>OU343059.1:10840148-11347522 GCA_910593695.2 Ocypus olens | reverse complement strand
ACAATTAAATAAAATTCCAAAAAGCACTATTTTGCTATGGTCAGGTTTGGTGGTTAACATTCGGTATAGTAATGTCTTTGGGGGAGGGATCTCAAGCCCGATAGCAACCCCCCTGGCTGCGCGCCTTTGTTGAGGTGCCATTTATATTATTTTTAACATATAAAAATCACAAATGAAGCGCATAAATAAGTCATCACCTGTATAGTATTATTACCTCAATTTTCGAATGATACAGCTATTATTCCTCACTCTAAATCAATCATTTCTTTGCAATATCTACAACCGGCCATACAATAAATTGCAAATGCTAATTCCTTTTCAACGCATTACAACAACGTGCAAACACCCCGCCTCCTTGTAATTACCATTCATTTACGAAAACTTGTTGTGTATTAACACATTCATTTTGTTCACACTCAAACATCGTAATGGACGTGTTGAAACATCTTATTATCATACCTGTGCTCGTACAGCCAGCGCTTCAAAATCTTGACAGAGTGCTTGGGCAGATTACCCCGCCGCTTTCTCACGGGACCCACACCGGCGTGATGCGTGGCAATGCCAGCCAGCTGCTGCAGCGCGTTTTCGTGCTCCTCCTGATCGGACCCCGAGTCATTCTCGTCCGTGCTACTCGTCGACTGGAACCTGTCCCTGTCTGTAAACATAATATGACTACTGAAAAAGCCTGCACCAAATGAACACGTTTTTTTTTTTAATCAATAACATTGAAACAAAAACCGTTTCTAGCTTGTTCATCATTTGTTATTTTATTTTAAAAGTGCACTTTTAATATTTCGGAAAAAGTTAAATCGTACGTTATCGCGGCGGTAATTCAACGGCGACGAGTCGGTGAGCTTAAATAAAAAAGTAAACTTGGGGGGGCCCTTCTCAAAAACCGGGATTTAAATGGGTTTTCGGCGCGAGGAGAACCGACAACGCCGCAGCCGCGCTTGTTCCGCGATGACAAGCACGAGTGTAAACTTCAACGGCGGTTTTTCGATATTCAAAAACTTCAGGATTTTGGAAATGCAAAGCTGAAAGCGATGTGTATGAATTAATGTGAAGTTGATTTACGCGCCTCCATGCGAATCGTTGAGGATGTATACGTGCAACTGCGGTCTGTACGCGTTTATAAACGTTGATTGACATTTGACACAAATGGCTACCTCGTGGTCCCGATTCGCTCGGAGAAGGAACAGTGCGGAATTGACGTTCCTGCACTAGCAATGCAATAGATTCATTATAAATATACAAAATATGCGTTGGTATGCAGTGATTAATACTGGAATATAGGATGTGTTTTCTTATAAAATGGTACTTACGCGCTTTCATGGTTGACAGTTGAGGTGTCAAGTGAGAAGCGTGATATTGTTTACGTAACGGAATCGGCGAAAAGGGCCGTACTTGCCGCGCGGCAGCGGCCCGTTTGGATTCCGGTTGTTTACAATTACGACGGCACCGGAGCTGTCAAAACAAACTTTTCACGCGGAGAACGAACGTTTGACGGCGCGTTCCGGTTGCATTTCCCCGGGCCGCATACCATCCGCAGAATTCTGGAGGGCCACCGCGTCTTTTGCGCACTTTTCGAGCACCGGACACACCGAATTAGCAAGTTTTCACCAGTTGAATAGTCACGCGTGTTTCTGATATGACAGTTCGGAATGGCGGTCAAAAACAACTGTCCTCATGACACCGACGCCGCGCTCTCGGGCGGTAACTTCGCTTTCCACGTTACCGACCGAGCGATTTCGCGCGATTTTCGAATATTCGAAAACAGGGCCGCTTTTGTATGTGTGCAGATTATGCCCTGCACAAAGGCGCACCATTTCAAGGCAATAAATAATTACGATTAAAACTTTGATATATGGATTACATGAAATAATAAAAAATATGATACTTTTCATCATCTACAATTTCAGTCTCAGCAAGATGGTAATAAATGGACAAATTATTTATTTAAAAAACTGCTTTCCTGGCTGATGCCTCAATGAATATAGAAATATACAATAAATAATTTCTTGAATATTGGTGATGTTTACTTGGTGGTGCATCGTTAACCCTACAGAGAATACGTTGGGCCTGAGAGACCCACGAGACGTGTTCACAGGAGTTTCACAGATTCTCTGTAGGGTTAATATTATTTCGAAATAAAACACTTGTTTTACCACTGTATATTTGATATATGTGACTATAGTTTCGACTATAGATTAGTCATTTTCAAACTGAGTGTTTAATTAATAATTAAAATTATCGCAAGTTTGCACTCTTTCGACAAACAATGCGACTTTGTTTGTTGAAATCGCACAAACTTGTTACCGATAATTTCCAGTGCAATTACTGTTGATAATTTTCATATTTTTCTTAATGTGTCACCTAGTTTTAAGTATTTATTACATTCTAATCCTCATAATGTGGTTTTTAGTTTTGTAATTCTAGGATTTTACGTTTTTAAAATACTACCAGTATTAGGCACTAAGAGGATACTTTTATAATAGTATAGTGTTTTTGTTACGAGTTTTTTTTTTTGAGATTGTAAATAGTATTTATAGATATGCTATGATTTTTTTATGCAAGAAAATAAGACGGTGTTCTTGAATTCATTACTAAATGAATACTGGAAGGACATTTACAAAAATAATATTGATGGAGCTTATGATTCTTTCTTTTTTTTATCCTACTTTCGTAAGCATTTTGCAGAGAAAACCTTATCTAAGCAAAATTCTAATGAAACGTGGGTAAATGAGAATTCTGGCATTAAATTTGATAAAGACAAAAATAGCCTGAATATATGAATATTCAATATTTACTGTAGATGGCTATTAACCCGTTGCACTCGTATTTATATTTGAGACCACAATGGTAAAACGTATTGTGGCAAACTATAATTCGACATACGAATGCAAAGGATAATTTGAAACACGCTTGGAAAAATCCCCCTCTGATTTTGTATGGAAAACATTTGGAAGGATTTCCTCGCAGCTGTAACTGCTGCACCATCCCAGTGATGGGCTGTGTGCCTTTTTATTAACTTGTAAAAATATCAGCTGAATCAGAGGTCTCCAATCTTTTTAAAATATTATATGAATGAGTAGTAGACAGTAAGGTGGTAAATATATTTGGAAAAACGAGTCCTAAAAAAATTCTTAAATGTATTTTCCACAATATTTTCAATATTATTTAATTTATTTATCAAAGATTAGGAACTTCTCATCCTAGAAGATATAACTAATGCCTTCTAGATTATAAATTGTATGTAAAGTCCCTTTATATAGTCACAAAGAAATATAAACAATTAGTGAGCTTCATAATTATTTATATATAAGATAAAACAATATTACAAATGCACAACCTATAACTTACAAACAATAAACTTAGAGCTAATGAATTTGGACGAGGCTTCCTACTTCTTGTTGGAACCCCCCTCCTCTGTCACATCTATAAAAAAAAAAAGCAAACAGTAATAAAATTTTCTTGCATCTCCTCACGCAGCGCTCACTTTTTCCGTCGCACGCCACGATCTTCACCTTATCGATCTTGGTGATCTCCTGCACTTCCCTGAACTCGACGTCGTTCAGCATGAACGTCCACACATTGTCGCAGAACCTATAGGTGTTCAGTTTTCCCGCTTTAAAGGTCAGCCGGGTCTTAACCCTCGTGGCGAGAGTCTGGTTGATGGACTTGTCGAATTGCAGAAGGACTTTGCAGGCCAACTGTGGCGTTATTTGGCCATACTGTTGGAGAATTTATCTTTTTTTACATTTATCCATTAGCATTGTTATTCAAAGGAATAATTATTATTTTGGGTTATATTTACCTGGATGAGTTCGTCTAGACTTTCTTGCAGTGTGTGCCCCAGGGTTGTGTTACGGTATAATTGATAGGACATCTTGGTGATAATAAATCCTAGAATTGGCTTAATACTCCCTTTTGCTCATTTGAAACGATTTGAGAGAGACTAACCTATTAAAGTACTACGATCAGAAAGTTATAAAATCAAGACGAACCACCAACAGATCAGCCATTTATTTTAGGGGAATTTGTTTTTAAACATAAAATAATTTATAATGGTTGGTATTATGTGGGGATCTTAAGCGGGAAATTTAAGAATGTGGAAAAGTATTTTTCTTTAGTCTTTGAAGACCTTAAATTTGTTGTTAAATATTCATACATTCAGCTATATTTTATTTTTAATAAAAATATGTATGTATGATAAAATTGCATTTATAAAAGTAAAAATATGCGATTATTTATGTTATCGCAATCAATACTAATTCTTATCATTATCGCATAGACAGGGACGGCGATAAACTATCTCGAGCTCCGAGGCTAGTCTCCTCTACGTAGATCCACGATCCGCCGCTGCTTGTATCAGAAATAAACAAAATCATTAAAGAAAAATCTCTAGATACGCCACTGATGTCAATTAAATAAGTAAGAAGACTGTTTTCCATTTTTTCATTGGTCATCGAAAACCATCGTCGATATCAACCAATCAGAAATCGAATACATAAGTCGACTTGATTGTACAAAACAACACAAATTTCGATTTTATTTTTTTTAAACGACTTAACCTCAATATTTGCACATAACCTGCTAGTTGGTACAAGTGCCCGTAAATGCAATAATCAGTGCTGCTTTACAACCAATATGTAAATTTAATTCATATTTAGAGAGACGGATAAATGATCGAAATTGTTTGTAAATGTTTTCAGAAAAATGCCAGAGTTACCAACTTTGGAAGTAGCCGCGAATTTCGTTTTATGGACTGGGGCCGTGATTTACTCAAATTATAAATTTTATAAAGCATCAGAAGGTAACACAGCAAATTCTGTTATTATTTACAAATTAAGGAAACCCTATAATATAGGTCCCATCCTCAATGTGCAAGCATGTATTCCAGTGGCGCTCAACCAGTTTCTCTCTCGTATTATTAATACATTTTAATTGACAATAACCTTCAATATCACTTAAAAAGGTAATTTTCCAGTTTATGATACTAATGAATGAACTTAAGTAATCGCAACAACTTCAGACCAATATTTGCGACGTTGCCGGATTTCTTGTCACACTATGACCAACGTAATTTTAGAATTGGAATATTGGGAATTATAAATATGTAAAACAGAACATCCTAAGAAATTAAAGAACTAATTTATCACGAGTCTGGAGCACGAGAAATGTACTGTAAATTTTTGTTAGCGGTTGCAGTGATTGTTGCTTATGCTTAGGTTAAGGTGAGGTTAACTTAATCCTAACCTAAGCACACTACGCGTTAGTAATGTAACTGCAACTCCTAACCTAACATTTCGAAACTGGTGGAGCCATTGAAAAGTCACGCCTGCGCTTTGAAGATGGGACCTATATTAAAATTTAGCCCGAATTACATTTTTAATTTCTTAACCAGTTTTCTCAGATTATGAGGATATCTACAACGACTTTACCAACGGATGGGCTTGGACTCGAAGGAAAAAGGATGTCTCAGATCCAGAATGGGGCTTCATCACCGCCTCCCTCAAAATCTTAATACCCTGGCTAATTCTGCACGTAATCCTAACTGAAATTATAAAGCTAAGGAATCATAAATTAACACCCTATATACAATTCTCCGTTTCGGTTTTGTTTCTAATGGTCCATTCGAACCCGTCGATTATTTTCCTCTTATTACTCCAGCCTTTAAGTTTCGAGTTGTGCTCAGGATTTAAAAAAATTTGGCTAATGTGGTTCTGTTGCGTAATAAATCTAACTGTAATCACGTATTGTAAATCGATGGATCCATTAAACTTTCCTATTTATAAGTTTGGTGAGTACAAACACATGTTGTTGATCACTGCTTTCTACTGGGCGAATCTGCGTTGCATCAGTTATTATAGTGACAAGATTAATGGCCGTGTTGCTGCGAGTTATATTGAATTGCTGGCTTTTATTTTTTATCTTCCCGTCTTACTGAGTGGTCCGTTTGTTAGTTTTATCGATTATAAGGGATGTTTCGGTAAACAGGGTAATTTTGAGGGGAGGTTTGTGAGGCTGGTTTGGAAATTATGCAGGATTGTATTTTGGACGTTGGTTACTGAAGCCGCGCTGCATTTCATTTATGTGAATGTCATGGTTTTTCAATTAGAGGTGAGTTTTTATTTGGATTAGCTGGATATCTACACTTAAATAAAATGTTTATCCAATATCAATTTTTCGCAATCTTTATTAAACTACTTTTTAGTTTGTGAGGAAGTTCGATGCATGGACTTTGTACGGATATGGATATGCAATGGGACAATTCTTCCACTTAAAATATGTGATATTTTATGGACTTGCTAATGCTTTTGCCGAATTTGAAGGAGCTTCCATGCCTTGTCAACCAAAGTGTATAGGTCGAATCCACATTTACTCCGATATGTGGAAGCATTTCGATCAAGGATTACATAAATTCTTATTGAGGTAAATGTAGAGTGTAACTAGGGCGACCATTGCTTTTTTTCTAGAGCATTTCAGTATGGAAGGGGTTTATGGTAGACGTTGGCGAAACTTTAGAAATGGGACACTTTTGTAATCAAACATGTGTGTTATTGTTTTCAGATATATTTATATACCTATTCTGAACAACAAATCAATGGAGAGCAAATTTGTAGCAACGATGCTTAGTTTTGTATTTGTTTATGTGTGGCACGGTCTGGAAATGCACATATTGCTATGGACAGTGCTAAATTTCATTGGAATTATTGCGGAGAACAAAGCCGGACAGTATTTCAGAAGAATCCAAACCAAACACAAAATTTCTGAGAGCTGGAAGAGACGCATTAGTTGCATGTTTGCTGCACCCCTGTTGGCAGTACTGACGATCAACAGCTACTGTTTTATAAGTGGGCTCGATATCGGTATCATTTTCTACATAAAATTCTTCTCGGGTAAATATTAGTTATTTAAAATTTTATTTAACTCTTGTCCATTGTTTCAAAATATGGTTTGGGAGCAATATTAATTCTGGAAATGTGTACTCGTATATTTAAGCAAATTTCCACGTAAGAAATAATGCAGATGATTTGTCCCAAATCCCAAAAATATTCATACAAAAATGTTTGGAAATGAGACACAATGACTTTACCTCTAGATATTTTCTGTTTCTGCACTTCTGTCAAACTTTCACAAAACATCGCAAGTGTTAATAAAAAGACTTTGTGAGGTGATAGTAGTGACTATTTATTTATACTGCAATGTGACCTTGCTTTTTTCAGATTTTAAAAAGAGTTTACTGCTCCTATTCTTCCTCTACTGCTGCTGTCAAGTGTCCGTCCAAATAAAATCTTGGGAGAGGTGTGGAAAAAATCCAAAGATGCATAAAGTACAGTAAGTTTTATTTAAATCGAATTGTATGGTGTGGAAAATATCACTTCAACATAAAGAACAAAATAAGTTTATAAAAAATAAAAATCAATTTTCGTAATAAGTAGTTTGAGTATAGAATATAACCCGTTTCACGCCCCACTGAATTCACCGGGCTTATTCTTCTGTGTGAGCTCCACACCGTTCACTGCCCTCTTTTTCCTGTTTAATTCTAACCTTTTTAAAGCTTCCAGCCGGTTCCTTTCTATTACCTCCTGTTTCCTTTTCGCCTCTAGTTTCGCTAGAGCCTGCTTTCTTTTTAGTTCTATTTCCTCGGGTGAACACTTTACTGGTGAGGTATCGGCTACGAGGCAAAGAGATAAAACATGTTTAAACAATTTTTTTGAATAAATATACACCGGTTATTAAAAGGGGGGTGCACGCGCCTGATTTTCAATAATAATTTGATAAACTTGAGCAGCACTGCCTTAGAGGGCAGCACACATTTTGCTAAAGGACGAGATTTAATTTCTATTTACTTACAATCACTAAACTCTTGTTTTTTCCTCGCTCTAAGCTTAGCCAAAGCTTCCAATCTCTTCCTCTCGATCTGCTTCTTAATTTGGGCACTCGCATCCCTTTGTATATTCACCCTAGTATTAGCGTAATGATCTCCGAAGCTCAAACTCTTGGTCTTAAACTTGAGCATACTGCTTGTCTCGTCCTGTTTACCTGGAGTTTTTGCCGCCATCTCAGTCATATCGATTTCCTTTATTGCATTCTCCAGAGAATCATTCAAATCAAAACCCTCGTCTTTCATCTGCTGCATCTTGGATACAAAATTTGACAGTGTTCTCACGCCAGATCTTTTAATAGGCGATTCTATTTCTAGCATGTTTGAACTAAACGATTTCGTTAATAGGTTCCTAGGACTGCCCTTTGGTTTCGAGTTAACTGGGCTGTTGTATACTGGTTGTTTGGTAGCTTTAGCCACGATGGTCTCCTCAATTTGCTGGCTCACCATTAGTAGTTGTTGGTCAATGGAGTCATTAAACACGTCATCCATTTCATTCCTATTGTTATCATAGACTAAATCGGTAACATTAAAATGCAGTTTTTCCACTTTAGGGATTTCAACCTCGTTCTTAAAAGCCCGCACTTCCTCCTTTAGCTTTTCAAATGTTTTCGGTTGATTATTTGTATTATGCTTCTTAGGTGGTAGTCTAGGCGAAGGCGCCTGCTGTAGCCGTTTTTTCTTCCTTGTGTAACACACTTTCGACTGTGGTGAATTCCAATCCCAAAGCACATCCACATCCTCCAAAGATTCCTGTGTGCACGGAAGGAAAATGGGGCTGTAATCCCTGTCCACTTGGTGATTGTGTGAATTCTTGTTCGGTGTAGGGGTTGAGCACCTTGCTAAGGTGTCTGAATCTGTAATTGTTTTAATATAACTTGTTCTGTGAAATTGTTTACGTCGCAATTACCGCTGTTGTCCTGGTGGTTCTTTTTGCTTCTGGTAGTCGGCTTCGATTTGTCGTTAAGTGTGTTTGCCATCGTGGATTTAACGCATAATAAATTGGTTCATTTAAGTTCTGAGAAAAAATTATGATTGAGGTTACTTTTGAAAACAGCTGATATAAACATGTTGTTGTGCCGGTAATTTAAATATGAATTAATAATTGACTTACCGTCGTTACTTTCGGGATGTTTGAATGCACCAAACTTAAAATATCAGTCGTTATTGTTCGATAGGTGATCTTACTAGGAGTTTATTGATAAAATAATGATTTACTAAATAAGATTTTCACTTTGCACCATCTATTGGTGTATAGTGGAATCAATGAATCATAGATTAACTTAAATAGATAGGCGTCTCTATGTACACAACATTTATTGTATTTTTCGTTCAGCCCCAGGGCCACCGGTAAGTAATGGCGTTGCAATCGGCGGGTCACGAGAAAAGCTTGTGTAGAATTGGGGGGAGCGGGGAGCGAGAATAGCGCTTGTAATTTTTCTCACTGGTGCCCTTTTTTCAACTTAAGTTAAATCCGAAAATCTTACACATTTACTTCATTGCATTTCTTGTTTGTGTGACAGAAAGAATTCCTGAAAGGCATCTTTTTACATTTTAATAAAACCTCTGATCTAATCCCCAGTAGTTAAATAAAAAAAAATCAATTAATAAGTTTATTTAAACATTAAAATCTTTTACAAAAAATTGTTCACCAATATAACTTAATTTACATAATAGTGTTCTTTTTTCTTTCTTCACAGTTTCCTCTTATACACTTATTGGGGGTCGGGGATAATATTCAACATTTGATGTAGTTTTAGATGTTCCATTTCAATTATCAGGTCACTCACTCCATTAATTAATTTTTTCAACTGATTAATATACCTATACCCCGAGGTAGCAAGGGTGGCAATACAGATAGGTAGGGTCGGTTGCAGAGACGGCTCGCTGTGTGACCGCACCTATCTGTATTAACACCTCTGCTATACCAGAAAAACCCCCTGAAACATCACTGCTTTCAACATAAATATATATTATTTTTTAATGTCGGCACATACTCACACATCATCCGTTTAATACATCGTAATAAGTAATTGCAAATTACACTATCTTATATTTAACCTATAATTCGAATTAGCCTGCAAACCCTGCGCCACCTGAACAGGCGTCGTGGAAAACAACTTAATAGGCAGACTCCACACCATGGTCTCGATAGACAATTCAGCAGGTGCCTTCCAATCCAAGGCGTCGCCGACTGGTCCTTCGAGATCTTTACTGGTACTAGTCACAAACTCGAAATGCAATCTCCACTTCAGACTGACCAGCTGCGTCGTGAAAGCTGGAGTCACGTGCAGGGGTATGGGGAGGATCAGTTGGCTGTGTTTCAACCCCAGACAGACTTCGTGGTGTTTGCTGAAGGTGATTATGCGGGTTTGTTTGTTTTTATCTGAAGCTCCCTCCATCGTGGTCTCCTCTTCGCACTGCAGAGACACCGAGACTTGGACGCATTTTACCGTCGCCACGGTGAAGTCGAAGGTTCCGATTATGTCTTCTCCCAGTTTGTACGCCGGTTTGAATAAACAGAATCTCGCCACCTTTCCCCAGGTGTTCGATATCATGTAGAAATTAGGATTCCTCCTGGCTGTAATATTCTGAAAAAAGGAATGTTCTTTTTCGGTTATCTAAATCTATGGCACAGAGGTGGCAAAGAGAGAGGTGTTGAGGCTTCTGGATCAGGGGCGGCTCGTTATGTAGAGCCAAGCAGCCATGGCACTACCTCTAATTTCAAGCTCAAAACAAAAAAGTTAATTCATGTAACTTTCTATGATTTTTTCAAAAATTTTGATTTGGAAGTTTAACCTATTTATAAGTTCTCTACAATTTTTAATTGAACTATGATCATTTCATAATATATAGACTAAAAAGGTCAAAATTTATTCATTTATTCGAGCAAACTATTATATACACAACAAAATATTCCTCCCTATTTTTAAATACCGCCGGTGATATTAATGCATGAATTAATAATGTACCTGTAAAGCCTGTAATGCCATAACAAATGGAGTTTCTTTCTCCCGTTCTCTGACTTCCAAAAATGGATTAGCGGGTGATAACTCCTCAGAAGTGTCATTGCACAAACCTCCGACATCTCCCAAACCAATCACATTCACCGGCAACACTCGGATTGGAATCCTCAACAGCTTAATCGGGCTGTTAACGCGCTGTGTACCAATCGTGATTTTATATGAGTATTTTACCAATTGCCCCCTGTAACTAGGAGGAGCTTCATTCGGTATCTTCTCTCGATATATATCTAAAAAAATAAAAGATCAAACAAACTTATAAATCTTTCAGGGAAAATCTACATCGATTGTACTAGACTAAAAGGCAGTGGCGGCTCGTGGATGTTCGGCGGTGGGGAAACGGAAAAAAATTTGACCGAAATGGCTTCCTCTATAAGAGTAAGTAGTGCGGCACGAGCAATATCTGTGTGTTTGTCCTCCCTACGGAAATCCACCATCCGCCACTAGCTGAAAGACTTCTGGTTAATTGCCTGTTGAGGTCATTTGTAAAAGTGTCTTAATAAATGTATTGTCTCTCTCTCAACATCGGCTCTCAACAACATTACCATAAATTGGGCCGTAATGAGCAAAAGCCAACGGAATATTTCTTAGTAATCTTGCTATGCCACTTACAGGTCTTGATTTGTCCTGCTGATAATCGTAAATCGCAGAACAGTATCCGTGGTTTCGTGGCGACCTCAGTTATACCACCTTCTTGTACACAAACGGCCAGCGACGTGTCGCTGTAGGTTAGGCTGTTTCCTTTATCATCGTGCTTTCGCACCTTCCCATCTGTGGTGCACTGGCAGTGTATCTGTGCCGAGGCCCAGGCTAGACTCTCGAAAACATCACTGTGGCTCTGCGATACCTTATGCGCGGCAGTTTTTGGATGGGCGAACGAAATGCTGCATTCCACCAGCTCCCCCGAGAGGTAAACCGGGCCCCTCAATAACCTAGCCGTTACCTCGATCATCGCGAATTTTTAATCATAATTAATAAATTAGAAAGTGTAGGTTATGAGAAGACACGCGAACTGACAACACTGTTTTGTTGTCATACCCTGTGTGTCAATATGTCATCATGTTCATCTCGGACTGGGGCCGTTTTAATTAATTTCTTAAATAATTATATAGTTTTAAGTATATTCATTAGCACCGTTGTTTAAGGCCCCGAGTGCGTAGCGAGCTAGAACTGGATTTTTGACAGGTAAGCGGGCGTCAGCGGTCCGTCACGTAGAAACCCGCATTTGCTTTAGCAGGTGTCTAACGGTATCGCTGTTTCGTAATTTCGTGATTTTAATTGTGCACGATTAGCGGGGCCACGGATCCGTGCCCCAAAAATCGCGGATTTGCGCTTGTGCAAATTTTAATTTTTAATACAAACTGACGCACAAGTACGCACGTAAGTAGGTATTATAACTGTTGGACGCATTCTACGCGGTATTCGTGTTGTGCCCTATCTTCAGATCTGCATGCGTGAAATGTGAAAGCAAGGAAGTGTATAGGTCAGAGTCCAGATAGAATTCAAGTCTATAATTTGCTGTTTTCTTACTTGTTTCAATTACCGCCCCGATGGGTTTCAATTGAAAATTTTGGAGTGTAACGAGCCCCGTTATTTCTCACCTCACAATAAGCAAAGGCTTCATAAACACGATCATCATTAAAGTAAATGATGTAATGTATTGAATTGCAACTGAATGGCATATTTTTGTCTCATAACTGTTATGGAGTTTTATTTAGATTAGGGTTTTTAAACGAAAACGATGGTTTTTTTGACATGATTCCGATGCCCTGTTTATATGAGTGTAAATTTTTATTATTCAGTAGCTCTAATCAAGCATTAATTAATTTAATGCTAAACTCATTGACGACTTTTATTTCTTCTAAATCCTGAGAGTTTAGTAGTTCTAATTAAGCATTAATTAATTTAATGCTAAATTTCATTAACGACTTTTATTTCTTCTAAATCCTGAGAGTTTAGTAGCTCTAATCAAGCATTCATTAATTTAATGCTAAACTCATTGACGACTTTTATTTCTTCTAAATCCTGAGAGTTTAGTACACAGAACACATACCTTTTAGTAGCTCTAATCGAGCATTAAATTAAACATCTGGTTTTTTTTGTGAAAATTGACCGATTTTCATAATCTATTTTATTTAGAGATATGAGATTTCATGCATTTAAATAGATATAGTGAGAGGTATCAAAAACAATTTTTTTATAAAATTATATTATTCATCAACTCCACCAGAGGGCGTCACAGTCGACTCCTGAAAAAACCGTGTATTGTGCGGTGGACAGGATATTTTTGTACCAATATTGCTGAAACAAAATTGAAAAGTTGACATATATATTCTGTCTGTATTCTGCAACCAAGTTGTCAAGGCCACTAGAAAAAAATATCAGTCTGCGAAAAAATTAGTCTGGTTAAATTTTAACGCCCTCAGATTTGAATTTAGTTTTGGAATAATAGATTGTCTCAATTCTGCCGACCACCCCAACATCATTTAAGAAAGTTGAAATTTAAATTGTACGTAATGTATTTGCAAATCATTCATCAATAATATAATAAATCGATCGAGAAGGATAATTTAATTTTTTTCGTTCCCAGTCTGTGATTATATTATTAACTCGAAATATTAACCCCGCAGATAAAAGCAAGACAAAATGGACAGCCAGGGACCCGACATTTCGTTTTTATTCCAATTCGGGCTGGTGAGGGACATTGTAACGGTGCCCCAGTCGTCCCTCAACCTGAAAACTATAAAAGACCTCGCATGTGATTTCATCAACTCCAAGGTAAACAGACTGCTGATGTGTTTTGCTCGCGTTGATTCGATTATGTTTCGTTCTTATTGATACAATTACCCCCCCATCCCCAACAGATCCCCGACCATGGCATTAATAGACTGAGTGATCGAATACTGCTCTTCCGACACGAATACAACTCCAGTAACGTGCTGCAAGTCGTCAACTCTACAACGGACATCGTCGACGAGACCATCGTAGAAATTGTCCTGACTGGAAAATGTAAGTACAACAGTTGGTAAAATAACTTTCAAGAAAAAAGTGTAGCCGCCAATTAAACAAAATGGGTAAAATAGAGGTGGCGGAAATGTGCACATTCGGTTTTGTGTTTGTGAAAAACGAGCAGTGTTGACTTGAGTCTATATAATATTACTTCAGAAGTAACAAGTTCATTTACACATGGATGAAGAATCTCATGATCGACGGTTAGTTAGGCAAATTGCCTAACGAATACAACCACCATTACTAGAGGTGGAGGGTGCCCAATAGGGTAGTTATTAGAGTTATGCTTATTGACTCTCTAAATATTATTTTGACAGCTGAATAACTCTACAATGGGCAGCCTCCTTAGGCGTCATGCCATCGGCAACAACTTGACATCATCTAAGAACAACAACAATTCAACATTATTTTGCCTAAAGAAGCAGCAATGTGGTGAAACAGTTGAAGTGGAAGATAAATAAACAATGTTTTGCCTTCAATTAATGGTCGAGGCAAAGAGACTACCACTCTTGATGCATTATAATAGATATGTAGCAAGAAAAGGGCTCAATATTTATTCAACTACCCCATATTTTAAAATTAGAAACCCTTAACTCAAACTCGTAAAATTACTAAACGTTTAATTTTTGTTTAACTTTGCATAGTCGTTTTAATGGATAAACATTTATTGTTTTGCAGCAGCACATACATCGAATGTTCCTGATATACAAGTAGTCAGGCCACATGCCCTCTCTGTGCACTCTTACAAAACACCAACCTTCTGCGACTTCTGTGGCGAGATGCTCTTTGGACTTGTCCGCCAAGGCCTTAAGTGTGACGGTATGTACAAAACACTAACACCCCGCGTAATGCCCGGTATCTAACGAACGTGTTCTTTAGGCTGTGGACAGAATTATCACAAGCGGTGTGTGATCAAGGTGCCGAACAATTGTACTTACGTCCTCCTGGAGGACAAGCAGCGCCGCAGGTCGAGCACGTTGCAGGTGCCCCGGAGCCCGTCCGGGGGATCGAACAGCTCTCAAGTGTCGGGAAATTCCACGGGAAATCACACCGACGACAACACTCTGGTAAGAATCACCAACTTTTTTACCGGCGTGAATTAACGAATCTACAAAGTATTAAGATCTTATTGTATTACTACTTAAAACATGCATTGTATTACTTTTTTTTATAATTAATGTGGGCGAGGGATTTTATTTTTTATACACTTATTTATTAATATATTTTGTTACTTTTTTGTTATTGTTTTATTTCCACCTTTATTTATTATTTTTACTTATCTCCCTACGACCCTTCACATTAACGAAGAAAAAGTAATACCGTGGTGTGGGCACGCGCGAATGTACCTTATGTGATATTCCAGGCGCCCAACCGTTCCCCGTCGTTGGGAGGCCGGCCTCCCTGGGTGGAAAAAGAGATGTCGGGCCGGGTGCGGATTCCGCACACGTTTGTGCTGCATACGTACACCCGGCCCACGGTGTGCCAGCACTGCAAGAAGCTGCTGAAGGGCTTGTTCAAGCAGGGCCTCCAGTGCAAGGATTGCAACTACAATGCACACAAAAAATGTATTGATAAAATACCAAAAGACTGCACCGGTGAATTGCCAAGGGAGTATACAGGTAATGTAGTTTATTTCTACTGTTTGAGGGAAGTTATAGTTAAAAAATTAATAAAAAAGAAAAACAGTGCCTCGTTAATAAAATCAAATAAGGTCTGACAGTCCCGTTAACCAAGTTTGATTGATATGAATTATACAGGGTGTCTAAAATGTTTTGTCAAACATTAAATTAAATTTAAAGATAGAAGCCTACAAATGCCATACATGAATGTAAAATTGTGGGCCTTGCATTTATTGTCAGCCCTGCACGGATTTCAGCTCATTCGTGGCCCCACAGAAAATACTCACGGTTCGAGTTCCAAAACTTACCAGTAGAGGGCGTACCGGAACTTAAGTTTAGAATTGCAAGTGTTGGATAGATAATTGAAAATAATAATTATTGGAAAGCCTTTTTTGTTAAAGGCACAGTTTGCAAAATAACGACACCCGTACTTTTCAATCATCAACTGCCAAAGGTGACATAAAGAGTTTAGCATTGTCCTTTGCCAACTTAAAATATCCATTTGCTCTATTCCGATAAGGCATTTTTCAATTATAAAGGATTTAAAATGGTGATGGTATCGGGAGTGTCGTCAAAGGCTTTACCCTGAGCGATATCTGGAACGAGTTTGCCAGTTACGAAAAGTGTTGTTGAAATAACTACACACCCCTTATTTCAACGCTTACTTTCACTATTTCTACGGGTTCATATTTTTTGCTTTTTTGTATTCTTATTATGAGAATATTGTATAACGTGTTGTTTGTTGGTGACAAAAATAAATTGTTTTAGTGTCAAATTATACAGATATGGAGAGCTCAGTTAGCAGTGGCAGTACATCGAATTTACTGCTCACTGAGGACGAGAGCGACAGCGAGAGAGCCTCGTGTCGTTTTCCCCAGACGAACGGGACTCTATACTCGGAAGCTTTTCCGGTCCACGATGACGACAATGATTCAATTCCTTCCAGGTAAAATATATTGTGATGGATTGCATGTTATATTACGGCGGGCTGAATAAGGTTGTTCTTTAAGTTGGTAGCAGTTTTCAATTTGTAAATAAAATAGATATATTGATGTACTAAACAAAATTGTCACTGCTTAAAAATATATTGCGTCTATAATTAAGGTATTACAGCACCCAAAATTGTATCGTAGCAGCTCATTGTTATTATAATAAAAGTGCTGTAATAGCTTTGGTAAAATTTGTTTTTTAAAGTTCATACCTCACATTTAGAGTCACTTTTAACTAAATGATGAAAAACTGCGAGAATAATATGACAACGGATCATTTATTTGGGCGGGAAATTGAAAAAATTGAAAATAAATACGAAAAAACGAAAATCGAAGAAATTTTGAAGAAGAAAATACGTACATAAGACACATTACAAATTTTGAATCACCTGCATACATAGATTTTCTTATGATGATTCCTTCTATTTTCGTTCTATTGAAACTTGACCACGGTATAAATTTATTGGATCGGAACGATCAAAGAAATTTAAACTAGATTAAATTAATTGTAACATTAATAACAATCTTAATTTTTAGTAGATTTGCATTTTGATCGGAGCTGTTTGCTCATGCACATGTAATTATGTCAAATGGTTTGTATACGCTACGGTTAGTGTACGTCGTCCGACCGTCGTTTACATTTTTAAAATCTCGCTTTATTGCAGTTCTTCTTCCTCTCCGAGTGCCAACATTCCGCTGCAAAGAATTGTGCAATCCGTGAAACACACGAAACGAAGAGGCTCCAAGATAATTAAAGAGGGATGGCTCGTGCATTTCACAAACAAAGACAAAATGGTGAATATTTTATTAGCCTTTATACTAACCTGAATAATTTTTTGAAACACATTTCGAAAATAATTAAATGAATTATTACTACGACAGATTCGCCGACATTTTTGGAGATTGGACACGAAGTCGATAACACTCTTCCAGAGCGATCAGGGCTCCAAGTATTACAAAGACATTCCTCTCGCCGACGTACTCACCATAGATTCAGCGCGGATAAAGCAGGGCGACGTGATGCACTGCTTCGAAATCAGGACTGCCAACATAGACTATTTCGTGGGGCAGGATCCCCTGCACGATCTGCGCGATACCAATTCCGTGGCCCTTCCACCGCCCGACAGCGGCGTCGGGGCCTACCTGGCCAGAAGCTGGGAGACCTCCATTCGACAAGCTTTAATACCTGTTACAGCGAACATCAGTGAGTATTAATAATTGAAGACGTAGGGGGAAGAACGGTACGGTGTCCATGAAAGCTGATACGGAGAAAAACGGGGACTTTCAGGAGCAAGTATACACAGCCCTTCTTCACAGTGTAATAACTATCGGGGAGAACCGATTTTCCCTGTTAATTATTTGTCAATATTTAGTAATCCTAAAAATGCAACAGGTGGCGCTCCCATCGCCATTTTGTGGGAAATGGACATGAACCGTTCTTCCCCCGTGATCTTCAATTGTCATTGCATTAAAATCTTGAAAAAATATGGTCAATAAAAGTTTGCATTAACGGATTTTAAAATAATATTAAGGGGGAAAAATTGTAATTTAAATTAGAACTAACAAAACAGATTTTGAAACAAGTATATTATATATTGCAAGTTAATACATACAAATTAAAAATTTAAACAGGTAAAACATAAAACAAATCATTACATCTGCAAGTTTTATTTCTATTTAATTAACACGTTCGCTGCCACCGCAATTGGGATTGCATTTACACAAGTATAAAGTCGGACGCACTAGCGCGTCGGTGGCAGCAAACGTGTTAAACATATTGGCCAAATCAAAAAAAAAAAAATATGGATACTTTGTTATTATTATCCACTTACAGGAACTGAAGATACTCATGAGTCTGAAGAGCAGGTAACGGATATGAGCCAAATATTCCAAATTTATCCCGAAGAGGTGTTAG
Organism: Ocypus olens; assembly: GCA_910593695.2. Classification (NCBI taxonomy): domain Eukaryota; kingdom Metazoa; phylum Arthropoda; class Insecta; order Coleoptera; family Staphylinidae; genus Ocypus; species Ocypus olens. Next base: position 11,329,079 of record OU343059.1, on the reverse strand, counting down.
GCTCTGGCCAATTTGGGATTGTGTACGGGGGCGTTCACCGTAAGACTTCACGAACCGTTGCTATTAAGGTGAGTACACTTTTCCGTGACAGCAATAAAATATACTTCTCGACTATGTCTTTGTGCTTATTTTTCATGACTTTAATCTTATCCTCTACCTGTTTAAGTATATAAATTTAACTATTATTATCACATAATTTTAGACAGTCAACATTTATTTTCTCTCATTAAGTTCTCATAAATTAAGAGTTTATCAAAAAATTTGTTGTCAAACATTTATGTACAATTTTTCATATGTAATAAAATCTACAAAAAACAGTACTCTCTCTTATTTTGAACGGAGAAACTTCAAACCGTTAACGATGCGAATTTGTGTAGGTTATAGATAAACTGCGCTTCCCAACGAAACAAGAAGCCCAGCTCAAAAACGAGGTGGCCATTCTGCAGAATCTGTCGCATCCCGGAGTCGTTAATTTGGAAAGAATGTTCGAGACTCCAGAACGTATATTTGTGGTCATGGAGAAGTTGAAAGGGGATATGTTGGAGATGATCCTTTCGCATGAAAAAGGTAGATTGTCGGAGCGTGTCACAAAGTTTTTAATAACACAGGTATATGGATTTTTTTTTGTTTGTTAATTAATTCCGAGCAGTTATGTATAATTACAGTTTTAAGTGCAAAAATGGTTTTGCATGTAAAATAATAAATACTGTCTAAAGATTTAGTTTTTTGAGGTAAATCAATAAATTCTGCATTAAAACTAAAAAAAAGTGTTGTTTAAAGATTGCAAGGTTTAAACTAATATACACTAAAATTCAAACTGAATGCACAGAACATTTGATAATAAATCAGCATAGTCGAAAAAAAAAATGAACAAAAGTTCACTACAGAAGAAGATAGAAACATGGAAGAGGGTATTGAGGGAGTACGGAATGAGAATGAATGGGGAAAAACATTAAAACATTGTTATTATTTCAAGTGAAAGTAAGCAAAGTGAAGAGTATCGTTTTATTTCCGGAAATTATTTTGTATATTCACAAATTCTATTATATCACTGATATTTGTCAGTGAGAAACAATTGTATATATTGATTAATTTTTCTCTTATACACTATTTTGAGCAGTAATTTAAACCAAGATTAATTATTTATTATGAAATAGATACTAATAATGCAAATCAAAAAAACAGTTGCGTCAGAATGTTGAAAATTCTCAACTGGTGCAGTTCAAGAGAATATAAAAAAATTATATTCTCTAGAAAATTTCAAACATGATAACTTATGTACATTCTTTACAGATATTGATTGCATTAAAGCATTTACATAGCAAGAACATTGTGCATTGTGACTTGAAGCCAGAAAATGTGCTGCTGAGTTCGGACGCAGAATATCCCCAAGTGAAGCTGTGCGATTTTGGTTTCGCAAGGATTATCGGTGAAAAGTCATTTCGAAGATCCGTTGTCGGCACGCCTGCATATTTAGGTAAGTGAACAAACATCGGTGTATTCGAAAATTAAGCTTGTGCCGTGAGATCAAAAAGTCGAAAATAGTTGGCAGCCCTTAAAACATAACCGAATTAACAGTTCAGTGGCGTCACTAAGAATGGGAAATTTAAATAAAACAGCTAGATTATGAATTCTAAATGTATTATTAATAATGATGATCAATTCAAGGAATAACTGATTATGTTTAAAATAGACAAAATCGGCAGATAGAAACGCAAAACTATTTTTAAATCAAGTAACCTTAAAAAATCACGAGATGTCAAAATTATCAAAAAGTACACTACACTGCATTTGAGAATTCCAGACAGCCAATACAATCTTTCACGCCAGCATTTACAGATATCCTTGTCTTACATGATTATGACATTACTGTATTTATATAATTTTTTCATTTCAGTCTGAAATGATTATGACATTACTGTATTTATTTCAGCGCCCGAAGTATTGAGAAATAAGGGCTACAATCGGTCACTAGATATGTGGAGTGTCGGTGTAATTGTTTACGTCAGCCTGAGTGGCACGTTTCCCTTCAACGAGGATGAAGACATCAACGAACAAATTCAGAATGCCGCGTTTATGTATCCGCCAAACCCTTGGAAGGAGATATCATCGGACGGTAATTGGTGCCACGGTAACGTAGTTCCGAATCTAATGGACGTCCTTTTTCAGCCATCGATCTCATCAACAACTTGTTACAAGTGAAACAGAGGAAACGGTACACGGTCGACAAATCTTTGCAGCACATTTGGCTACAGGTAATAATGATTTTAAGCTTCTGTAGCTCTAAGAAGCTTGTAATGTTGGTAAAGTATGTCTTTTACACAATTTTTCACCTTTAAAATGTCAGAGTGCACAAGTGGTTATGAGAGATTAATTCCCCAAGAATGTGACCCAATCTTATCCTAACCGCCCTGAGCTGGCCATAGGGACTTGCATCAGAGGCCAAAAAAAAAAAAATCTCCAAGAACTGAAACATGAATGTAAAAATAATAAGGATGCAGTAATACCAGTATAAAAAGCTTTAAAAATAATGTAAGAAGACCGATCCTGTCAAATAATTAGGGGAGCCAAAATTTACACATTTTGAATTTTGCATGTAAAACCCTATGGCCCGCTTTGCAATTCAACACCCTGTATAGTTAACTACATGTATTTCTTATAGGATTATGAAACGTGGTGTGATTTAAGAGTCCTAGAGAAACAAATAGGCGTTCGTTATCTCACCCACGAATCGGACGATGCGAGATGGGAAAGGTATAGGAACGACTGCCTCTGACCTAACAAAGGCTGGATCCACAATATGAAAAAGTGCCTAAGCACACTAAAGATATAGCTCAAATGTACCCGAAAACACACCAACTTCCCCCAAAGAACTTAGCATGTTGACTCGTTGACTTGCAAACTTCGCTGCACTCAACTCTCTTCTTCGTACTTAAACATTAGAATGATGAATTTAGCTATGTAACAGGTTTAGAGGTTGAACATAACTGACCCTCCTCCGTACTATTAAAAGCAAAGGAAACAGTGTATATTGGATGTAAGTATATTTACACGGTTTTAAACTATATATTTAAATTATTTATTTATGTACGTAAAAGTAATGATAATCCTTGTTTACACTTTTAAATACTCACTATTCATTTCTTTATGGAGATAAGCAGCATAAACCTAAATATTTGGTGCTTTACGAATCAATTGCAATAATTGATGGTTTTACATTTATATAAAAACTACAATGTGATTATAGGAGAAAAATAGCGTTGAAGAAAAAATAATTAATTACAATTATTCCATTAAGATATAAGTAGATAATATTGGCCTAAGTAATTTTAAAGCTTCAGTATTTGTACTTGCATAATTATCGATTGTTTTAATGTCATTTTTATTGATTCATGTAAGTATTTATTGTCGTACTAACGTTCTAGCTTGGGTATAGGGAATTCATAGATTTTATATTAAATGTATATTATATAGTATTGAAATTGTATTTTTTATCCCTGACATATATTGAGGCGTGTTATGTAAATTGTTGAACATTAAACACATTGAAAATAAATTATTCTGGAAAACATCTTGTACGCCACTTTCCCATCACAAATCCACAACGATAATAATTATTTTTCACGCTTAAAATTAATTAAAACTCTTACATTGTTGTTTCAGGTTTTATTGGTTTTATATGGTCAGCTGGAATTTGCGATCTTGTTTTTTGATTATGTACCCTTGAATATTTAACGAATCGATGATTCCGTGTAAATCTTTTGATAAACCCAGCTGCTTACTTAACTCCGTCATTTCTTTCAGTGTGAAAGTTGATTTCGATGTTATCTCCGCCTTGTGCTGCAGTGCTTTTAAAAACGTTGTCATCTGAAATTATAGAGTATAATAATGATTATGTTCGGTACTACCGAAAGAACCTTTAAGTTTAATGTTTCAACATATGTGAATGATTTCCACCTTAGACCCCCATTACAAGTACAGTTTTTCGTCAGTCAATTCAATGACCGTGTAACTCAGTGACTGAAGGACTGAATGATCAGACTGACAAATACTTAAATTTTTTAATAAAATCTCTCAGTCTGGGCAGACTGATAGTGAACAAAGAATAAGTTTAACCCACATTTGCCCAAGATTTAAATTAAAGGAAAGTAAATGCTGTGTTTCTCTGAATTCGGTTATTGAGATTAAAAACACAGAGAGGTTATTTTTCATCTTCCAGTCGATGAATATTCACCGAATGTAATTCTTGGAATCAAAAAATGATAGATGGCGCCAGGCGCGCACCCAGGGAGGTGGCTGTCGGGCTTGAGCCCCCCAAAATACTGTTTTATTTGCAATAAATAAATAAATTATATGCGTGAGCATATTTTTATGAAAATTATACTTTCTGGTACTTCGTATGGTGAAAGTAAAAAGTATGTTTTTTGTGCAGATAAAACAATAAGAACAATAATACAAAATAATTACAAAAAAAGAAATATTTACCTGCTTTTTATTACTGACACCAGATCCATTTTGTGACCGGGTGAAATCCAAATTTCCTATTTTGTCGGTGAAAACGTCTGCCAGGCTGTGCCTCATTATTTCTATAACATCCAGTGCGTCTTCTCCGGTAGCTTCTTCGCGTAATTCTAGTTTAGCTCTAGCCTGAAAAATCAAGAAGTTAATCTTCTAATCTCTTGTTATTTACTTTACTATTATTAGTGCCTAATGCCGAATTGATCGGCAGTTGGTGTGTACTACTTAATGCATAAAAACGTATAAGATATAGGGTGTTACAAATTCGAAGCATTAGCCTACTACTAGCTATCTCCGAGATAGAGAGTTGATTAAATGAAGGCAAAGTTGCGCATTTTAATGCTGAATAAAGAAATTTAAAATAATTCGACTATTTCCGGAGATATTCGAAAAATATTGAAAAAAATCAATTTTGCTTTTTAAGTATTTACGACTTTATTACTGGTTATTTAAAAAAACTTTCTTAATTAAGACACTTTTGTAAGCTCTTCCAGAAAATAATCTTATTTTTCAAATGACGTTTTGTTAATTAAATACCCACATCAACTTTAATTTTTAAATTTTTAATTTCACTTTTGAGTTGCTTTTTACATCCCAAAACTAATGAAGTGTCACTCTTGTCACAAAATTAAGAAATGAAGTAAATCCATTCCTCCACTAATGGAGTGATGCCAATGTCAACTTTCTTCTAAATTTTTGAAGGTGACTGGAAAAAATAAGTAAAAGATCAAAAACCAGTTTATTCGATGATTTCCCATTTACGAAGTTGTAAATATGGTATTTACATTATTTGTAAATAAATAATGGAGAAGATTCTCCGTATATAACTGGATCAAAAGTGTGAACGTGCCTCCAACAGGGATCGTACTTACGACCTCCAGATCTCCGGTCTGGGATGCTGCCATTTGCACCACAGAAGCCGCACAGTTTCGGTCCCGCCGTAGACGACGGTTGAGGGCGATTTGATCCAGTTATATACGGAGAATCTTCTCCATTATTTACTTACAAATAATGTAAATACCATTAAAAACAAGTTTGTTGTATAAAACCATGATAATCAACCCACTGTTAGCCAGGAAACAAGAATTGCCAAGACTCCCAGAGAAGTTTTAAAATCTTATATAAATGTACATAAAATCAATAATCGATGTATTCATTTTTCTACCTGTGTCAGTCTGACCACTGATTCAATTTGCCTGTGTGTGACTGGAGTGGAGTTTGCCTTGTGGTAGTTTTTTCTCAACTCCAAGTAAAACTTCTGCAGGACTTTCTGCGCATCTCTGTTTAATACAGGATGCACGTACTTCTGCGCATAAGCAATATATTTTCTGAAGAGCACGTGTGGTAAGGTATCAACGGTTTCATCCTGCTGTAATCTAAGACGGTCCCTGCAAAAAATTCACTCTATAATTTGTTGATGCAGGCATTCTTGATTCTATTGTTACATCACTGATCCAGTTATTTAAATCCTACATTTAATCAAAGGGAAGGAACAAATACTCTATATCCACAAACTTTCATGACTAGGCTTTGAAATTTTGTACATTTACTAAATTACGCTATCAAGATTTGTTCAGAAGTTATGGCCAAAAAACGAAAATATGGCTGATTTTCGAGGAACGAGTTCACATGTTTTTTTAACCAAGAAAAAATACGTATCGAATATTTTGGCCCTTACAAATCCACCAAATTTCATTAAAATTGGAGGGGAACGCTTGGGTTAGTTCCCTCGTCAGTTACATTACAACAGTAATAGATGAGGAAAAATTATTTTCATAGTAAAAACGATGAGCTCTTTCCCTCCCTAATTAAAATAACAGCTAAAACTAGTGATTTCTGGATTTATGTTTTTTGATTATTATACATAAACCACTTACTTTAATGTCATGCCGATATATTGGGTTGCTGTTTGCGAGTCTGTGGTACTGCTCCGACATGATCCTCTCTTTCTTCTTCCAGTATGCAATGATAAAATATGCTCGCATAAAAGTAAATCCGATTGCTAAAATTGTTAAACATTTATTAATCCTAAGCATGCACATTGATGGAAAATAATACATAATCTTGGAACACCTATACTTTTATCACCTATAGCCAAGTGTCCGTTCTCAAAGTCAGGGAAGCAGGAAAATGTGGTTTTACATGTTAAATTCCTTTTTACATCTGACCAAAAGTCTTTAAGACTGTTGCATAGCGATTATATGTATGAATTTATTATTTAATCATGTGTAACTCAACATTTTATACTTAACATGTCTAACTTTACTTGCCTGTTAATATACAGGGTTGGGCAAAATTGAATACACTTTTCCAACAATTGCAATGATGTAGGGTTTGGTGGGTGTGCGACTTGCGTTTTTTTAAGTATTAAATAAAATAATTCTCGGATCCCCCTCCCTTTATCAATCCTTTTCCCCCTCCGCACTAATACATGAACACTCTCTTACCAAGCCGCTTCCAAAGTTTGCACGCAACGATTAAGCATTATTTTAAATAAATTACCTCATTCGGTTGATCCAACAAAATAAACACGACATCAAATCTAGACAGCAACGGAGAGCCCAGCTTTAAATTTTCCGCAATCGTCTTGGCCTTGTTGTAGTGCCCGCCCGCAGGATTAGCAGCAGCAATTACACTGGGCCGAGTCGTTAAAGTGCAGGAGGTGCTGGCCTTTGCTATACTGATCGTCTGCTGTTCCATCACTTCCAGCAAGCACTAAAATCGCCCATTTAACGCCCGTTTTTAAACCCATCCGTTTTGACCTACCGCATGCTGGCTGGTCATCTTGTCGAACTCATCGATGCAACAGCAACCCTGGTCGGCTAACATTAGTGCGCCCGCTTCTAGGGAGTAATCGGATCCGGATTCCTTGGTCAGGGTGACGGTGAGCCCCGAAGATGTGCTGGTGTTCCCGCAGACGTAAACGCCTCTTGGGGCAACGTTGCAGCAGGCCTGCAAGAGCTGGCTTTTTCCCAGGCCCGGATCGCCGACCATTAAGAGGTGAGAGTCGGAGCGAGTGGACGCATCTTTTTTAGTCCCTCCGAAAAGGAGCAGTAAAAGGCCCGCTTTTACTATTTCGTGTCCGTATATTTTTGGGCACAGGGAATGGACTAAGAAACGAAATAATCCCGGTTCAGCGTGGATTTTCTAAAAATGTGTATGTAGAGATAATAAGCCGTTATACATAAATATAAATCATCAGATTCGGTGGAGGAGTGGCTCATGGTATGGCTAGTGGAAGTAGTGATTGGTCAATGAGTCAACCCACTCGCACCCATCTTTATTGCCGCCTCAACTACCGTACTATTAGCAACCAGTGATTAGATTTATTATTGTAGTTACCTGTATTGCATAATAATCCTTTTGATTGAAATGGATTCCGGAATGTATGGCAGTACTGGAACTCTTCTCAGTAACAATTGAAACGACTTCTATATATAGAAGAAATACTGAGGGCTGCTTTGATTTGCTAGATACTTCACCTTCTTTATGAACCTATGAACATGAATGATGATTTTAATATGAAAGTTAATACAAATGATGCACAAGCTACAACACTGTGTGATTTATGGTCTTACTTGTAGAGTCGATTTCAACACTAGGAAGCAACACAGCTTGAATAATGTTTTTTTAAACATGGGCGAGGCTGATATGGTCGCACAACCGATCAATACAGGTCTATCAGATCATTTAGGGATCCATGTCAGTATACAAACAACCTTAGAATGCCCGACCAGAACGAAAGAGAAGGTTAGACCTTTGACTCAAATGAGCTACTGTAAATTATACTCCCATTATACTCAGAATTGGAGTTTTATTTACAAAGACATTCTTATGTTTTAATTAAAAATCCCATGTTGCCTCTGCACTACATCTAACTCTTACATGCCACAATTAACTGACCTAGCTGTAATTAGTATCATTATAACATTCACCTTAACAATTCCAGTAATCGTAACATCATCTCCAGGTCCGCACCGCCTAACCAAATCATTTTTCAGCACACACTCCACGGTCCTGGGCACCCTTCCTTGATCCTCGGCATCTACTCCGACCAAATCCTGCATCTTTACCGTCTGGCAATTAACAGTTCTAGAATACGGCGAAGATAACTGCGGTTCAAAATTACTCCGCGATTTGCAATTTTTGGACTGGCACGAGGTCGGCTGACTGTAAACACCGTCCACCTGCGCCACCACCTGCGAGCCCGAGCAACTCGAGCAAGAAAACGCCATCTGTTGGCATTGCAACTTAATCGTGCCCGCTTTAATTATGGTCCCGCGAACCGATACTAATTTACCGTATGAATTAACACGTAAATTTTTTATTTTCAACACAGGCTCATTGTTGATCAACCTGCAGTGGATTATGGGTAATAATCCTAGGATTTTTATATCGGTGATGTCCTCCTTCGCCGAGTATATAGTTTGATGCATTGCAAGGCCCAAACATGCAAGACAGTAATCGGTGTTTTCAATTATTTTCTGTTCGAAATCAATCCATTCATTCAAGAAGTCTTCATCTGCGAGGACTTGCTTCAAGTCGAGGGCAAACGCTCTATTCTCTTTGATTTGTGCAAACGAGAAGCGGGTGATATTTCTATCGATGTAGCTTTCGAATGACTTGACATTGTGCAGGGTTTCCTCAACTTTTTTTTCTAAAAGTAAACATTAGTAGATTATATATCGAGGGAGAGAAATGCGTGATTTTTCCCGAGGTGTAAATTTGTATCCTGAAAGATGCAACGTACTGAGGGAAAAATAGCAATCTCTCCTGAGGTATATATACTATTTTTTTTACAATGGGATATTTAAAGAATAAAACGTTCATTTCTAAAACATAAACTCTGTCAGCCGTTAAAATAAATCATGGAACCTCGTAGGAAGAGAAATTATTCATTCTCTCCCTAGGGAGAGAAATGTTATTTCTCTTAGGATTTTGATGGCTGAGACATCGACTTTCTCTCTCATTTATGAAAAAAGTTTAATTACTTGATTTAGAGAAACATAACATTAACTTTCCCTTAATTTAAGTCTCGGGTAAATCTGGGTTTTAATCAAGAACGGGTGATTTTTTACATAATTTTACTCAAAAGGGAATTGAAAAACTAAAATTTTTCCAAATATCTACCCCGCCTTAAGCACATCAACACAACAAGCCCTACCATGAATCAAATAAACAAACTATTTCTATTAACCTCAAAAACTCACCCTTATCAGAAAAATATAGTTGAAAACCCTGATATCCATAGCAGGGACAAATTTCATAATTTTCACCATCTTTATTCCCCTCGTCCTTTTGCAAGCTCTTCCAAAATTTCCGGAACGGTTTTTTTTTTGAATTGAACATTTCTCAGGACTCGAACTTGAACAATCATTAGGTTAATGGGCAACAACTTTTTTTGTTTCAATCGGATTCAACTACATTTGAACAACAAGACATTCTTTCCGCTCGTGGCTACAGTGACGCCTTGGAAAAAGTGATTAAATTTCGTACTTTACAATAGAAAGCACCTAATAAATAAATAAGAATTGGAGAGTGCTAAGGTGTGATTAAATGATTTAAGGGCGTAATTAAAGTTTTGTTTAATTATTCTTGATTTAATTCACTAAACTACTTGTTTGTTACGATCAGTTTTCATTGATTTCTATCGTGTGAGTTTCCGAGGTTAGCGGCCTGAAAATTTAAGAAAATTTTAAATCCGCTACTATTATTTGCGACTTTCTTTAAAGTAGAACATTTTATCGATAAATTTGATATGCCACATTCTTAACATAAGTTATATGTTTTATACTTATGTGCTGTAAATTTCAATTGTGGCGTAGGTTTAGCCACCGACACGGACAACATTCCATTCTTTTGGCGAGTGCCTCGACGGAACTATGGAAATGTGTAGGGTGTAAAAGTGAATGAAATCGCGTTTAAAGGGGGCACGGACACATGGAGGGATTTAAGTGTGATGGAATCGGGTGTACGGGGATGCAATAAACATGCGGAGCGTCCCCATGGATTATGGAGAGCATGAAGGGAGGTTAGGAATTCGGGGCAGTCGCCCAAGTAAACACTCTTCAACAAGTGAGTTAAAACCCATTTATGGCTTATTCGTATTTTGATATCCACAAAATATACAAACTCGTGGAGGAAAGATAGTGTGATCAAAAGGGTTAATCAATGTGTACTGAACGTCTATTACTATTCCTACTATTTTCAAAATACTTATTTTAATGGCTTAGTAAACTTAAACATGAATGAGAAGTTGTATAATTATTCCATTGAAACCCTTCTAAACAACATCAGCAAATATACTGGAATGGTAGTGTGGCGTCACCTCGGCAGTAGAAATTGCATTTTGAGGCGTGAATAAATCAGGGGTAAATTGTTAAGGATACGAGAAGATAAATAAAAAATTAGTTGAAGAATGGTTATTTGCAGTAAGATTAAGGCAGACAAAGCTTTCGTTCACGCAAATTGTGATGCAATTCAAGTGAACGAACACGGCCTTACTCTCGAGTGCTGTATTTCGTTTTGTTCGATACCTCCCCAGAAAGTCTGTAATGTTGTATTCAAAATTTTAAATAAAAATAATTCACATGTTCGGAGATTTGTTGCCATGAAAAAACAAAAGCAAAATAAACAAAGTTCTGCAAAGTCAATAATTAATTTATCATAAAAAATCAAAATCACATTCAGAAGAATTGGAAAAATTTACATAATGACGGATCATTATGCATACATGAAAATCGGTGAGCGAAAGAGTAACTTTCACTCACTGGTAGCTATGGATACAGACTCGCCTTCTGGTGAGGTATCGAACAAAAATATTTTTGTAACGAGTTTGTGATACTGGAAAATATAAAGATTATTAAGTTTTCTTGCTATTTCTTATAACAACATTGTGGTAATCTCAGCATTTTGTGTTACCCGACGCTACAGTAGAATAATTTATTATTACAATGATTGGATATTAAATAAAGGCACTAGTGCGCAGCTAGAAAAATGGCCCTTTACTTATAATAGAAAACATCACTTATGAGTTAATGCCACTACAAATATTAAATTTTTATAGAAATTTATAACTGACATTTTTCTCATTTCTGTATCTAAACGAAATAGGGTTAACCCCAGTGCACATTTTTGTTTTTTGTTTCAGTATGTGATGGTTAAGTTTGATAAATATGTCAGAGTTCTTACCGCTCTGCGATCTACTATTCAATGTTGTATCATTGGCGGCCTACTTCTGCGACATTGTGTTCGATATCCTGCTAGTTTACGCGCTCTACAGTCAAGGATCGAGGATCCTGTTTGCGCAATGCTTGAGTGCCATAGTGCTGACGACAATCATCACCCAGATAGTCTCCCTTTACTGGTTCCTGAAGCAGAACGTGGAAGGATGGAGGAGGTACGCGATCGTTGGGCTGCATATCGCCCAGCTGGGAGTCGTCTGGAGGTACGCGAGGTTACTGGCGCCGGTGCAGCTGGACAGCGTTAAGAAGGAAGTGCGCGATCTGTGCATACTGAGGCTGATACACGCGTTCCTGCAAGCGACGCCGATGCTGCTGCTGCAGCTCTCATTGTTCACGCAGAGTGGTGAGGGCCCGCCGACAGATTTGATAACAGTTTCAGCTTCACTGTCACTGTTTTCAGTTTGCTGGGCACTTGCTTCGTTTAGTAAGCACGTGCAGAAGGTGGAGAAGCTGGTTTTGACTTGGCTGGGGGTGCTGTCGCAGCTGTTGTGGAGGGCCGGGACGGTGAGTGCTAGGGCTTTAGCGCTATCAGCGTATGCGGCTAGTTATCACTCGTGGATATTTTTTGTGCTGGCGCTGCACTGGGCTTGCATGTTCCTTTGGTTAGTGTCGCCAAGGAGTGCGTTTTACGGGGAGAAGGGTAAACGTTTGGGGATTTGCGTCCTGATGGCTGGAATATATATCCTGGCTTATGTTAATTTGCAGGATAAACCACACGGGCGGACTATGGTGATCTTTTATGGGGTTATGATATTGGAGAATTGTTTGTTGGTGACTGCGTGGTTGGCGGCGGTTTGGGCGATGAAGCCGCAAAATTGGATCTTAGTACCTGTTCTTACCGTCTCGTTTTTTCTAGGCGGTTTGTTTTTCATGCTGTTATATTATAGATACTTCCACGTTAAGAGGATAATTGATAAACCAGCGCAGCCACCTGGCGTTTTCAATTGTCGTTTTGCTGGACCAACGGCTGCAGCTTTGTACCGGAAGAAGAAAAAGCCGACGAGTTTTGTTCCTCCTCCGGGGTTGGCACCGATGTCGGTGCCTTTTTGGAGAAGGCCGATCCCTTCGTCTAGTGAAAATGAGGGTAGCAGTGTCGGTTCTAGGGTGAACATTCATCAAAAGCTTCAAGAAAAAAAGCAGAAACAGCTGGCTGAGCTTAAAATCATCGAGGAGGAGATCAAACAGGGGAAGCTTGTAGGTCCCGAGTGCACCGACCCTGATGATAGGCAGCCCATCCCGAACTCGAAACGACACGTAGAACCCCAGCTTTCAAGTCTGGCTTCATTAAATAACTTGGTTAGTTACGGCGTGAACCTGAACAGGCGGCCCCCGCCCAGAGCACCCCGTTCCCGTACGCCTGAACTAATTCTAACACCTAGGTATTTATATTGTGATTGTTCTGTGCCAGATCCGGAGCCCGTGGAACTGCCTGGGCAAGGGCATTCCGACATAGAGAGTCAAATCAGCCTGCCCAGGTCGTACACGCTGCCAAGGGAATTTAAATATTACAGAAGGGGGCGGACCAGAAGGCCGATTAGGGCTATTACCTCGACGAACAGTTCGGACGGGGACGTAGACTCTGCCGATGATGAGTCGGATTACAATTGCCCTCCGGCACTAGTAAGGCCACTCAGGAGACAGTACAGGCATGAAACTAAATTATAATGATTTATAGATTTAACTTACCTGAAACAACATTTTGTTAGATTTAAAGACTCGGCCCGATAGTGTAAATTTTACGACAAACGGAAAGTGCTGCTGGTCTGATGGTAAATATTCGAAACCCGGTCCAGTTTATTATCTGTAATAATTTGAATTTAAAACCCTTCCGAATTTTGAGTTTCCGATTTTCTATCAACAACTGCACTGACTGTAATCCAGACTCAGTCTGTAATTTGTCATAATCATAATTAATAACCAATATTTGTTTTCCTACCTATAAATTCTCAAGTGCCTAACCTAACGTCAGTGTTACAAAACAATTTCTTGATAACTCGTAACAATAAATAAATAAAAATCAACAATTTTATACTCCTGTAGGATTTGTATGCTGACCTCTATTTTTAAATGTGACTTTACAATTAGTTTCAAATTATATGCTTTGGGCCACGAACAAATAAATGTGGGAATTACCGAGTTTTTTTTTATTTGTTTGTAAGAATATACTAGCGTTGGTAAGTTAATTATTTGTGCCTGTTGATGTCCCACGAGTCATCTTATGTACAATCCATGAAGTCTACCTGCAAACCTATCGATTTATGATTCATAACAGTGTCGTCTTATCGTAATGATAGAATATGAACATATTTTTTTATACGAATGTTGTATAGTGTATACAATATTTTTTTACCTATTTATTTTTTATAACCTAAGTGATAGATTTTTGTAAATTTTTTTTATTATTATGCCCGCTCCGAAACTGAGTGTGGATATGTACAAAATATTTTGTATACTAAAATAAATATTTTATATTTAATATATTATTATTGTCCTTCAATTATTTACTACATGAACATTAAATATTGTTCCCCCATCAGAAGACCTACAGACCGGTTTGGACCTTTCAGGTCTCATTAGTGTAGTTAGTTGCTGATGGGGAAACGGAGATTACTATTGGAATATAAGTATTCCAAACACCGTTAAAGGTAGAAACGCCAAAGTGGCGGATGGGGGAACAATATTTAATGTTTACATTAACATTGTTATAATTGCCGTCGCTGGCAATGTCCATATCTTGTCGGTGTTAAACCCACCCGGATTTGGTTCAGTACAGCATTCAGGCAATAGATTCCGCCACTTTGGCTAAATTTACTACATTCTAATAATGATTAATTTAACAGAATAAATTCACCTAAAACTAATCTTTAGTAATAATTTCCTGCACTGGCCATTTTTAAAGACAAAACTTTTATTTTTTTAACATTCTAAATTAGATCATAAAGCCTGTTTGACACGAGCTGGAGCCCCATATAAGTCCCGCCTCGGAGCCGAAAATGGAGCGTAATTTAAAAACTGGAAAGCAAAAAAAAATATTTCTTGATGTATTCATCAGCAACGTGGAGAATGCAAATGCGAGCATATTTCGGCAACTCGGGTCCACTTTCCTGCCTGTTCTTTACAAGCAAAGCATCAACCCATAATTTGCGAAGTTGATGGAAATTTAATACAGAATTTTAGGTTATAAGTCAAAAGTCAACTGACGTGTACATCGACTGACGAGTATTATAACCGCGTTGGCGTATATTCCTGGACGTATTGCAGCCTTTCGCATAGCAATATTTTGACATAGTGTGAATATTTGACAATATAAATGTTTACATATTCAAAGGTGTGAATAAATTGCAGGGTATCACAATATGCAATGCGAGCTCATAGTCATGTCATAGACAAAAAATAGCTACCAATTTGGTAACAAACCGCAACCATTTGGGGTCCCGCCGCGCCACCGTTGCTTGGAGACACACATGAAGTTGGCGTTAGCAGTCAAGTATATAGTCAAAGGTCATCAAATGTAACCTTTTTTTAATAAACCAATTTTTCTAAATCTAGTGACCTTTTACATTGGCCAACAAAACTATCTCCCAACAGAGCCAACTTAGTTCAAAATTAAAAAGAAAACAGTTTAATGATGTTTTTTTTAGGTGTGATAACAAAGTTTAAAGTATGGATGAATATTTTATGGCAGAGGACAATAAAAAATGTCTTATTTATAGGAACAATTGCAAATTGCGCCTCACATATACGAGAAACATTGCCGCCAGAGAACATTTTTTAATTGGCACAATAAATTCTCTGGCAGCATCACCAAAGAATCGCCTTTTTTTTAACCATTTCAATGTAAACATACTTACCCACTAAATTTAATTTTTGCAACATTTCTGTGCTTGTATCCGGGAATGTGTTGAACTTCCTTGAACGCCAACATTGAAAATAACATCTATGAAATAAATTGCAAACATTGGACACTTCGACATTTAAGTTTGAAGTAATTTAAAACCACAAAATTGATTTTATATTATAACAAAATTATTAGGTCGATGCTTGAAACTAATAAATGGAAATAAAAGTATTACAATGGCTCTTTCCTGGATGCAAATGTAATTCTTAAATAAATTGAAGGAATTAAAATAATTTGTATAGATAGGTGGAGTGGTGTACTGTAAAAAGTTTTATTGTATTTTGTTGAAAAGAGTCCAGAATTTTACAAATTGTATGCATAAAAAAATAATAAAGAAATGAAAACTCTAGTAGATAACATGTTCTGTCTGGTTACTGTGTCCATGCGTGCTGTTTGTAATTATCGACTTAAAATAAAACAAAGTGAGTAGATTGATTGTTGTATGTTATATATTTTGAATTGCTTACATTAATTTGTAGACAGTAATAAGATGGATGTCTAAAATTTACCTCTTCCTCGTTTTATTAAAATATGGATTTTTGTTCATGTAAAGTTATATTTACATTTAGAGTAGTATTTTTTAATACTGTGGAGGTTGTGACGTATTCAACTGATTCAATAATAATAAAAAAAAGTCACCTTTTGACAATGCAGTCATTATTAATAAAGATACAAATATAGATAATATAAATCATGGTTGAGTCTAAACCTAAAAAACAGGAATTCGGGAATAAATAGACAATTTCAAATTGAAAACAGTCATAGACCTAAACAGTTAAACATATTAAAAAATACAACAACTTCCACCATGACGCCTAATAGCTACTTATCCTGGTCACAGTCGCGACTAATATGGCCGGGTTTGTTACAGATGTAACAAGTCTTAGTGTTTTCTGGACAGTTCCTCGATAAGTGCCCCATTTTGTTGCAGTTGAAGCAAGTCTGGCTGGACATGCGGTCCATGGATCCTCCCTCCGGGCAGCTGCGGGCTATGTGGCCCGGCTTATTGCAGTTGTAGCAGGACGGGGTGTCCGGGCTCTGGTGGCAGTCCTTGGCGAAGTGGCCCTCGCCGTTGCACCTGTAGCACCTCTCCGCCTCCTCCTTGCAGTCGCGCGCGAAATGGCCCAAGCGGTTGCACTTGTAGCACTTCTCGCGGCCCCTGCCGTAGCTGTCGCGTCCGCTCTCTCTGCCGCCGCCCCCTCCGCCGGGCTGGGAACACTCACGGGCGAAATGGCCCGGACGACTACATTTGTAGCATACGCTTGAACTCATTTTTAACTGCTTCCTTTCCTACTTCCTGCAACAAAACGACAAATGCGAATTAGCCTGAATACTTTATATTCTTATACAACAGAACATTAGGGTTCAACGAAAACACACGTTTTCAGTTACAGTTGAGCGCCGCTCCGAACGACCTTGTTAAACTTTCGAATCAAGTTCCTCCTAGTATCTTTGCGTGCATGTAGTTCCGACAATAATTTTATGAAATTAAGTTAGATGCAATAATGTATATATGTTTCAATCCCATAGAGGCGCAATATGGCCAGCTCACCGTTAGGCACAGTTCTTCACGAGAAACACAGTTTTGACTACCTCAAAACCACGTTTTTGAAATTGAGCAAAAACATAATTCGATTCACATGAAATTTTAACTGTAGCTTCCCAGGCAGAAGTACACATGATTTTTACGATTGAATAACAATTACGATTTTTATAAATTTATTAAGGCCGATTTTTTAGTGAATAATTTTTAGGATGATACCATTTTGAGAAAAAAAAAAACATATTTCTTAATAATCGTGTGTACTTCTCTAGTCAAACTAATGAAAATAACAATTCCTTGTTTAATTTCATGCCAGATGTTGTAATGTGTTTTCGCCTAAAATAAATGAGCTCATAGCTAGGACTGAGCCGCCATTTTGTATTTTTTTCATAACAAATTTTTTGTTTGTATATAAATTATATTATTCATTTCAACTCCACCAGAGGGTGTCGCAGTCGTCACCTGAAAAACTGTGTATTGTGCGGTGGACAAGATATCTTTGCACCAATATTGCTAAAACAAAAAACATCAAACGGCATTGTAAATTAGACATATATATCCTGTCCGTATTCTACAACCAAATTGTCAAGTCCAGTAGTCCTTGTACTGTCTTCTGAAGGAAAATAGAATATTTTCAATTCAGTTTGGAGAATTGGTTGTAGAATACAGATAGGATATATGTTTACTTTACAATGCCGTTTGATTTTTTTGATTCAGCCATATTGGTGCAAAGATATCCTCTCCACCGCATAATACACGGTTTTTCAGGAGACGACTTTGACGCCCTCTGGTGGAGTTGAAATGAATAATATGATTTTATAAAAAATTGTTTTTAATGCCTCTCAATATATCTTTTCAAATGCACAAAATCTAATTTTTCTAAATAAAATAGATTCTATGAAAAAAATTATGAAAATTGGTCAATTGGCTTGACTCAACCCTAACCTAAACATACGAATTATTGCAACTGCTAACTGATTGGCGATAAGCGCTTAACATTTAAAAATACACACAAAAACAAGATAATAGGATTACCATAAAAAAGCTCTTGTTTAAATTGAATAAAAATGCAACTTTTTTTAATCATATTGTGTTTTTTATAACAATGGTAGAACAATCACTTGGTAGTACATTAACATAAAATTTTTTCAATGTTATTGCGTGCAGAAATTTTAATTCTAAGAAGGTGCAGATAACAGCAATGTGAATGGCTGCAATAATAGGGTCACCTCTAAATGAATCATTTCACAGAGATATTGATGAGGGGGGCCTGACGAGAGTATGGCATTATAATATATAACCGAAATTACTATTGATAGCATTTCCAAAAAGCTATTTATTGGACGCTATTACCGCCAAAATTCCGTACGGCAAAAACAATTAAACATAACCTCAATGCGGGGTGACGCATTTCTGGAATAAACGGTAAATCCGCGTAAAAATCCAACCGGAATGGAGCGGAAAGGCCCCGGCGTGGCGTTCGCAACAAGATGGAGATGCGTTTCCTCGAGAAAGCGAAAAAGTAATTCCCATGACGGGCACTTTTTACACGTGGAATAAAAAAAGAAAACGGCAGATGGACGCCCCCGGGGGGCCGAATGATCGGCGGCCCCGGCGCCCCATCCCAAAATAGGTCCGCCCGGCGACCGCAAACTGGAAACGGCCGAGCATCGTCCCCCATATCCACGTGTGTACCCGCCGTTCGGGACGCGAGGCGATGGCGACTATCGGAAACGTGACGGGTAAAAAACGGGGCTTCTTACCTCTCTTACAACGCTTCAGGTGGTGCAGGACTTGATAACATGCGTATTCTATATATTCGACTGATTACGCGGTAATTTATACCCATTCAATTCCACTGAGGTTACACAAAACCAACTCGCACGGTAAATAATGTAACATAACCGGTAGTAGCTCCAGTCAAAAAGAAAGCTTCGCACTGCGCGCACTCAATTTGTATCACGTAGACATTTCCTGTCAGGGCGGCGCACGCGGGAAATTCGAATTTCGCATCGCGACGTTGCCAGGTGTAACGAAAAATAATATATTCAACAAAATGTAATCTACAGCTCATGGAATTTTATTTTAAATACACATTTGTGAATTTTGTGTGTTTGTGAGTATGAAAGATCATGGTGGATAGCAAATAGTCTACAGCTCATTAAAATACATTATTATTGTTATATCTTATTAATGTTGTGTGGCTTACGTGTATTTATGCATCTAATGTATTATTACATCTCAATAATAATAGTGGTTGGACACGTTGTTACTTGTTAAAATTCCATAAAAACAATAAGAACGATGTCAAGAAAGCTTTTTTACATTTACGCTTACAATATGCATCAATTAATTAATTTAATAAAATACTTCAGGTAGTATCTAATGACGGAGCTTTGAACATCAAATTTTTTTAACAACCCGTAAAGATTCATCATATGTACACGAAGTGAGTACACAAGAAAAAAACAAAGTAAAATAAACAGATTGACGACTCCTCGATTTTGAGTCGGGAAGGATTCTACACTCGAGCCAATAGTTGTAAAATACAGTTATTATGTCTCTTTTTAAATCGCGTTTAAGATGTACCAGGAAATAAACGCTTTCAGCATGAAATATTATTTATGAAAAATCGGGTGTAATAAGCGAATTACTGCGGTCATTTGAGGCATGTAATGTTGTTCATTATCCCCTAGTGAGAGAATAACTCGGACTCACTGAATACATCCTTCGAAGGATTTTTGAAATATTTTAAATTGACACCACGTACGTCAAAATTGCTTGTTAACATGTTATAAACATTATTTCAATATTTAATGCAATTAGAGACGATTTAGGATAAAAATTTATATGATACTCATGTGGAATTCTTCATTAGTCCCTTAAAAAAAAATTTTTGCGGTACTAATTGCGTACATGCCACATTCGTATAATAAATAACTATTAGTTGCAATTAATTATTTTATAGTTGGCAATTGCACGTTTGACATATATTTTAACCGGACGCAATTTACATTCTGTTAAATTTCCTTCCTTAGGAGATAAATGTGCGACTCGGCAACAACGCGCGCACGAAATGGCCGCGCCTGAAAATTAGTCCATCCACCATTTTACTTGTACGCGTGATAAAGAGGTTGACGACTTTCAAGGGGCGTAAGTAAAATGCATAACTTTACATAAAATAATCAATTATGCCACACTCGATGCACACGGCAAAATTCCATCGCCGATAAACAATTTCCCGAAGGAAAACATCCCGCTTCCCGGTCCCCCGCACGGGCTTTCACCCGAGACAGCCATAATGGCCGGTTATTAGCGTCCCCCATCAACATTCCGCTCTCGTTCGGTATAAACCGTTGGCCGTATTCCCGCAACCAACGCTCAGTACGTTCAATCACCGTTGCTTACATTGTTTTAACAATAGTTCACCGTTTACAATAAACCAAGATAAAATTAGGACATAACCTGCAGGGGTGCTATAATGGCTGCCTACATTTGTGATTACAAATTATACATGCAACAGGCTTTCACCCCCTTATGATCACCTCAGTGAATATGTTCCTTGTTAATTCGTGTTGCAGATTATGGCGGAAGACACCCAGATGATAGGGAAGTTGGAGCCGATAGCTCCGGGGGATGAGGAGGAAGTGGACATGAAGACGTTAGGGCTGTATTCTCCGGAGGAGCAGGTTCAGGTGCTCGATGAAGAGAATCTGAATAACACCGATGGGAATTTGCATATTAATACTTACCAGGTTGTCGAGGAAGTTGTTGATGAAAGGTAAATAAGTATTATTGTTATTAATCCTTTTTATTGGCATATAATCTATTTATTTACAATTCTTATATATATATATATTTTTCCCTTTCTGTCACGTGCATCTTCGTTTGCAGGTTTTTTTCTGGTACGGCCGAGGTAGCAGGGGTATAGTCGGTTGCAGAGACTGCTGGCTGCGTGACCGCACCTATCTGTATTACCATCTCTGCTACCTCGGACGTACCAGAAAAAAAGGTTAACATTGTTTTTCACCCCTAAGCGATCGAGCGACTTAAAATTTTACTTCGTCATATTATTCCTATCAGTGAATACCATATCTGTGATTTTTTCATCTTCCAATGTTTGGTGTGTCATCTTCAAAAATTCGAATAACTAATATTTTTACGGTATTTTGATATTTTTGATATACTTATCAACAATTAAACAGTATTTTTTTGTAAAGTTATTGGTAATATTTTAGTATTAATAATTTTCTTTTCAGTTTCTGATAAATAACCCCATTTTTTGCCACCTTGAAACCCTCGAAAAATAAGAATTTATTTTTTTTAGCTGCTCAAAATTATTATAAAAATCGGAAAAAATTCACATATATTTTTGATATATAATTACCAAATTATATTAATTTTTTCAAGGTCATTGAAGATTATTTAGGATATTAAAATCTCACTAAACGTTGAAAGATAAAAAAATTACATAGATGGTATTTATTGATAACAATCCGCCACTCTTAAACTATAATTGTAGTGGGCAATTTTTTTAAATTTTCAAACATCTTTTTAATACCCCAAATAACCTTCAATGACCTTGAAAAAATTCACCTAATTTTCTATTTGGCTTAACAACATATGTGAATTTTTTCAGATTTTTAAAATAGTTTTTTAGTGGTAAAAAAAATGATATTTGAAAAAGCCTGTTTTAGGGCTTCCCGAGTCATGTAGGGGTTTTTTGATGTACGGCTTATGGCTACTTTGGTTTAAGGGCACAACTAATGATATTTTCATATTTTTTTTAAATCCGTGCCCGTTGGCATTATGACCATCTTATGCCAGGATACCCCCTTTACCATGTAAATTACTCAGTCTAGTCAAAAATAAATTTGAAACAAAATCCCTCAACAGTGAGTACCAAGAGGAAGACAGTGATTCCTCACAGCACGTGCTGATAAGAACGGAGGACGGCGCCTACATCCAGGAAGATGGCGAGATGTACGTGGAAGACGGCACCCAATTCGAGGAGGAGGAGTTCGAGGAAGGTCAATACACCGAGGAGCAGTACGAAATCGGATCGGAAGGCACCAAACGCGAACAGCAAGAAGTGGACGATGAAGAGGAGGAGTACGTGGAGGAACCGACCTTGGCCCTCGATCCCGATGACCCCGATCCAGATCCGGATTTCGACCCGGACTTCAGAATCGAAGAGTTTGTGTGCGCCATTTGCATGAGGGCCTTTAAAAGTCCGGCGGTAAGTTTGTATAAAATCTTCAGATTAATTCTGGCAAATACACAAATAATGTTTGCGCGGGGAGGTAATGTGAGATGAGGACGACTGTTCACGCGAAGGAAATGAGTATTGAAACACTGTGGACGTTATTTTTTACTAGCCCACACTGAAAAATTGTTAATTCGACTGAAATTTAAAATAAACATAAAGCCATGAAAATATTAATTTGTGCAAAGTTATTTGAGTATAGAGATCTTATCAAAGAATGCTTGTCCTACCTTTATCTTCTTTCTTTCTCGTTGGTTCACGAATTATTTGGCATATTTTAATAAGTACTAAAAACATTCAGGTGAATAATTTTGTGATAATTTTTTAATAAGTACTAAAAACATTCAGGTGAATAATTTTGTGATAATTTTTCAGAGCTTAAAACGGCACATTACAGTGGTTCATGGACAAGAGGCGCACAAAAATGAAGATCCCTTGGCATTCGAATTATGCAGCTGTTGTGGGGAGCCTTGCGATTCTGCACATTTGGTAGGTTTGAAATTTAAAAAAAAATGTTGATGTCCGTAAATATTGGTAAGACATGCAATTAATTGAAAACAAAAATTTGATCATTTCCAGAATGGCAGCATAAGTTGTGAATTGTGCGATAAGCTCTTCGTCCTGCAAAGCAATTTAGTGCGGCACCTTAGTCTCGAACATCCAGACAGCAACAACCTGTACAAGTGCTGCGACTGCCTGCGCACCTTCGATAGCAGGGAGGGCATGCACAAGCACATGCTGTCGCATCCGCTGGCCAAGCCGTTCTCTTGCAAGGCCTGCAACCGCGACTTCACGAGGAAGTACCATTTGGACAGGCACGTCCAGCAGACGGGCTGCGATGGTACACCCAGGAATCAATTCAAGTGCCAAGTGAGTAAAGACGAAAATTATTATTGGCTTGTAATTAATCTACTGCATTTATTTTCTTCATAGGTGTGCCACAAAAGCTTCACTCGGAAGGATAATTTAAGAGACCACCTCCGGGCCCATGCCGGGCAAATAAAGAAAAAGAAGGTCTTCACCTGTATGTATTGCAAGAAGGATTTCCAGGGGGCGGCGCTATTGGCTGTGCACGTGAGAACTCATACTGGTAAGCATGCTATTAATTGTAACTAAACAATTAATACCAATAAATAATAAATCATTTTTCACGAGCCGCCACTTATTTAAGGAAATTTGTACAACGTTTTAAACACATGCCACTATTTTCTGTTGTAGTCATTATAGTAAAAGTCTAATAATTAAATTTAACTATTTCAGGTGAGAAACCTTTTGCGTGCGACTTGTGCCCAAAGTGGTTTCCTTCAAGTGGAGCGATGAAAAAACACCGACGGATGCACACCGGTGAAAGGCCTTATCAATGCATGCAGGTAATATATTTTGTTTTTAACCTATTCACTAGGATGGTTCGTATTTTCAACTTAACAGTTAACCAAACAGTTGAGTATCAACGAGGGTTTTACAAGTGTAGAGCAATGATGAAAACTTAGGATTCTTTTAATTCGTTTATGTTAATTTCGTTCATTTGTAGTAACACTGTACTGTGTTCTACTAGTTGGATTGTAGTATAGGGACCACCCACCACCCTGTTTAAATAAAAACCTCTCATTTGTGTAGAGAAACCACTAATTTGGTAAATAAATTAAGTTCTGTTTTTGTTTAAATAGTTGGATTTCGTTTTACTTATGTTTTATGAGGTTTGATTTTATTTTTTGTTCTAATAATTTTATTTAATCGAAACAGTATGAGGGTGAAGAAAAATTACTTTGTCGTTATGTACTCCAGGCTTGATTTAACTTTTTTTTTCTTTTCAGTGCAAGAAGAGGTTTGCCGCGAAGGAGACGCTGAACCGCCACACGCGCACCCACACCGGCAACAAACCACATCAGTGCACCTACTGCGGCAAAGCCTTCATCCAAGCCACCCAGCTGAGGGCTCACATTTTCCACCACACCGGCGAGCACGCCTTCACCTGTCCTCACTGCAACAAGGCTTTCAACCGCAGGGTTCGGCTCACCACCCACATCAAGTTCGTTCACGAGGGGGCCAAGCCGATGCAGTGCAGCCAGTGCGACAAGAAGTTCTACAGGAAGGAGGACCAGAGCCGGCACGAGTTACTGCACACGGGACAAAAACGTGAGAAAAGTGAATAACAATTTTAAAAAATTGATTTTGCCTATGATGCGGTACCTGATTTACCCGTTTGTCCTATATCTTTTTAACATGGGCCTCCCTTAATTCTTGCTGCACGTTTCCTATTGGCAACAAGTTCATAGCCTATGGGCGGCAAAATCATATTTAACACATTATGGTAAATTTCAGCTTATGAATGCGAAATCTGCCAGAAGCGCTTTGCCGTTAAAGCTTCGCTGAAGATTCACGCGAACATCCACCGCAAAGAGCAGCCGTGCTCCTGCTACGAGTGCGGTCGCGCTTTCATCAGGCAGGACTGCCTCTTGAGGCACATGCGGGCCAAGCACAGGGACGCCCTCGAGGACATAATGGTGTCCGCGGAGAAGCGCCGCCTCCAAGAACAACTCCTGACGGCGGCGTCGGACGCGGCGAACACCAGCAAGAAGGACATCGTCGACTCGGGCATCTGGAACGAGCTCACCTTGACGGACTCGATCAGGGAACTGCTCGGGCTCCTGGTGGACGAGAACACGCTGACTTCGTTCGGCTGGCCGGATTCGCCCGTCGACAAAATCCTCGACTGCGTTATAAGGCGCTGCGGTCACGATCCCGCCTCCGCCGAGGACTTCGACTACATCAATCGTATCAGAGAGAACGCGAAACTGCTATTCACGGTCGTCATCGACGACGAGGCCGTTAAATCTCTACTGAATAATCAAACCGTGGATGAAGTCATCCAACACGTGTTGCGGCTAGCTAAGAACGAGTAATGTATTTGAATTAGAGGTGAGCATAAAACTGTACCTGTTAATTTGTGACTATGACTTTGATAAATGGATCTCTTTAGAACTATTTATTTTATTGGAGTACTTCAACAAAAAACATGTTTCGCTGTAAAGCTACCATTTGGTAGGAGAAAGAAACTACTCTGAATACAATAATTTTTTTTACTCAAACTACTTTAGTTTTACGGATCTAACATTAGTGCTGTCAGCTCAGTTAAAAAAAAAAATTTCACACAATGTCGCTCTTACAAGAAATGTTATAGAGTACCCAAAATCCCGCTTCTAAAAATGAACCCAAGAGAAAAAGTTGTGAGGCATAATTTGAATATGTTTCCAAATGGTATTGTAAAGCCCTTTTCTAATTTTTTGGTTCTACAAAAAATGTTTTCCACTATCTAATTCTAGAAAAAAAATGTATTAATACTTTCCTTCTGTTATTGAAGAAAAATGTGTTTTACATATGGCGAAGCACCCCTTATGTGTGAAAGAAACATTGGTAACCACTAATTTATAAAATATTGTCTGTTTAGCGTTTAT
This sequence comes from Ocypus olens, assembly GCA_910593695.2. Classification (NCBI taxonomy): domain Eukaryota; kingdom Metazoa; phylum Arthropoda; class Insecta; order Coleoptera; family Staphylinidae; genus Ocypus; species Ocypus olens. The sequence goes on along the minus strand of OU343059.1, from coordinate 11,303,155 downwards.
TTAGTTTTTATGCTAGGAATAGAACTTAACTTTTATTATGAAAAAGCCATCAACAATGTCCTTTATCCAACACCATTACAACCATTTTCAAGTGTTCAAACCTTTTAATAAATGAACACCACATCTAAGACTAGAGAAAGGTCTCGGATTACTATAGCCGGTTCTCTGGAATCTGGCGGCTGGTCGTAAAAGAAGGTCGGAGCTTGGTAAGTAGGGGACTTAATATTTTTTATCTCAAACCTGGTGTAAAAGTGCATATACCAATAGGAGCGAAGGACAGTAATATCTTTTCTTCGAGGGTGCGTCGATCCTCAGGGTGGACCGACCGTTTTACGACCTCAGTCTCCAGATTCCAGCGAACAGACTATAGTTAATAATACGATAATAATAATGCTTACTGCTCCCTCACCTAAGGGGTAATTGGTTCCTGCTGTTCATTCCGGGAACAGCAGAGTGGACAACCAAATTACTCACCCACAGACACCGAACTATGTCTGGTTTGTTGGAGGAGAGGAGCACTACTATTATTACCCACCTTGCACCCTCAAGTATCAATATTAAAACGTAAAGAACAGAATATTGCAAAACAGTTGTATAACATGTTTTAGCTCTAAGTGGCTGTGGATTGCATAGTGCTTGTTTTGCACACAACATAACGTTTAATATGTTATGCCATGCGAGTTAAATACAATTCGTACTTCGTCCCGCGTGAGTGTGATACGCTTCTGAAGCATTAAAAATTGATGTGGCCTCAGGGTCCCTATTTTATCTCTTCTACGTGGCAATTAATTTGCTAAATATTTGCATTGAAAAACAACTTGACAAACATTATGAACTCCATAATCACTCAGGACCGATGAAAGATTTACTATTTAACACCTGTTATTTTTCATCATCATGGATACAGAAATGGGCGTGTAACTGTAAAGTCTTTACAACAGGTATAGTGAAATGCTTATCTTTAATTTGATACTACTACTGTAGGGTATGTAAGCAGTTATCGTTTTATATACATACATATTTAATTTTATACATAATAAGGAATTGTTTCCTTAATGAAATAAGTAGTTATTTCCAAATAGCTAGATGTTACTGTTAGATTCAATGTATTATTATTTAATTTCGGTGTTGGATTCATTGTGTTTTTGAAGCTAATGCATGGATGTATATAAATATTTTATATAATTATCATGAATTCCTTTTAATTCACTGCACCATCCCTCGACGTTCTTATTAAATCCTCGCTAGCCCTTTACGACTTGCATCAGAATTGACATCATACCTCAGCGACTTTCAAGAAGGAGCCTCGAAGAAGAGTTATTTAGTTTTAAAATACCTCCTTAAAAAATTTAAAAATCAACATTAATTTCGTAACATCAACAAACCTTACTTGATTGATTATTATTAAACCAATGATTTCCCTATAAATTACCTTTTGAACCATTAAAATGAATTCAGCCATTAAATAATTGCGACGGCAGTATTTATTTTTTCGGGATTTTCACAGCACGTTTATTTAAAAATACCAAAGGATTCTAAGTTTAGTGATAATTTAACGTTCCAATTATCAAAATTGTCGCTCAGAATTGCGATTTAAAAGCTTTTAAAAAATCAAACAATAAATTCGTATTTTTGCGCCTTTTCGCCATCTATTGGACGATAGCCGAACTGCTAAGTGATGTTTTTGAACAGCGCCAAAATGCTCGAACTTTATACCTATAGTCAAAGTGTTAATATTCAGCAATGCGCCATACATGAAACGATAGACGATTTAATTCTGAATCGAATGATGTATAAAATAGCTGAGGAAATTTAGCAGTTTTCCCGTAATTTGTGAATGAAAATTAAGCACGACACCCTTACCGACATTTACAGTTCACTGTAACTTAAATACTAAATAAAGAACAATTAGGTATATTCTTCAATCAAATACGGGTCCCAATTCTTATTACTGATTAATCAGTCAATTTTTTATTTTGATAATGCATTACAATATGAGAAATACTAATCTCCATACCGGTGTACCCTCTGTTATCGCGGGGATAAACTAGCCCACCATTAGTGAATTTAATATTTGTTTTAATAATGCAAAACTATTTAAAAACTTAAGAAGAATGTAATCTTAGAATCAATTCACTTGTAAAGAGTGAAAATTTAAATATTTAAACTGCAGAAACAATAGTTTAAAATAAACGCCTAATAACAGGCAACCCAATATACCCGTAACTTCTATTAATTTATTAATACCGAAAATTACTGATTTTAAACGCATCCACTCGGGCATCTGGAACGAGCTCACCTTGACGGACTCGATCAGGGAACTGCTCGGACTCCTGGTGGACGAAAACACGCTGACTCCGTTCGGCTGGCCCGATTGTGACGGCAGTATTTATTATTTCAGGATTTTTACAGCTTGTTTATTTAAAAATACAAAGGAATTCTCAGGTAAGTGATAATTTAACGTTCTAATTATCAAAATTGTCGCTCAGAATTACGATTTAAAAGCTTTTAAAAACCAAACATTAAATACGTATTTTTGCGCCTTTTCGCCATCTATTGGACGATGGCCGAACTACTTAGTGATGTTTTTGAACAGCGCCAAAATGCTCGAACTTTATACCTATAGTCAAAGTGTTAATATTCAGCAATGCGCCATACATGAAACGATAGACGATTTAATTCTGAATCGAATGATGTACAAAATAGCTGAGGAAATTTAGCGGTTTTCCCGTAATTTGCGAATGAAAATTAAGCACGACACCCTTACCGACATTTACAGTTCACTGTAACTTAAATACTAAATAAAGAACAATTGTGTATATTCCTTAATCAAATACGGGTCCCAATTATTAATACTGATTGATCACTCAATTTTTTATTTTGCTAATGCATTACAATATGAGAAATACTAATCTCCGTATCGGTGTACCCTCTGTTATCGCGGGGATAAACTAGTCCAACATAAGTGGATTGAATATATGTTTTAATAATGCAAAACTATTTACAAACTTAAGAAGAATGTAATCTCAGAATGAATTCACTTGTAAAGAGTGAAAATTTAAATATTTAAACTGCGGAAACAATAGTTTAAAATAAACGCCTGATAACGAACAACCCAATATACCCATAACTACTATTAATTTATTAATACCAAAAATTACTGATTTTAAACGCAACAAGGATTAAACTAAAATCAAATCAATGGTAAGGGAATAATTACAAATTTAACCCAATACTGGCATAATTGCAACACACACATCTATTAATTTTCAATTTTTACAGCACCTTTAACTAAACAGTTTAAACTGACATTAAACGTTTTAATGATGATTAAAATCAATAAATAATTTCTAGTTATGGTCATTTAAATTGTAAATAAACATTTAAATAAGTCAGGACATAACTGTGCCATCTGTCCGGCAAGGCGTAAACTACTACCCCAAAAGCCTCGAACTATCGTCAAAATGTAAAAATACAGTTGTACATCAAATAATAAAGCACTTCATTCTAAATCGAATTATGTGTAAAATGGAAAAAGAAACTTTTCCGATTTTTGAGTAATTTGCAAACGAAAATTTAACCGGTAATGCTGTTCACTGTAAAGCTAACTGTTGAATAAGTGTAATGGGTCGCCTTAAATTAGGCGTAATATACTTTAATTTTTAATTTAAATATTTAAATATTTGCAAGTAAACTTATTTTATTATTCTACGATAAGATTTTAAATATCCTTAAAACATTAAAACAAATATTTAATCAATAAATGATTTACTAGTTCATCCGCACGATAACAGAGAGTAGCCCATTTGAAGATTAGGATTTCTCATATTGTAAGGCATTAATAAAATAAAAAATTGAATAATTAATCAGTAATAAGTATTGGGACCCGTATTAAATTGAATAATATTGCAAATTGTTCTTGGTTCAATTTTTAGGTTACAGTGAACTGTAATTGTCGGTAAGGGGGTCGTGCTTAATTTTCATTCGCAAATTACAGGAAAACCGCTAAATTTCCCCAGCTATTTTATACATCAATCGATTCATAATTAAATCGTCTATCGTTTCATGTGAGGCGCATTGTTGAATTTTAACACTCTGATTATAGGTATAAAGTTCGAGCATTCTGGCGCTGTTGTAAAAACGTACTTAGCAGTTCATCTATCGTCCGGTAGATGGCGAAAAAAAGCGCAAAAATTCGAATTTAATATGTTTGATTTTCTAAGCCTTTAACTCGCGACAATTTTGATAATTGGAACGTTAAATCGTCACTAAACTTATAAATCTTTGATACTTTTAAATAAACGTGCTGTGAAAATCCTGAAATAATAAATACTGCCGGCGCAATTAATGAATGGTTGAATTAATTTTAATGATTCAAACGTTAATTTATTGTGGAATTATTAGTTTAATAATAAACAATGAATTAACATTTGCAAAAATGCGTGTTTAATTAAGTTGAATGTTAAATGCTGCCCATACAATTAAATAATGCGCACATTATAAAATTTAACCGAAAATTACTGATTTTAAACGCAACAAGGATTAAACTAAAATTAAATCAATGGTAAGGGAATAATTACAAATTTAACCCAATACTGGCATAATAGCAACACCCACATCTATTAATTTTCAATTTTTACAGCACCTCTAACTAAACAGTTTAAACTGACATTAAACGTTTTATTGATGATTAAAATCAATAAATAATTTCTAGTTATGGTCATTTAAAATGTAAATAAACATTTAAATAATTCAGGACATGACTGTGCCATCTGTCCCACAAGGCATAAACTACTACGCCAAAAGCCTCGAACTATCTTCAAAATGTAAAAATACAGCAATGGGCTGTACATTAAATAATAAAGCACTTCATTCTAAATCAAAATATGTGTAAAATGGCTAAGGAAACTTTGCGATTTTTTAGTAATTTGTAAACAAAAATTTAACCGGTAATGCTGTTCACTGTAAAGCTAACTGGTCGCCTGAAATTAGGCGTAATATACCTTAATTTTCAATTTAAATATTTGAATATTTGCAAGTAAACTTATTTTATTATTCTAAGATAAGATTCTCCTTAAGTTTTTAAAAATCCTTAAAACATTAAAACAAATATTTAATCAACATGTAATTTACTAGTTCATCTATGCGATAACAGAGGGTACCCTATATGAAGATTAGGATTTCTCATATTGTAAGGCATTCATAAAATAAAAAATTGAATAATTAATCAGTAATAAGTATTGGGACCCGTATTTAATTGACGAATATTGCAAATTGTTCTTGGTTCAATTTTTAGGTTACAGTGAGCTGTAATTGTCGGTAAGGGGGTCGTGCTTAATTTTCATTCGCAAATTACAGGAAAACCGCTAAATTTCCCCAGCTATTTTATACATCAATCGATTCATAATTAAATTGTCTATCGTTTCATGTGAGGCGCATTGTTGAATTTTAACACTCTGATTATAAATATAAAGTTCGAGCATTTTGGCGCTGTTGTAAAAACGCACTTAGCAGTTCATCTATCATCCGGTAGATGGCGAAAAAAAGCGCAAAAATACGAATTTAATATGTTTGATTTTCTAAGCCTTTAACTCGCGACAATTTTGATAATTGGAACGTTAAATCGTCACTAAACTTATAATTCTTTATTATTTTTAAATAAAGGTGCTGTGAAAAGCCTGAAATAATAAATACTGCCGGCGCAATTAATGAATGGTTGAATTAATTTTAATGATTCAAACGTTAATTTATTGTGGAATTATTAGTTTAATAATAAACAATGAATTAACATTTGCAAAAATGCGTGTTTAATTAAGTTGAATGTTAAATGCTGCCCATACAATTAAATAATGCGCACATTATAAAATTTAACCGAAAATTACTGATTTTAAACGCAACAAGGATTAAACTAAAATTAAATCAATGGTAAGGGAATAATTACAAATTTAACCCAATACTGGCATAATTGCAACAGCCACATCTATTAATTTTCAATTTTTACAGCACCTTTAACTAAACAGTTTAAACTGACATTAAACGTTTTAATGATGATTAAAATCAATAAATAATTTCTAGTTATGGTCATTTAAAATGTAAATAAACATTTAAATAATTCAGGACATGACTGTGCCATCTGTCGGACAAGGCGTAAACTACTACGCCAAAAGCCTGGAACTATCTTCAAAATGTAAAAATACAGCAATGGGCTGTACATTAAATAATAAAGCACTTCATTCTAAATCGAAATATGTGTAAAATGGCTAAGGAACCTTTGCGATTTTTCAGTAATTTGCAAACAAAAATTTAACCGGTAATGCTGTTCACTGTAAAGCTAACTACTGAATAAGTGTAACTGGTCACCTGAAATTAGGCGTAATATACCTTAATTTTTAATTTAAAAATTTGAATATTTGCAAGTAAATTATTTTTATTATTCTAAGATCATTCTCCTTAAGTTTTTAAATATCCTTAAAACATTATAACAAATATTTAATCAATAAATGATTTACTAGTTCATCCCCGCGATAACAGAGGGTACCCTATATGAAGATTCGGATTTCTCATATTGTAAGGCATTAATAAAATAGAAAATTGAATAATTAATCAGTAATAGGTATTGGGACCCGTATTTAATTGAAGAATATTGCAAATTGTTCTTAATTAAATTGTTAGGTTACAGTGAACTGTAATTGTCGGTAAGGGGGTCGTGCTTAATTTTCATTCTCAAATTACAAGAAAACCGCTAAATTTCCCCAGCTATTTTATACATCAATCGATTCATAATTAAATCGTCTATCGTTTCATGTGTGGCGCATTGCTGAATTTTAACACTTTGATTATGAGTATAAAGTTCGAGCATTTTGGCGCTGTCGTAAAAACGCACTTAGCAGTTCAGCTATCGTCCGGTAGATGGCGAAAAAAAGCGCAAAAATACGAATTTAATATGTTTGATTTTCTAAAGCTTTAAATCGTAAGTCTGAGCGACAATTTTGATAATTGGAACGTTAAATCGTCACTAAACTTACTACTTACTTCCTTGATATTTTTAAATAAACGTGCTGTGAAAATCCTGAAATAATAAATACTGCGGTCGCAATTAATTAATCGTTGATAAATTAGGAACAACCGTACTTGTTGCAGAAAGCGTTAAATAAATTCAATAAAACGAAATTCATGGTTGAATTAATTTTAATGATTACGTTAATTTATTCTGCAATGATTAGTTTAATAATAAACAATGAAGTAAGGTTTGCAGAAATGCGTGTTTAATAAAATTGAGTGTTAAATGTACCCCATTAATGCTGCCCATACAATTAAATAATGCGCACATTATAACATTTTCGTGAACAAAAATTATTTTCTGATCTGAAAGAAAGGTACACTTCAATGGCCCACCATGATTATTAAAAAAGTAGATTTTTTCAATTTTCGAGACGCAGTTGCGGGCGCTGCCTAACGGAGAAAGTAAAAACCTATTGCATGGAAAATAATTAAACGAAATATTTCTTAGTTAAAAAAGTATTTTATTAACAGAGACATATACACAAACCTTCCGATGAAAATATACAATTAAAAAGGTAATACTAGAGACGATAAAAACGCGACGAGTTTGTCAGGTGTTAGTACAAGAATTTTACAGCCAGGATAACATAATTAATTAAAACATTAAAAATGTTAGTTTAATAAAAAAAAATAGGAAATCACTGATTGCGTTTAAAATAAATAATAAGTACTTATGTTAAAGCGAAATCAAGTTTTCTTAACACCAAGAGCATTCAAGACCATTCCAGCCAAATCCGTTCCGGCGTTAATTACTTTACCGGCAATGTCTGTAATCGGTGCGATTATATTATTGACGCCTTTGAGGACTATATTTAAACCTTCTATATGCTTCTTCTGGTGTAATACTTGTGGTTTTACTGTAACCCCGAAATCATAGTTGTAGTTAACTCGTTTTGATTCTTGAACAGCATTTCTACCTGGGGATTTCACTGTTGTAGTTGTTGTTGTTGTTGTTGATTGAGCACTTATTTGTTTTGCAGTGGATATTTGTTTACTAGTAGTCGGTTGTGAAGTAGTCGTAGTAGTTGTTGTTGTTGTTGTTGAAAAGCTCACTGGTTTATTAGCTATTGTGTTGGCTGTGGATGAGACGCTGTCGGTAAATCTGCTTTGAACGTTAACAGTTTCAGCCTCTTCAGCGGGTGATCTGTTAATTTTTTTGCTGGCCGACTCTTCTAATATTTCGACGTATTCACCTGTCGGATCCCAAACGGCTGAGAGTTGGGACCAAATATCGGGGTATTCTTTCATTAACCTCCTGATGCTCTTCATCGTGACGAATCTCTGTTTTTCTGTACATCTTCGGCAGTTGGTGCGGATGGCTTCCGGTAAAATTCCTGAAACGAACGGTTTGGTTTAGTTATCATTTGAGTGCATATTTTTAAATGGTGTAGTTAATGAGATTGAGTTAAATTTTGTTAGGTAAGGATTAAGTTTGGTCAGGAAATGTTAGCTAAAATTGCTAATGTGGTAGTATTTACGGATTTCTAGAAAATTAAATGAATATGTCGATTAGTTAATTTCTGTCGAACATGTGTTACTTCTAAGTTCACGCGATTAACAATAAAACAAGTCCGTTTTGTTATGTATTATTAAACGCGCCATTCCTTAAATAAACACAACAATTAAACACGAGACACTTGATAATAACATTCGAAAATTTCCCAGAGTTTTTCTCGTCGTTGCATAATAGCTCTGGCATTATTAGTCGGTAATGGTTTTAATTATCTCCAGTAAAATTTCCAAGGCGGAAAAGATACAAAACGGGTATAATAATTCTCGAGAATTATTTGTTTACAACTATTGTTTAATGAGTAGTCGTTGGTTTATGGGTTTGTAGTGTTAATGTATAAATATTCGATAAGAAAATAAAATGCCAACAGGTTTTACAGTGCATAAACACGTTTTAGGATATGATTTCGTGATTTATAACAATTTTTAATTATGGAAATTATGAGTGCGCATTTGCATTTCCGATTTTTGAGGTATAAATGAATGAGCAAAATATCATCAGGTGACCAAAGATAAATAAAATATTAAAACACAAACAAATTATTTGTTAATATCACACGATTTATTAATAGCGAATATAGTTTCAATGAAATTTATCAAACTAAAAACGACGTTTATCTATTTGAAACCGTGTGAAATATTCGTTGCAACATTTCAGAATACAATTATTCACCACTGTGAATGGACACACCTTGAAAGTTTGATTTAATGTGTGCAGAACACAATAACTTGTGCATTTGATGGTCTTTTTTTAAATTCCAGATATGCAATAACGTAACGGAAATATTTGCTGTTCTCCTTGCAACGAGTATCTGCCAAGATTTTGTAGGGTTAACACAAAGACATTAAAACTGGTTTATGAGATGCGCGCCTTACTTTGCTTTTATTTTCTGCATTGGAATTTTAATCGAGACAAGATTGTTCATTAGTCGCCGACTACTTTAAAGGGTGGGAAGTAGATACAAAAAAAAAATTACAACAAAGGAAATTCCCCAGTCTGCAACTAAAAATCAGACTTCTATGTGTAACCAGAAAATACACTTCACTTGCCACAACAGCGTCAGCAAAGAAAACTCGAAAATGGAAAAATCGAAAAACTCAACTTTTTTTAATAAACATCCTAGACCTTTCATTTTCATCAGAAGAACGAGATAAATCGGTTGACGTTAAGAAAATTCATCTGGAAAAAATTGCAAAAGAATTGGCAAGTCACCATGAACATTATGGAAAATTTTGGAAAAAGTCGATTTTTTCAGACTTTAAACGAAGAATAATGTACTGCTTAACTCCAAACAGTAAAATTGCGACATTGGCCCTTTTAGCACCAAGCCACAGAATAAATTATAAACCAAATGAAAATGTTTGGAACGCGAAAACCAAATTAACGATCACAGATGATTAGTTGAATCTGAAAAAGCGACTGAAAAAAATTGAATAGAAGATAACCTTGATGTCACGCCCGAAAACATAACAAATATTACAACTTGAATCGCAGTCAGTTCCAAACCATGACCATGATATTATCTTGGATTATGAAATACGTTTTAGCCGCCAGAATGAGTTTTTGGTTTGCATAATGCACAACAAAATATCTATACTACTTTCTCCGTTACGAAGTACGAGAAAGTATTGTGATCATGATTTTTTTCCAATTTTTTTTTTACAGAAATATCCGTTTTGGGGTCCCTAGATGCCATTTCAACAATTTCTGGTATGTTTTTACTTTCTCCGTTACGAAGTACGAGAAAGTATTGTGATCGTGATTTTTTTTTCAAAATTTTTTTTTACGGAAATATCCGTTTTGGGGTCCCTAGATGTCATTTCAACAATTTCTGGAATTTTTTTTTTGTGTCTGTGTGTGTGTGTGTGTGTGTGCGTGTGTGTGCTGTGTGTGTGTGTCTCTGCTGTGTGCGCTGTATCTCAAAAACTAATACAGCAAATGATATGAAACTTTCAACATACGTCTTATTTGATAATCTGAAGAACTGAAAAGCTTTTGGTAAAATTTCGTACACCGGAAGTGGGTGTTTACCTTAACTGTTTTTTGTTTTTTGCCAATATTTTCTTAAATATGAAAAATATCACAAAAACATTTAAACAAACATTGAAGACAACAAAGGAATGAACATCTTTTGCTTGAAAATAATTTTCATAAAATCATTGCTATTCGAGAAAAAAAATTATTAATTTTTTTAATTTTTGGTTTATAATTATGAAACGATAATAGTTATAACAAATTTGTGTGAATAATAATGGTAGAGAATACCAAAATGAACAACTTCTAAAGAATAAGTTTTTTTCGAAATCCCTTTAGTTTTTGAGTAAACTGAGTAGTATAATTTTTCCATCTTTCATAATTTTGACGTTTTAAACGTCAGTTTCATCCGAGTTTATACAACGCTCGATGTAAATTTAAAATATGATTTCAATAAACCATGAAAACGTAAATATAAATGGCTATGATACCATCAAGTCGGAGAAAGTAACATGATGGCTACATCACCATTTCTTTTATTATTTATTAATAAATTTTAGTTGCATATGCAAATTCAAGAATTACCACTTATAAACAAGTAATTGTTGATACAACACTGCCCATGGTATTAATTTCATTGCATATTCATTAGATGCATAAATTTCCAAATTTCTTCCACAATACGACGAATTTTAAAGTTTCAAACCGCAATTTTGGAAGAATCAAAATTGCTGGTATTTTGACCATTTGACCTTGTTATTTATCAGGAAATTTGCTGACGTCAACAAGTGACTGGGAAGTGGTTTGGCATTTGATTAAAATTTAATTTAATTTGAAAACAATTTGCCCTCTGGATCCGTGGATGTTGTGGTTGTCCTATTAATTAATTTGTGTACAATTTGATGTTATGTAAATACGAGGAATAAACAATAAATACAATACAATACAATCACAAATTATGAATATAATGGATGTGACATTCACCAATTTTGAATTAAATTTTTCTTCAAACGTAAAGTTTAACATTTTATCACTAAATACATAACGTTAAAGTCGAACTAAAAGTACTACATGCGGCAGTAAAAGTACTTTTAGTGCTTCGAACAGCTTACAATGAGAATTATCATACGATAAGTGCTCATTATTAAAAAAATTAATTAAAAATTTATAATAATAATTCAGTAGCTTAAGCCAATTTCCCTGATTCATTCACTCTTTTTAACACGAATTTCATACTTGAAAAAATAAGTGGTTTGTTTTAAGATTTATTTTAGCAAATTTTACGTGTTTAAAAAAAAGTTAACAAACACTCAATAAACGACAGGTTGTTATTAGAAACTACAATTTTTTTTTGGCCAAGAATTACCATTCTAAATTGATCAAATCTGAACAATTTTGTATTTAATTTCTGCACGCGATTCAATTACCAAAAAAAAACTCAATTATAATTCAATGTCAGATATTATCAAAAGTAACTGCTTTAAATTTGACAAGGATACGTGATCACAACAACGATTTGAATTAATTACACTAGCCACAAGTAAAAAAAACTTACATCTTACATAACAAGATTCGTTCAAATTAGACGCTTCATTTGTTTCAATAAGGATGTAAATTTTGGCATCCATTATTAGATTTAATTAGGATTTTTTTTATGTGTGGTATGGATTGATGCTATTAAATAATGTATTTGCTAATAAGCGCTGGTTCTTGCGAGATTCCAAATTGTGTCATAGAAAGTTGGCGTTTCGGTGTATGGAAATATCTACAAGAGATGGTATTTGAATAATAAAAAAGATTCAAACGAGCAATGGTGAAAATGTCTTTATTTGATAATAAGAAAACGTCAATGAAGCAATTGTGAACATCTTTAACAGCTTAAGCAGTGGCGGAACATCAGGTTGCACTCGAAACTTGAAATGCAGAAAAAATGTTTCAGAATTGCATTTTGTGATTGTATGAACTGTAAAAAATTCATCTCTGCTGGAATTCGCTTAAAAGCTTCTGATTTAATCACTTTAACATCACAGTAAAACAATTAGCATATCACAACTAAAAATAAAATGGCAACGCTCAAAACTTAAAATGTAGGAAAGGAAATTGCATTTTGTGATTATAAAAATTGTAAAAAAATAATCACCGCTGGAATTGTCATCAAAATTTCAAAATCTATTGTAAATGAACCAATGTTTAATATCCTACTAAAATAATTGACATACCACAGCTGAAAACAAAATGGCAACACACAAAACTTGAAATCGAGGAAAAAAATATTTGCATTTTGTAATTATAAAAATTGTAAAAAAATAATCACCGCTCGAATTGTCTTCAAAGTTTCAAAATCTATTGTTAATGAACTAGTGTTTAATATCCTACTAAAATAATTGACATACCATGGCTGAAAACAAAATGGCAACATTGAAAACTTGAAATCGAGGAAAAAAATTTGCATTTTGTAATTATAAAAATTGTAAAAAAATAATCACCGTTGGAATTGTCTTCAAAGTTTTAAAATCTATTGTAAATGAACCAATGTTTAATATCCTACTAAAATAATTGACGCACCACAGCTGAAAACAAAATGGCAACACTCAAAACTTGAAATCGAGAAAAAAAAATTGCATTTTGTGATTATAAAAATTGTAAAAAAATAATCACCGCTGGAATTGTCTTCAAAATTTCAAAATCTATTATAAATGAACCAATGTTTAATATCCTACTAAAATAATTAACATACCACAGCTGAAAACAAAATGGCAACACTGAAAACTTGAAATCGAGGAAAAAAAATTGCATTTTGTGATTATAAGAATTGTAAAACAATAATCACCGCTGGAATTGTCTTCAAAATTTCAAAATCTATTGTAAATGAACTAGTGTTTAATATCCTACTAACATAATTGACATACCACAGCTGAAAACAAAATGGCAACACTGAAAACTTGAAATCGAGGGAAAAAAATTGCATTTTGTGATTATAAAAATTGTGAAAAAATAATCACCGCTGGAATTGTCTTCAAAGTTTCAAAATCTATTGTAAATAAACCAATGTTTAATATCCTACTAAAATAATTGACGTACCACTGAAAACAAAATGGCAACACTGAAAACTTGAAATCGAGGAAAAAAAATTGCATTTTGTGATTATAAGAATTGTAAAACAATAATCACCGCTGGAATTGTCTTCAAAATTTCAAAATCTATTGCAAATGAACTAGTGTTTAATATCCTACTAACATAATTGACATACCACAGCTGAAAACAAAATGGCAACACTGAAAACTTGAAATCGAGGAAAAAAAATTGCATTTTGTGATTATAAAAATTGTGAAAAAATAATCACCGCTGGAATTGTCTTCAAAGTTTCAAAATCTATTGTAAATAAACCAATGTTTAATATCCTACTAAAATAATTGACGTACCACAGCTGAAAACAAAATGGCAACACTGAAAACTTGAAATCGAGGAAAAAAATTTGCATTCTGTGATTATAAAAATTGTAAAAAAATAATCACCGCTGGAATTATCTTCAAAATTTCAAAATCTATTGCAAATGAACCAATGTTTAATATCCTACTAAAATAATTAACATACCACAGCTGAAAACAAAATGGCAACACTGAAAACTTGAAATCGAGGAAAAAAAATTGCATTTTGTGATTATAAGAATTGTAAAAAAATAATCACCGCTGGAATTGTCTTCAAAATTTCAAAATCTATTGTAAATGAACTAGTGTTTAATATCCTACTAACATAATTGACATACCACAGCTGGAAACAAAATGGCAACACTGAAAACTTGAAGTCGAGGAAAAAAAATTGCATTTTGTGATTATAAAAATTGCAAAAAAATAATCACCGCTGGAATTGTCTTCAAAGTTTCAAAATCTACTGTAAATGAACCAATGTTTAATATCCTACTAAAATAATTGACACACCACGGCTGAAAACAAAATGGCAACACTGAAAACTTGAAATCGAGGAAAAAAATTTGCATTTTGTGATAAAAATTGTAAAAAAATAATCACCGCTGGAATTGTCTTCAAATTTTCAACATCTATTGTAAATGAACCATTGTTTAATATCCCACTCAAATAATTGACATAATTGAAATAATATTGGAAAAAACATTACAAATTCTGCCACTACTACTACAAACTGCTGTTTAAAATTTAATGTTCATAATTATTGAAATTACACGAACACTGTTAAACGTGGATGCATTCTAATAGACTTATTAACAACCTGTATACCTGCAGAAATGACATTGATTCGTAAAAGGAGTGCTGCACACAATTCTCTTTAAGATTACATCACTTATTGGTATGCAGTGCAGTGTTTATTATTACCAGCTTAGCCATTTTGATTGAAACTCACAGATTAAGAATATGCTTACAGTTTTAATCATTGTACAGTGAGTAATTTGGAGGTGGGTCAGGAGTTTTCTATTATGACACCCCATCTACCATATCATTCGGAAGATTTTACGTGAGGGGAGGTTTAAGTTTGATATAAAAATTAATAGTTTAGGTAAGGAGAATGCGCCTCCCTATGGATCCGCCACTGAAGAAAGCATACGGAATATCGAATTATTCAAGCGCACATCTACGATTTTACTTGAGGTGAACATTTGGCTATTAAAAATTTTAATACAATAACATTTCGTTGGCAAACTCCATGACTCGTTTCGCCCCCGCTCCGCTGCGCCATCGAAGGCGTGGGACTGTGGAACTACTTCTCGAACACGCTGTCATCTACGTCGACGTCGTGGCTACTATGTACAAAATGGCAGGTTGGTCAATTGAATTTTCTTGGTTGATAAACTCTTGAGGAATTTTATCAAATCACATGTAAGTATTAATTATTTCCACATTACATTACAATAGTAAACATTTTAATTGCTGTCGAAAATATGTCAAGAATGTGTTACGTTACAATAGATGATTGCAGCAATGCTTATTCATGAATTACATTTTTTTTTTCATTAACTTCATTTGCATGTGCAATAACAATCAACGAGTGTATTATTTGTAATGTAAATTACTTTCATCTCTGCTAATTAACCGTAACTACTCATCTGGAACCATACCAGAGTTACTACTACCAATAAAAGAAAACAAGCTCTACGAGTAATTCGGACTAATTTTTTTGATTCTTTTGAAAATACTAACTTTGACATTAATTCGGTCTAATTTGTACGCTTAGGAAAATGGCGACCGCTGGACAAACTTGTTCGCGATCATCAAAAAATTCACCAACGGTTGGCTATAAACTCCCAACTGTTTTGTCTGATGAACGTGCTCATTATAATCAGTATTGAAATTTCAAAAATATATGATTTCAACGTGTATTAATTAAAAATATTTTTTTTTTAAGAAGATGGTTGCGATCGTATAATCTACAATTAAACTAACTATTTGTGGTTAAAGCATAATTCAGTTTTATAAATGTTTTATTTATAAATAAATACATCAATTATCTTTCAAAAATTAATTGGTACAATAAAATATAAAAATATCGTTATTGAACAACAATCACTTACCAAACCATAATTACAATTTTCGGTTTTTAATTGAATCATTAATAATAATTTCGGAATTACGCAATGGAATTGCACGTGCGTTCTCTCCAATTTACCTTAAAAGGTAATGGCCAAGGAGAGGTCACAGCCATTGCGGCAGATAAATATGTATTTCTGTACACACAAAAAAATTTATATTTAAATTGCACTTGTGTAAAAAAAAATGTTTGTTTATGGTTAGATTTTCGCGTGAAATCCATAAGGTTATGCAAATATGTACCGTTGCTAACATTCGCTCATAATTCGGAATTGCCCAAATTTTATGGGCATTTACACCAAAGGGTGTTTCAAACTGAATCGGTAATAATTGTAATTTACTTGTGTAATAATTCGACATTTGATATAAAAATTTTAGACAAAACCATTCACGAAAATGAGTAGTAAATTAATATCATGAAACATCACTACACTTTTTTGTCTGAAAGTACCTTCTAATTCGGCAACAATAGATTTAATTTTTTTTAAAAAGTTTCGTTGATGTATGTATATCGAAACAAGACTTTTACATAGTCTTATATTACTTATCAAATCACAGATTTACGAATGAATGAATTTTGGGTTTAAGGCGCATCAAGAGCTAAGGTCAATCCCGAGATTTGAGAATATATTTTGTTTTATTGTTATTTGAATTTTGTTGCTGAGTTGGCCATGCCTGAGAGAGAGAAACATAGCAGTCATGTCTGAGATTAATTCATTTTTTTTTAAATCTAATTCTAGTCTCATGACGTAATAATATGCGACATACCTCATTTATCTCACAGCTAACTGTGAATCAAAATTTTGTGGCTCACACGATATTATAGCTATAATTTCTACATTACAATTATAATTGTATGTTTAACCTGATTGTGTGATCAATTAAGATCTGAATAACACGAGCACCTGTTGACATTTAAGTTCTTTACAGACAGTAATGTGACAATGGATTGTCTGTAAATAGAAATTAACAATTAACATGGTTTTCTTTACGATTCATGTCAAATGTATGAAAGTGCCGTTTCTTCCGCATTTTTCACTCGATCGTTGTGATGATTTTGTAATGTAATATTGAATTGGTGGAATTCCATTATAGACTTGAGACGCTGTTGTTAAAATTGGATTTTAACTATTTATCTGATTGATGAAATCAGTGCGTGGCGAACAAGTCGATAATTTTTTTTTTTTGACAAAACATTTTATAATCGGTATTTAGGCGTTTCCAGTCGATTCAAGCACTATTTTCGAGAAATCATTTTATGTATCTTTGTTTCCGGAAGTCCCACAATTTTTTATAGACAAATAGTGTTCAAAATGAGTTATTAAACTTGAAAAAAACTATTTTGAAATTTTTGAATTTTTTTTTAAATCGGTTTTTAGGCGTTTCCAATCGATTTTTATTTAAGCACTATTTTCGACAGAAGTCATTTTACGTATCTCCGTTCCCGGAAGTCCCATAAAAAAATATGGACAAATAGTCTCCAGGCATAGTTGTAGGACTGAATTTTTTTTTATCGGATTTTAGGCGTTTCCAATCGATTTAAGTACTATTTTCGCCAAGTCATTTTGTGTATCTCCGTTCCCGGAAGTCCCACATTCTTTTTACAGACAAATAGTGTTCATTTCATTAGACTTGAAAAAAAATTGGAAATTTTTGAATTTTTTTTAATCGGTTTTTAGGCGTTTCAGGTCGATTTTTATTTAAGCATTATTTTCGACAAAAGTCATTTTGCGTATCTCTGTTCCCGGAAGTCCCATAAAAAAATATGGACAAATAATCTCTAGAATGAATTGTTGGACTTGAAAAAAAAAAAAATTTTAGAATTTTTCTTTTTTTGATCAGATTTTAGGCGTTTCCAGTCGATTTAAGCACTATTTTCGACAAGTCATTCTGTGTGTCTCCGTTCCCGGAAGTCCCACATTTTTTTTATAGATAAATAGTGTTCAGAATGAGTTATTAGACTTGAAATTTAAATTTTTTAATTTTTGATTTTTTTAATCGGTTTTTAGGCGTTTCCAGTCGATTTTTATTTAAGCACTATTTTCGACAAAAGTCATTTTGCGTACCTCCGTTCCCGGAAGTCCTACAAAAAAAATTATGAACAAATAGTGTTCAGAATGAGTTGTTGCACATGAAAAAAATTTTTTTTTTTAATTTTAGGCGTTTCCAATCGATTTAAGTACTATTTTCGACTATATCCCGCCAAACGTAGCATGCCGAAATTCAAATGAATTAGAACCAATCAGATTCTATATAACTTCTATTTTCAGGAAACATATCGTGTAGAGTTCGAATGCGGCTTTGTGATTAGTTCTCTACTCGCATTATGTTTCGGCACATGATTGGTTTCAAGAAAAACAATGTTCAATGTCAAACGTCAGTTTGCGGGTAGAACGCTATTAAAATTAGTGAAAACTCCGCATTGGAAGTGTTTCTCTTGAAGTAATTCAAGAAAAAGGGAAAGAGGCCCAACCAAAAAGTTTGAGCGGAGTCACTAACATGACCTGTACTCGGGAAGTCATTTCTACAATATTGGAAAACGGGGCACATAACGTGCGAAACGCGAACGGTACGTACTGTAAAGAAAATGTAAACTCCATATGGAATACCAGTGCTAAGTTAGTGCAAGAGAAGTACGTTTCTGATTTTTAAATTTTGTTTGATCCATTTAAAAATGTAATATTCAAACCGGCACGACACGCCCGCGATGACAGTAAATGTCATTCTATTTTGTTGTAATATTTTTGTTGGGATATAGTCTGATAAATTGCTCTCGTGCATTGTAAATTATCGCAAGTTTGCACTCTTTCGACAAACTCAGTCGCATTGTTTTAGGCAACAGCCCCTCGCCCTTCCGGGCTCGGGACTGTTGCCAAACAATACGACTTCGTTTGTCGAAATCGCACAAACTTGTTACCGATAATTTCCAATGCACTTGTGCAATTACTGTTGATAAGTCATTTTATGTATCTCCGTTCCCGGAAGTCCCACAATTCTTTTTATAGACAAATAGTGTTCAGAATGAGTTATTACACTCGAATTTTTTTTTTTTTAATTTTAGAATTTTTTTTTTGATCGGATTTTAGGCGTTTCCAGTCGATGTAAGCACTATTTTCGACAAGTCATTTTGTGTATCTCCGTTCCCGGAAGTCCGACAATTTTTTTTTATAGACAAATAGTGTTCAGAATGAGTTGTCAGACTTGAAAAAAACTATTTTGAACTTTTTGAATTTTTTTTAAATCGGTTTTTAGGCGTTTCCAGATTTTTATTTAAGCACTATTTTCGACAAAAGTCATTTTGCGTATCTCCGTTCCCGGAAGTCCTACAAAAAAATATGGAAAAATAGTGTCCAGAATTTGTTGGACTTGAAAAATTTTTTTTTTTCAATTTTTCTTTTTTTGTTCGGATTTTAGACTTTTCCAGTCGATTTAAGCACTATTTTTGACAAGTTTTTTATATTTATACATTCAAAATTACAAAAAGTTATCGACATCCTACACCACAAAACACAAAATGGCAATACTTGAAATTTGAACTCCAAAAAACGAAAATTGCATTCGACGATTATAAAAATCATAAAAAATTAATCTCTAAAGGAATTACATTCAAAATTTCAAAATCCACACATAATAGGTATACATTTAAGATTACGTAAAGCTATCGACATCTTACACCTCAAAACACAATATGGAAATATTTGAAAATTTAACTATAAAAAAAAACGAAAATTGCATTCGACGATTAGAAAGATCATAAAAAATTAATCTCTTGGGGGAATACTCTAAAAATTTCAAAATCCATGCAAAAAGGATATAAATTTAAAATTGCAAAAATCTATCGACATTATACAGCTTAAAACACAAAATGGCAATACTTGAAATTTGAACTCAAAAAAAAAAACGAAAATTGCATTCGATGATTAGAAAAATCATAAAAAATTAATCTCTTGAGGAAATACTCTAAACATTTCAAAATCCACGCAGGAAGGATATACATTTAAAGTTACAAAAATCTATCGACATCATACAGCTCAAAACATAAAATTGAACTAAAAAAAACAACGAAAATTGCGTTCGATTATTAGAAAAATCATAAAAAAATAATCTCTTGAGGAAATACTCTAAAAATGTCAAAATCTACGCGGAAAGGATATACATTTAAAATTACAAAAATCTATTGACAGTATACAGCTCAAAACACAAAATTGAACTAAAAAAAAAGCGAAAATTGCGTTCGATGATTAAAAAAATCATAAAAAAATTAATCTCTTGAGGAAATACTCTAAAAATTTTAAAATCCATGCGGAAAGGATATGCATTTAAAATTACAAAAATCTATCGACATCATACAGCTCAAAACACAAAATTGAACTAAAAAAAAAACGAAAATTGCGTTCGATGATTAGAAAAATCATAAAAAATTAATCTCTTGAGGAAATACTCTAAAAATTTCAAAATCCATGCAGAAAGGATATACATTTAAAGTTACAAAAATCTATCGGCATCATACAGCTCAAAACATAAAATTGAACTAAAAAAAAACGAAAATTGCATTCGATGATTAGAAAAATCATACAAAATTAATCTCTTGAGGAAATACTCTAAAAATTTCAAAATCCATGCGGAAAGGATATGCATTTAAAATTACAAAAATTTATCGACATCATACAGCTCAAAACACAAAATTGAACTAAAAAAAAACGAAAATTGCGTTCGATGATTAGAAAAATCATAAAAAATTAATCTCTTAAGGAAATACTCTAAAAATTTCAAAATCCACGCGGAAAGGATATATATTTAAAATTACAAAAATCTATTGACAGTATACAGCTCAAAGCACAAAATTGAACTAAAAAAAAAACGAAAATTGCGTTCGATGATTAGAAAAATCATAAAAAATTAATCTCTTGAGGAAATACTCTAAAAATCTCAAAATCCATGCGGAAAGGATATACATTTAAAATTACAAAAATCTATCGACATCATACAGCTCAAAACACAAAATTGAACTAAAAAAAAACGAAAATTGCGTTCGATGATTAGAAAAATCATAAAAAATTAATCTCTTAAGGAAATACTCTAAAAATTTCAAAATCCATGCGGAGAGGATATATATTTAAAATTACAAAAATCTATCGACATCACACAGCTCAAAACACAAAATTGAACTAAAAAACGAATATTGCGTTCGATGATTAGAAAAATCATAAAAAATTAATCTCTTGAGGAAATATCCTAAAAATATTTCTGCGGCTACAATTTTTGCGTAACTTTGTAAGGGACGGTCATATAAACCTCGGACAGTGTTTTTGAAAATTGTGTCACTGCAAATCGAATGGAGATTAATATTAATCTGTAATCGGTGCCAAAATACTTTGAATTATAATTCAATTCAAAGTACGACGAAATTACAACCATGTTCGATGGAATTCTA
Organism: Ocypus olens; assembly: GCA_910593695.2. Lineage (NCBI taxonomy): Eukaryota > Metazoa > Arthropoda > Insecta > Coleoptera > Staphylinidae > Ocypus > Ocypus olens. Next base: position 11,281,617 of record OU343059.1, on the reverse strand, counting down.
TTCCTTCAAATACGGAAGTCCACGACGGGACACATATGCCCCGTAACGCAGTGAACGTAAATATTTTTTTCAAACTTTTTAGGATTTTCATTTTATCTCAATCTTGGCTTCTCACAAAATAAAATAACACCCAGCACTTGCATTATATTTATTTATTTATTTATTTATTATATGAATATTAGTAAGTGGATATTCACTATAATTTAATTAAATTCGTGATTAATATCTTAGCGGCACGAACGGTTTTCTTTTGTTTATGTGCGTGAGGAATTTTAATTTTTCTTCCGGATATGTTGTAATTGCGGTGTAATATATTCAGCAGCAGGGATAATAAATACATTTTAATAAACGACACAAGGTCTGATTATAATTCTAATTGATCTCACCTATTTCCCCAAATTAAAACGTAAATCAGCACTAATTTAATAAAACAAGGTTATATTATTATCATAAAACATAATTATAATTGTTCATTATAATCGTAAGAAAACAAAAAAAAATGTTGATCTCAAATGATCAAATTCAATATTTTTTTAAATGCTTTAGTAATATTTTTAAGAGGTAAAAAAGAAACCGAAAATTGGATAAGGTAAATACTCACTTCCCGTGTACAAAATTTTACCAAAAGCTTTTCAGTTCTTCGTATTGTTAAATAAGGCTCATGTTCAAAGTTTTCAGATATCGTTGAAATCGCCTCTAAGAACCTCAAAATAGAAATTTTCGTTTAAAAAAAATTCACAATCATAGTATTTTCCCGGGGAAAGTAAAAAAATATGAATAATACCAAAAAAAATCCCAGAAAGTTACGAGATGTCCACATCAACACTTCTCCATTTCATCCAATTAGGAATAATATTTCTAAGAATTAATTGATTAATTAGATGGCAGAATCGCATTACTGACTATCCCTTTCCAATCACCATGATCTTTTTGGCTTGCAAACAAACCGACCTTGTAAGCCAGCACTAGCCGATGCATTTATTACAAATATTTCTTTTTGCGTTGCACATACTTTCTAACCGTACGGTTTTGATTGCTTTTATTACTACAATCAATTTTAATAATATGCAATAAATGTGTATTGACAAAGCCTTTAATAATAAGCAAACGATGACAACTTTCCACTGGGTCATCAATTGAACCAGCCAACTGCGCTATTACTTTGTCATTGCATTGTATTCAAATAGAAGATAATTAAACTGAATTGAGAAATTCAAAAAAGTCGCACCTCCGACTTAATTTATTTTATTTTCACGAAATCCACGTAATGAATGTAAACAAAATTTTAAGGAAATATTCTAGACGCGTGCAGCTGTAAAACAAACCGAAAATCCCAAAATGGGTTATGACAAGTTTTTCCGGAATTTCACATCAAAATTGGTGTTTTGCAAAAAGCGCACCTCCGGCTTAATTGATTTTATTTTCACGAAATCCACGTAATGAATGTAAACAAAATTTTCAGGAAATATTCTAGGCGCGTGCAGCTGTAAAACAAACCAAAAATCCCAAAATGGGTTATCACTAGTTTTTCCGGAATTTCACATCAAAATTGGTGTTTTGCAAAAAGCGCACCTCCGACTTAATTTATTTTATTTTCACGAAATCCACGTAATGAATGTAAACAAAATTTTCAGGAAATATTCTAGACGCGTGCAGCTGTAAAACAAACCAAAAATCCAAAAATGGGTTATCACCAGTTTTTCCGGAATTTCACATCAAAATTGGTGTTTTGCAAAAAGCGCACCTCCGACTTAATTTATTTTATTTTCACGAAATCCACGTAATGAATGTAAACAAAATTTTCAGGAAATATTCTAGACGCGTGCAGCTGTAAAACTAACCGAAAATCCCAAAATGGGTTATCACTAGTTTTTCCGGAATTTCACATCAAAATTGGTGTTTTGCAAAAAGCGGACCTCCGACTTAATTTATTTTATTTTCACGAAATCCACGTAATGAATGTAAACAAAATTTTCAGGAAATATTCTAGACGCGTGCAGCTGTAAAACTAACCGAAAATCCCAAAATGGGTTATCACTAGTTTTTCCGGAATTTCACATCAAAATTGGTGTTTTGCAAAAAGCGCACCTCCGACTTAATTTATTTTATTTTCACGAAATCCACGTAATGAATGTAAACAAAATTTTCAGGAAATATTCTAGACGCGTGCAGCTGTAAAACTAACCGAAAATCCCAAAATGGGTTATCACTAGTTTTTCCGGAATTTCACATCAAAATTGGTGTTTTGCAAAAAGCGGACCTCCGACTTAATTTATTTTATTTTCACGAAACCCACGTAATGAATGTAAACAAAATTTCCAGGAAATATTCTAGACGTATGCAGCTGTAAAACAAACCAAAAATCCCAAAATGGGTTATCACTAGTTTTTCCGGAATTTCACATCAAAATTGGTGTTTTGCAAAAAGGACCTCCAACTTAATTTATTTTATTTTCGCGAAATTCACGTAATGAATGTAAACAAAATTTTCAGGAAATATTCTAGACGTATGCAGCTGTAAAACAAACCGAAAATCAAAAAATGGGCTACCACTAGTTTTTCCGGAATTTCACATCAAAATTGGTGTATTGCAAAAAGGCACCTCCAGCTTAATTTATTTTATTTTCGCGAAATTCACGTAATGAATGTAAACAAAATTTTCAGGAAATATTCTAGACATATGCAGCAATAATTAGAAAGTTTCAATTGGAATAGAAATTGATTTTTAAATATTTTTTCTTCAACTTGGAAAAGAGCGCAACTTGAAAAAGGTGATAAACTCCGTTCTCGAGCCATTAATTCAAAATCTAGTGATGGGGTAAATTAAGTTTCATGCATAATTTTGAAGAACAGAGTATTTTGAGTAATATTAGAGGGTTTCAAGATGGCAATTGTTTTTATATTTTTTTTTGAGGCGGAAAAAAGCGCAACTACGAAATGGTGATAAGCTCCGTTCTCGAGCCATTTATTCAAAATCTAGTGATGTGTTAAATTAAGTTTCATGCATAATTATGAAGAACAGAGTATTTTGAGTAATATTAGAGGGTTTCAACTGGATGGCAATTGTTTTTATATTTTTTTTTTGACGCGGAAAAAAGCGCAACTACGAAATGGTGATAAGCTCCGTTCTCGAGCCATTAATTCAAAATCTAGTGGTGGGGTAAATTGGGTTTCATGCATAATAATGAAGAACAGAGTATTTTGAGGAATATTAGAGGGTTTCAACTGGGTGGCAATTGTTTTTATATTTTTTTTTGACGCGGAAAAGAGCGCAACTACGAAATGGTGATAAGCTCCGTTCTCGGGCCATTAATTCAAAATCTAGTGATGGGATAAATTAAGTTTCATGAATAATTATGAAGAACAGAGTATTTTGAGTAATATTAGAGGGTTTCAACTGGGTGGCAATTGTTTTTATATTTTTTTTTGGTGCGGAAAAGAGCGCAACTACAAAATAGTGATAAGCTCCTTTCTCGAGCCATTTATTCAAAATCTAGTGATGGGGTAAATTAAGTTTTATGCATAATTATGAAGAACAGAGTATTTTGAGTAATATTAGAGGGTTTCAACTGGGTGGCAATTGTTTTTATATTTTTTTTTTGACGCGGAAAAGAGCGCAACTACAAAATGGTGATAAGCTCCGTTCTCGAGCCATTTATTCAAAATCTAGTGGTGGGGTAAATTGGGTTTCATGCATAATAATGAAGAACAGAGTATTTTGAGGAATATTAGAGGGTTTCAACTGGGTGGCAATTGTTTTTATATTTTTTTTTTGACGCGGAAAAGAGCGCAACTACGAAATGGTGATAAGCTCCGTTCTCGAGCCATTAATTCAAAATCTAGTGGTGGGGTAAATTGGGTTTCATGCATAATAATGAAGAACAGAGTATTTTGAGTAATATTAGAGGGTTTCAACTGGGTGGCAATTGTTTTTATATTTTTTTTGGTGCGGAAAAGAGCGCAACTACAAAATAGTGATAAGCTCCTTTCTCGAGCCATTTATTCAAAATCTAGTGATGGGGTAAATTAAGTTTTATGCATAATTATGAAGAACAGAGTATTTTGAGTAATATTAGAGGGTTTCAACTGGGTGGCAATTGTTTTTATATTTTTTTTTGACGCGGAAAAGAGCGCAACTACAAAATGGTGATAAGCTCCGTTCTCGAGCCATTTATTCAAAATCTAGTGGTGGGGTAAATTGGGTTTCATGCATAATAATGAAGAACAGAGTATTTTGAGGAATATTAGAGGGTTTCAACTGGGTGGCAATTGTTTTTATATTTTTTTTTTGACGCGGAAAAGAGCGCAACTACGAAATGGTGATAAGCTCCGTTCTCGACCCATTAATTCAAAATCTAGTGATAGGGTAAATTAAGTTTCATGCATAATTATGAAGGACAGAATATTTTGAGTAATATTAGAGGGTTTCAACTGGGAGGCAATTGTTTTTATATTAAAAAAAAAAATTAAAAATCTTTAAAATCCATTATTGTAATGTAAACGTACGTTTAATTAATCGCTTAAATTAATCACTTCTATTTATATTTCAACACACGAATTTTACCAATTAGGCCATCCGTTAGCAACCGAACGTTATTCGCGTGTTTGTTTATCGAATTTCGCGACAATCCCGATTAGTGAAAGTGAGGAAAAAAAAAATTAACTCACGTTTGAACTCAATTCCTTGCGGAGTGCAAGGTCCTCTGTCCAATAAGCACTCCGTGTAATAATAAACCAAACGTTTCTGGTTCAAAATGTTCTCGACGTCGATGTGATCGTAACGGGTGGTGTAGTAACCCCCCGGCGGTTCTTGGGCGGCCGAACCGGAAATCGCGAGCAGGAACAAGAAGCAGGAGCACTGCGTTATCTTCGACATTTCGCGAACACGTGCTCGATTATTGGTGAAATTTGCGACTCGATGGTCGTGAGGTAAGAAGTGCAACTGAAGTCCAATGTTGTGGTGCGCGGACACTAAAATGGTCAAGAAGTGATACCGCTGGTGCCGCTGCTGCCTCCTCTCTTTTGCTAAGCTGCTGTGGAAGGAGCAACCTTCACTGACAATAAGTTGGGATTCAAAATTGCTCATCGGTAGGGATGCTGTACCAAAAAAAAAATAGTTTATTGAATGGTTGTCGTTATAAAATAATTACCGATGTTCTATTTTTAAATTTATCGTTCATACACGAGCTAATCACTTTTCTTTCTAAATGCTACGATCTGGAAAAGTGATGTCTTTGTCATTATGAAAGTGACGCTGGGAATTTTTTTGGGTAATTTAAGAAATTCACTTAATTGTATTCTTAAAATTTTTAATACGGAAAATGAACGATGGTTTTGGATAAAATTACTACGAATTTAATTCGTAAATAATAACCTGGTCGTGACTGAATGGCTCATGCCTAAGTCAAAAAAAAGTGACCTGTATTTTCGATATTTTTACCCGAATTATCTTTTATTTCAACCTTTTGCGATTTATTTGTTTAAATTTTCGACTTTTTGGCCCGCATTTTTGATTTTCCCGCAGAATCTTTAATTTTTAGATTTTTGACCTGTATTTTCGATTTTTTTGGGTCTAAATTTTTGATCTGTTGTCCTAAATATTCTTTATTGTGACATAAATTTTCGAGTATTGATTTTTTGGTCCGCATTTTTGATTTTTCCGGCCGAATTTTTAATTCTATTTCCAAATTTTCGACTTGATTTTGGTTAAAATGTCTATAACCTGAATTATTAATTTAATTTTTAATTTTTTCCGGTATTTTCGAGTTTTGTTTGTTCATATTTTCGATTTTTTAGTCTGTATTATTATCTTCAGGCCCAAGTTTTCGATATACTGTCTAAATTTTCGATTTTCTGGCCAACATCAAAGATATTTATTTATTTTTTTTAATCTTTTGACCTAAATTTTTCTTTATTTTCGATTTTATTGTTAGATTTTTCGTTTAGTCTGCATTTATTATCTTTGGGTCCGAGTTTCCATGTTTTGTCTAAATTTTCGACTTTTTGACCAACATTGTGGATTTTTTTTAATCTTTTGCCCTAAATTTTTCTTTATTTTTATTTTATTTGTCCGTTAGAATTTTTGTTCCCTTAGTCCACTATTTTTATTTTTAGGCCAGAATTTTAGATTTTTGGTCTCAATTTTTTATCGTAATTTTTTGCTATTATTTTCGAATTTCTGGTCAAAAACTTATTTTTGGCGGCTAAAACTGGCAAATTATTTTGCTTCTACTTTTCGATTTTTTGTCTGATTTTTTATTTTTAGTTCAGGATTCTTGATTCCTTGGCCCATATTTTAGATTTCTGAATTTCCATTTTTTTTGTTCCAACTTTTTCTTAGTAGTATAACAGTTTATTGTACTCGAGATACATCGATATACAACAGGCCATCGACCGAGGTCTTTCTTATTTTCCGTTATTTTGACCAAAATATTCGATTGGTTTGTTTGCGATTTTTTATCTTTACGCCCGTTTTCGATGTTTTGTCTAAATTTTCACCGTTTCAGGCTATATTGTAAATTTTTTATTTTTTGGTCTAAATATTCTTTATTTTGACGAAAAAAATCGATTGGTTTCGGGAAATTTTGGATTTTTTGTCTGCATTTCTTATCTTTACGCCCGCATTTTCGATGTTTTGTCTAAATTTTTACCTTCTTAGGCCCTATTGTAGGTTTTTACTTTTTTGGCCTATATTTTGTATTTTCGATTGGCTTGGTTTAAATTTTTGGTCTTTTGGCCGAAATTTTCTTTATTTTGACTTCAATTTTCCATTCCTTTGTTAAAAATTTTGAATTTTTTGATCTACCGCCTTGATTTTTGGGTACGACTTTTAGATTTTTGGTTTTATTTTTTGTCCCATATTTTAGATTAATTTTTTGTTTTTATATATACAAACATCTTTATTCACAGAAATAACATCTAAATACATTATGTTAAAAATTTGAAATTCGCTTTCCGTTGTCTGTGAAAGGGCTATCGATTTTTATTTTTGCTATTATTTTCGAATTTCTCGTTGAAACTTATTTTAAGCTAAAGAGTTATTTTTGGGGCTGAAAATGGCAAACTATTTTTCTTTTGCTTATTTTCAATTTTTTGATCTGCATTTTTATTTTTAAACCTGTTTTTTTTTTATTTTTTGGCCGATATTTTAGATCTTCGGCTGTTTTGTTCCAAATTTTTGATTTTTTGGCCACAATATTTGATTGGTCCAGCAAGATAAATGGTTCTTTGTTTCTTAAAAAAAGGAGGGGGGATATTGTATAGGTGGCTCTACCATCAACATGTTCCACGAGCCGCCACTGTTCCTAATGTGTGAAAATAATTTTTGATGATACAAGTTTATGGAAGGTAGATGGTTTCAGGGTTGAATTGTAGTTTTGTTTTAAATGTTTTTAAACGTTTTATAACATAAATATTCACAGCCAAGTACACGGCGGTTAGAGCGTCCGGAGGTCATTAAGGAACCAGTATTGCCATGTTAAAGTTATTGGACATTAGCTTTAGAGGCTCGATTAGCGCTTAGAACAGCCGAGAGACCACCTTCCTTCACAACCAAGTACACAGCGCTTTGAGCGTCCGGAGGTCATGAAGGAAACAATACGTTCAAGATTTCTTGATTAAAGTTATTGAATATTATCTTTAAAGGTCCATCAGCGCTTAGAGCAGCCGAGAAATCCCCTTCCCCTACAACCAAGTACACAGCGCTTTGAGCGTCCAGAGGTCATGAAGGAAACAGTACGTTCAAGATTGCCATGTTAAAGTTATTGGATATTAGCTTTAGAGGCTCGATCAGCGCTTAGAGCAGCCGAGAAATCCCCTTCCCCTACAACCAAGTACACAGCGCTTTGAGCGTCCAGAGGTCATGAAGGAAACAGTACGTTCAAGATTGCCATGTTAAAGTTATTGGACATTGGCTTTAGAGGCTCGATCAGCGCTTAGAGCAGCCGAGATATCCCGTTCATTTACAACTAAGTACACAGAGCTTAGAGCATCCGGAGGTCATGTTCAAGATTGCCATGTTAAAGTTATTGGACATTAGCTTTAGAGGCTCGATTAGCACTTAGAGCAGTCGAGAGACCCCCTTCATTCACAACCAAGCACATGGCGGTTAGAGCGTCCGGAGGTCATGAAGGAAAGAGTACGATCAAGCTTGCCATGTTAAAATTATTGGACATTGGCTTTAGAGGCTCGATCAGCGCTTAGAGCAGCCGAGAGATCCCGTTCATTCACAACTGAGTACACAGAGCTTAGAGCGTCCGGAGGTCATGTTCAAGATTGCCATGTTAAAGTTATTGGACATTAGCTTTAGAGGCTCAATTAGCGTTTAGAGCAGTCGAGAGACCCTTTTCCTTCACAACCAAGTACATGGCGCTTAGAGCGTCCAGAGGGTCATGAAAGAAACAGTACTTTCAATCATGTCCGCGAACTTCGCTTTTCGTAGCAGAGTAATTATTCGGATGTAAATTGTGGGTTCACATTTCGTATTAGAGTGCGGTTTTTACTACCTGTCAGGCGCGCACCCTGGGGGATGGCTATCGGGCTTGAGCTGGAATATCAGGTCGTGAATCTGAAAATATACAGTACCATTATGGGATGTTCATGTCACACCAAAAATTGTTGTGTTGAATGAAATAGAATTTATTTTAGCTGCTTTTATTTTATAATTAGAAACCGGAAATATAATTGTAGTGCTACCATGGTATAGCTCTAGCATAGGAACTATACTGTGGTGTTACGTTTTGGAAAACAGATGTTGCAGTAATTACAGAAGCTTGGTTGGTTCATAACTCCACACTTTAAAGCATTCAACGCAGTGACGGTTCGCGGGGTTTTTTCTGGTACGGCCGAGGAACAAGAGGTGGTAATACAGATAGGTAGGGTCAGTTGCAGAGACGGCTGGCTGCGTGACCGCACCTATCTGTATTACCACCTCTTGTTCCTCGGCCGTACCAGAAAAAACCCCGCGAACCGTCACTGATTCAACGTTTGAATCAGCCAAATCAAGTTAAACTCTAATCATCCAGAATTTAATTGCGCAACAGTGGCATATTTCCATGGAGGAAAGAACGAAGGAAAATATATGAGAGAGTCGGACTGTCGGAAGTGAAAGTGAGGGAATGGTTAGAGAGAGGGGTGAATGTGGCAAAGTGGGTGAGAGAGAGGGAGAAGGAAGTGGAAGTACAGGAGAGACGGGGATGTATTGAGAGAAGTGAATTCAATGACATGTATGGGAGTTGGCAGGTGCATGGAAGGAGGCCGAAGTACTTGGACGAGGACGGATGAAGCAGAGAAGAAAGGGTGACCTTGGCTAGGGCTAGGTGTGGGTCAGGAGAGAGAGGGAGGAATAAATGGATGGGCGAAGAGTGTATGAGATGTGTAATGGGAGGGATACATGGAGGCATCTGGCGGAGGAATGTGAGGGAGTGAATGAGGAATGGATGGGAGGGATACATGGAGACGTCTGGCGGAGGAATGTGAGGGAGTGAATGAGGAATGGATACATGGATGCATCTGGCGGAGGAATGTGAGGAAGTGAATGAGGAATGGATGAGAGGGATACATGGAGGCGTCTGGCGGAGGAATGTGAGGGAGTGAATGAGGAATGGATGGGAGGGAAAAGTAATAAGGCCGAGCGCACTTTGGATGCGTTTTCGTACGAATTTTATTCGTGCGGAAACGTACGAATACGCATGAACAATCCCGATCTACCAAGTACTACTATAGGACCGCGCAGACTGTGTGCAATTTGTCGTACGTATACGTGCGTTTACGTACGACGTCTGAAAACTATCCGAACTTGTTGGGATTTACGCGACACTGCCTATTTGACGAAGAAAAACGTATTTTGTGTGCGCACTCAATTCGTACGAAGAGTATTCATTCGTTTACGCACGATACAATTCGTGTCCAAAGTGCGCCCGGCCTAAGAGGGTAGCGGAATGGATGAGAGAGGATGGGGCCGGGGTAAAGATGCTGCAGAAATTGGGGAGGGAAAAGGAGAACAGGAGAAATATGTAAATGCCAAATATGTTATGCCAATAAAGGTTTTTTTTATTAATATTTATCATTCCACGATTGTTTTTAGCACGTTTAATAAATCAGATTGACTGGTATAGTATAGAATAGAATATTCAAAACTGCCTTTCAGCTTTCAATTAGGAAGGTTGAAAAAAATAAATAATAAATATTGACTGTTTGTATGGGAATATAATTTTTATATTCATAAACTCTGGTATCATATTTTAAAAACCCTCATATTTGTCATAAACTAAACCAGTTACTTGTTAATTATAAATTTAAACTACCTCAGGGAAAATAATTTCAGATAAATACATATCTAATTCTAAAACAAACATCTTTATTTGCAATTTGACTACAACTACCGATCAAAAAACAAAAAACACAACTGGTATACGAAAACTCAACAAATCCTGTAATAATATTTGCACAAATAATTTTCCCAAACACAACACACACCGGATAACAAATAGCCAACAGCAAGGACAACAAACGCGCCTTGTAGTTCCTTCAGAGATACCGGCCTTTCATCATGGGCTTCATGGTGATTACTTTTAAAAATCACCGACATTTTGGCTATTTCTCTGTACCTATACGTATATTGTACGTTGTGGAACCAATAATTCGTAATTCCGCTTTGATGCAGTATAAGCAACTTTCTGTTGAAGATTTTCGTATAGGGTGATCCTTTCCTCAAAATAACAATCAGAAACGGCGTTTGAAAGTTTTCATTCAACAATTTGTATCCGTCGAAATTTTCGAGGCTGTTACCTAAAATGTATTTATTGAAGATCACATCGACCATGATGCACGGGTAGCTGTTACCATCTTCTTCATTATACACAAGTTTTTTATTAAATATCCTTCTATCGGAATCGTTGGCATTTCCAAATTGCCTCTGCAGCACCACGCTGGAAAAGCATTTGAAATCGTACTGTGAGGCATCCGAGAAAGTGTTGATGACTCTATGCAGTCGTGGAATCGTTTCTATAAAAGCGAAACCGGCCGAATACGCCACGGATAGCAGTAGTGAAGCGAAGGACCAGATGAGTATGGTGTAGTTTAATATCCTGTTCCCGGGGATCATTCCGTTCTGGTTTAATAACACCTTGAGGACGAGCAAAGTTGCATCTATCAAACTCAATCTTGTAATAATTTTGACAGCTATAGCAATTAGAAGAATCAATCCTAAAATTAACAACCATGTTGTGGTTGCTAGCGGTTGCAAGATATATGTCTCTGGAGGCAGTGGGATTGGGACAGGTACTAAAAAAGTGGATTTGACTTGATATGTTGGAAACGTCATGTCGAAGCTCGTTAGTGCAACACTCATCCAAAGAGAGGCCGCTGTAAAGTCGGCAAATCCCGCTTGTAAATTATCTACCAACAGTTGCCAGTTAGGCTCCTGCTGAACAATTATTTCACCTGGAGAATCGCCGAGAAGATACTTTAATAAGTTAATTTCAACGCCTTGTAAATTATTCTCGTCGTCGTAGAAAACAAATGGTGGATAAATTATTGTTGACATTTTTAACTTTCCCTTAAAAGGTATCCATTTGTATAAGTGGTGTATTGTATAATTTAATTGCAAGAAATCCAACATTTTAGTTTCGGTTTCCTTGTTGCTGAAAATGCTTATGCAATACACGTCCACTGCTTGATGTTGAATTTTCGTGATGATCGCATCATCATTTAAATTGCAATTGAAACAATACAATAATACGCGTGTGTATGGGGTAAACACATAATTTTCGTTTAGTTGCAGTATTTTATCGTACGGGAGTACATAGCCTCCGCAATTATCATCCAAGAATGTTGTTACAGGAATGCCTTCGATGTTTAATAAAAAATCCGAACCCGGCATGCAGACGGGTGAAGGTAAATCAACTGGAAAAGATGTTTTTAGAAAATCCTCCAAATTTGTGTCGATTGAAAGCACTGATGCTGCGCAGAGTGGTAGGGAGAGAAAATATATGTTCATTGTTGTAAACGGATTGTTCTGTACTGCGTTCAAATTCAATTAGTACTGGGTGGAATTATGCTGTCAGAGTTACGCTATAATTTTGTGATAATACAATTTACGTTCATTACGCTCGTATTTTTAATGGAATTTTTTGTTTACTTATAGGTAATTTAATATTTTTTATACATTATGATCAAAAATAATGTGGATAGATATTATATTACTTTGGTTCCAAATATAGTAAATGTACGCAATTATCGTCAATACTGTATTGTATCCGAGGCACCCCTTGAATTTCAAACTAAAAGTTCAGCAGTCGTCAAACTGTTACGATATTATTGCCTTTACAAGTTTTAGATAGGGTTGCGTAAGCATACATTTTTTTTAGCCATTTCGTTATAATTACATTTTGTTTGGCCACTCATCATTTACGTTTGGTTGCGACCGCTGTGTGAAAAGTTATCCTTACGCAAGACAAGTATTCTACAGTTTACCAACAACAATATATATTTTATCTAATTCAGAGCAGCACAATAAAAAATAAACTTACCTGATGACTGTGTACTTTTTCTCAATAATGCTTCTGTCGACGAAGTATTCATCAACCGAGTGAAGTGCAGTATTACAATTTTAAACAGTTCCAGGTTCATTTATGTCGTTTATACTGCAATGTGACAAGTAGGAAGTACCAGCTGCTAGTTTCCTCTAAGCTTCTTTTGTTCCTCTTGTCTGTACCATCATAGTGGCGCCATCGCGCCATTACTTTCCCAGTTTCCCGATTGCTATAGCGTACTCTTCATGTTTGTCGGTATATTGGAAACTCCGATTCGAAAAAGGAGGTAAGGTCTCTAAGGTGTGTACAGAAGCAGAGGTTGGAGGACTATAAACATTCAAAAAGGTAAGAAATGAATTCCATATTCATTTAATTGATGTAGTGAGATCAAATAAAGATATAAACAGTGACGGTTCGCGAGGTTTTTTTTAGCAGAGATATCTGCAACCGATCCTGTCTACCTGTATTGCCACCTCTGTTACCTCGGCCGTACCAAAAAAACCACGAACCGTCATTGGACATAAATGTTTAAAACCATAGTTTTATAGAATTGTGACGTCTGTTTTTCTTAAACTAAATTTAAAGCTGTAAGGTGTGACACCATGTGACAGAAATTTACGGTGAAAATAAAAGATTTTTAATCCATCAAGACTGTGCCGTTAGTTTTTTTCTTTTATGAAGAGACATCTCTCGCATTTAACAACAAAGTTAAGAACGAATATGCTGCTTTGATTACCTAAAACAAGCGATTTGCAATTATCGAACGATAAGAGGGATACCAACATTAGAAATACCATCATAAATCTAATGTGGCCAACCGGACCAAATTTTCCAGCAGGCATTGATAACTCCCTACTAGACACCATCATAATTATATACAAATCTCTAGCTGTTTGGTAATCGTCGTCCCATGGTACGGCTGCATACACGGAAAAGCTCAAGTTATGGCTCTAAAATAAATTGTATTAAGTGATACAACTCATTTTTAGCCATATTCGTGAAATTATAAATTAAGTTACCGGCGCATTCACCAAAAGGTCAATTCACAAATAAGCCCATTCAGCGATGATTATGCACTAGTTAATTGTGCATTTTCTCTCGCTCGATTAATAAAGCAATTAATTTGTTAAAATTCCGTCGATCTACTGTCGTAATTATCCTGGGTGGCTGTGCAATCAAACAAACTTCGCATCGTTGAATTGACGTTTTAAATATTTACAACAAATAAATTCTTGTTTTCGTGCAAATTGTGCAATGTTTTCACGATACAGGATTCCTGCGACGCAGAAAAGATGCAGGTAGGCCTCTTGTCTTTGTCTCAACCTTTCTTTACAATTGATTTTGGTTTAACCCATTCGGCCCTGGTGGTGGCAGTTGCCACCGCAACATTTACTATGACAATCCATATTTTTACTGTTTGTCACTAGATGTCACTTCAACAAAGCCTCACTAATTAATTCCTACACTAATTAAGCAAATGAGTTCAAATTTGGTATTTATGGTCTTAAGAAGCTCCCCATCAATAACAATTAACAACATTTTTTCAAATTTAAAAATCCAGGGCTTAAAGGGTTAATAAAGAATCGACATTTATGTTTAATTCCACCGCCACTCAGGACTGTTGCAAACCCATTATTTATTTGGAAGGTGTGAGCCACAAAATTGTGTTACTGAGTTGGCCATGCCTGAGAGAGAGAAAGAGAAACATAGCAGTCATGGCTGAGATTCATTAATTTATTTTTTATTTTTTAATAGATTGTCTGCGTACTACCAACAGTAAGGTACCACCGGTGGCTTAATTTGTAAAACCCTTATCTAACAAATTCATATTAGGGCTAAAATGTGTTTCAATCAATTTACCGATATCATATGTATCTGAAGCTGAACAAAAATTAAATTCGTCAGTTAAAATTATTACGTGGTATTAACTAATATTCGTCAGTTAAAATTATTACGTGGTAATAAATAATAGTTTTGTGTAATTAAAAGAAGAACAATGAAATAATCGTGTCTTACTTCCTGAATTAATATCTCTCCAAACATGCAAGTGATGAGAATGCACCCGACGTACGCAGTTAGATGGATCAAAGTAACGGCGTTCATTTTCTAAAACAGAATTAATTATTATGCAAAGTTGTTTCTGACTTTGTTGTTTGCAGCAGCGGCGATTCGTGGAAGTTCGAAAGGAACTATAAGTTAGGCGATCGACTCGGTGCCACACGGGCACTCCCGAACCATGTGGCGAGAATGGTTGAGGGGGTCGTACGAGGGGGTTAGAACGGTAGTAGTAGCTGAGGTGGGAATGGAGATCAGACCATGGAATAAATCAGACGGGGAGTCAAGCAGGGCGACCCGCTATCGCAGCTGATTTTCAATTTCATCTTAGAACCACTCTTGGAGGAGTTGCAGGAGGAGGGGGTCTAGTACTAGAAGGGGCGAGAGACTATCGAGTCTTGCGTTTGCTGACGATATCATCCTTCTGGGCGAAGATGCAGCAGGAACGCAACAGCTTCTGGGACGTATGAAGCAGTATCTTGGGACGCTGGGCATGAGGATTGAATCATCCAAATGCACAGCGCCTTCCAGATACATAAGACGCACAAGTCCTGGTATCTGGCTGATACTCTGGTGCATATTGACCACCAACCAATACCGGCAGTAGACGCGGGCTCAGGGTTACCCTTAGTCTCTTCTTCGAAAATCCACTAGCCGCCGCTGGTAGTGTGTCTTAAGCAGTGACGGTTCGCGGGGTTTTTTCTGGTACGGCTGAGGAACAAGAGGTGGTAATACAGATAGGCAGTGACCGCACCTATCTGTATTACCACCTCTTGTTCCGCGAACCGTCACTGGTCTTAAGTCGTGTATCAGTTTACCTTCAAATACTTACGATGGCAATCAATTGGTAACTAGTAAGGCTCATAATTACCGACACAAGGAACACGTAGGAGAAAAAAACCTTCTCGGAAATATTCGCAGCTCTCTCGAGCAATCTAAAATTTAAACTTAACAATAGATCCTAAAACACTTTTAAGGACCTACCCCAATATCCTATAATGGTACAAGACGCATTTCTTAATTTGCACCTTCCTCAATTCCCTGGTGTTAAAACCAGCGATTTGCATCAACAACTTCTCCAAATGTCTAATTTGCAGCACCAGGGCCTGCA
Organism: Ocypus olens; assembly: GCA_910593695.2. Classification (NCBI taxonomy): domain Eukaryota; kingdom Metazoa; phylum Arthropoda; class Insecta; order Coleoptera; family Staphylinidae; genus Ocypus; species Ocypus olens. The sequence goes on along the minus strand of OU343059.1, from coordinate 11,265,919 downwards.
TGAAGAACATCAAGACGGCGATCACGCAGATCGCCGTTAAACCGCTACCGAAGCCGGAATACATCTGAAGCACCATAAATATTTGCCTCGCGGGTGTGTAGAAAACATCGAAGGGCAAATAGCCCACGATCACCAAACCACAATCGGATTCATCGCCGTCGTCGCAGGTACGAGTTAGCAAAAACAGCGCAATGGCAACTTCCGCCGAGTGATACAGATAAACCACGTACTTGAAGTAAGTATCTAATTTATTGAGTATTTTGGCGTAACCGTCTGGCACGTCGTAGTCTTCAAAATCTTCCAGGTCGTTCAAAAGCGTTCGGCATTCCTGCGACATCACCACGAAACTGACTTGAATGTAAAACGCCACGTAGCTTGAAAGGATTCCGGCGACGTCATCGGCGACAGACTCGTAGACAAAACTGTTACTTCCTAAATAAATACACAAATTTAATTTCTACACCATATCTACCCATATATTAGACAAACACCAGAAAGTGAAAAGTACCAACAACAAGTCACTCAAGTCAAAAAAGTCTAATCTATGGAAGCGGCGACTCATGGATGTTCTGCGAGAAGGCTACGGAAGAAAATTCGACCGAAACGGCAGCGGAGTATTTGCTTCCTCTACAGGAGTAAGTAGTACAGTATACTCTTCCTCTACGAAAATCCATGAGTCGCCGCTGATCTATGGGTAGATGTAGTATACTTTACATACCCAAGAAGTGGATAAGATGTCCCCACAGTCCGATTGTGATTATATGCAAAGACATCAAAACGAGGACAAGTTTTAGGACGGCGACAGCGGAAAAATCTTTCATATAAAACCCCAAGAATCGCAATATCTTTATTGGACATGCCGCAACACATATTTTTGTATCGTTCATGTTGTTTTACCAAGTAAACGAGTTTCTTTAATCTTTATGGAAAATGTTATGAAAGAGTCGTTATTTAAAATAATTCTAATTAAAGGGAACGCCACGTTGCCGTGTAAATGCGCAACTATAATTAGAAGTTCTAACAAGTAGGCTTTCAATTACATGAATGTTGCAAAATATTTGCGTTAAGAAATTACAAGGCATGGCGTTGACATTGCACGTATGCATATTAAATCTACAATTATACAAGGTGCAAGTTGGTATTAATAAATTAACGGATTGCACGTTCGTTTGCAGTGTGTTTAACCTTGTGTTTGTGTGGCGCATGTAAGAAGATCAAGAATGCTGAGATAAACACAACATACTTGTTCATGCGGTGTAGAGGACTACTGTGGTGTACTCACCTCAACTGTGCTTCACGATAATGAATATGTCGTTCAGGATTTGAACCCGGGAGTGTGAAATCACGGCCGATCGTAAATCGTATTGCGACAGTCACTTTTTAGAACAAAATTAAATATCCGCCATTATAATATCATGGCAAACCTTTGTTTTTAACTCAAAATACTTGTAAATTTTTTTGCAAATATCTCGGTAAATACTCTGCAGAGTTACTATAGAGCTATTCAACAGAGATGGCGGTCGGGGTGTCTTGTCCGTCTGAATCAAGTAGTGCCCGTTGCAATTTTCCACCATAGGCTAAATCGCGCGCACCTATGAAATAACCGGTAAGTAAGAGACGCCGTAAACTATTTCTTTCTCCTTCTACCGCTCGGTCTAAGACCGAGCTACGCAGGCCTCGTGTGTGTTTTCTAGATACGGCCGACCGACGAAATCGTACGTCTTGGGAATATCCGCTCGGTTATCAGGTAGTAGAAAAGGATACCAATATTATTTGAATGTGAATAGGTCTATATTGAGAAAGGTACCACGTTTTAAAAATAATGCAAGAAGACCGATTCTGTCAAATCATTAGGGGAACCAATATTAGCACATTTCAAATTTTATTACAGAATGTGATTCAAGTTAGAATACATATAAATGTTAATAATACCAAATTTTCAACACATATTAGATCAAGATTTCAATTTCTCTTCCAAAATTATACTTTTCGACGCAGGGAAAAACTCCATCAAATGCTCCCAACTATCAAGCTCTAAATACACGATGCACGCCCCGACGTCAACTTTGTAAGACAGCGTATGGCCCAGATTTCGACAAATTCCCTGCTTGATTCCGAAGTAATCGCCAGTCGTGAGATCAGTCTCGACGTATTCATATCCATTTTGGTTAATGGTGAGGCCAAGCACGTGCCCGTAGTGCACGCAGTACATCGTATTATCGGCAACGTTGACGTTTTGAATGAAGTCGCCGTGGAAATAAAATTCCATCTTTAACTTTGAGATAAGCTGCCTTCTAAAGTCCTTATGACATTTTCCGAACACCGCATGACAATCGATCACGTAACCGACGGCATCGAACAGAATCGCTTCTTTCAAATACGCGGGGAGTTTATCCAGCAGTTTGGGATACTTATAGCCCTGCCTTTTGATCCAAGCTAGTGAACTGTACGACGATACAGCTTCAATGACGGGCGATGATGCTTCAAATTTGCGCATGAAAGTCAGCAGCCTGTCAATGCTCAGTAAATAATGCCACTTGACTTGATGGGTGGCATTTAATAAAGAAATTATTCGCGCGTAACAAAAGCACAAACAAAAACTTAAAGAAAACATGCACACCGTCGTCATTAATGCGGCATATATTGTAATTGGATAAATCCCTTGTTGATTAGATTGCGCGAACATGTAAAAGATGAATTCGAAAAATTGGAAAAACGATGCAATGTCACTAAGATTCAAGTCGATTTCATGCATATGATGATCGCCGACACTTATTAAACGTCGGTAAATTGCCACGTTGTAAAACAGCACCAGAGCAATACAAACGGTAATGATAAACAGTCTGCAGTAAAAGACATTCCCGGGATATTTAATTTTCAAATAGTATTTAAAAAAAGCCAAGCGCATCAAAACAGGCAATCGCGTAAAAACAGTTATATTACTCTCCATTTTGAAATAGTTCATTAAATAATACACAGGAAATACAGACAAAAAAGCCAAGAGGAATTCTTTGTTGGTGAAAATGATTTTAATTGTGGAATTTTTGGAATTATTTTGTTTGTATAGTGGAAGGATTAAAGCTTCCGACACGATGATGATGAAGCAAACATCACAAAACAAATTAGCGATTATCATGATGAAGGTGGTGTTGACTACTGACAGTTGGTATAAATAGATTAGTTGGCTGAAATAGGTGCCAATAGCGAATATCATCAAATTGACGTGGACCGGTAATGAATTTTTCTTTTTTTTCGCAGAAAATTTTAGGACTCGTAGCGGTTTTTCAAAAGCGGAAAATCCCGGAATGTGGGTTGAATGTTCCGCCCTTAGATTGATGAAGAGTTGTTGCGTTTGGGGGAATTCACGCAGAATTTTTGCAAATTGTAACGTTTTCACCCTTAAAATTTCCGTGGTCGTTGCCGCAACGAAACTACCGGTGATCCTACTATATTCCGAAAGGCTTATATTTCCCAATATTCCACCCGGCTTCAAATCAACAGTAACCGTACCATCCGGTTCGATCTTTTCAACTACTCCACTGAAAATAATCAACGTTTGATCAGTAACATCATTGAGGGAGACTATCGTACTATTACATTCAATAACTTCATACCTGGCTCGAAGTAAGATATTGCGGATGAAGGGAATAAAATCATCAGCGCCTACCAAACAACATTGTACCAAACTCTTAAATCGAACGCAAAGCATCTCTCGAAATATATGAACGGGCAATTTCTGGCTAACGGCGTGCACGTTGTATGGTGTCACGGAGCCGAGTCTTTTCAGGTGTCTATCGACATGCTTCAACACTTTAGGCCTAACCTTTTCTTCTTTTATGAATTTGCATAATTGTTTATAATAAATTTCCTTTTCTATCGAGTGAATGTCGTCGCAGATGAAGAAGCCGAAAAGTGAGCCAGCTAATATTCCAAAGGTGCAGCACGCCGTCATTGAAATGAATGCGAAGAAAACCATCGTTCCGAAATCCTCAAACTCACAACCTGCCACTCCAATTTTCGTCATTGTTGCACTAACCGCGTACAGTAAATAGAAATGGGCGGGAAAAACTGTTAAATTGTCGAAAAAATTTAGTTCGCGAAATAAGGTAGCTTTGCCACATTTAAGCGTACCATTAATAATTCGGTCCTCATCCAACACACAGTGTAATACAACATAGATACTGACTGAATAGTTCAGAATGATTATCATAACTGGAACGAATGTTATCATGTGCACATAATTCAAGGCGGTTAGGGAATTGTTTCGGAAAAAAGAGACCAAACCGCAGTAACGGTGCAGCTGAAACAGACGATTCGTGTTTAGAGGAAAGAATAAGTACGAAGATATCAACAAATTACTAGGAAAGACTCCAATCACATCCGGCACGATCCCATGGTTTACGTAATATCTACCCGTTTCCAGGGGATGGCTTATCAAAACTCCCTTCTCATCGTAGAAACAGTAGTGCATCCTGATGTAAAGATCGCACACTCCGATGATGTCTAGTATTATTAAAATAATCGAAAGGGCGTGTGTTATTGGAAGAAACGTCAAACCGGTCGTCGTATACAAAAAAGCAGAAATCAGTCCGCAAGTCGAACGGAAGATTTCATAACCTATCGCAAACTTTCCGTTAGGGTTGATCGTGTACGGAAGGAAAAACCAGCATTGCGAACTCTTTTCGAAATCGTCACCACCACCGTATTTAACAAACGACCCCACAAATACTTCTTGCGAATCCCGAAACTCAACCTGCTTCAAAGCGACAGCTTTTATCTTCCGCTTCAATCCGGGGAACGTGCTGTTGCGAAATCCGTTACGATACAAAACGTCTTTGTACCTGAAGTAATTTATATAAAAAATGTCAACGGACGTACGCGTTCGAACGCTATTTCGAGCCGGAAGCGATAGATGCACCTCTAGATCATTCAACACTCTAACTTGCGTTACCAACTCAACTTTAGAATCCACCCCCGAAACGAGTTCGCAAGAACCGGCCGCCACGATCACGAAGTGAGTTAACAAATCACCCACGCGGAAGAGCACCGCGCCAGATTCAATATTTCTCAAGCGAGCAGCCGTTTGCAAAATTTCCACTATGACGTGACGCTTTAAGCTTCTAAATATCGTCAATTCCAGCAGCGAATCCACGTATTGTCGATTGAACCAAAACCCCAACATCGGTTTTGGTATATTCAAAAATCGCTGTTCACGGTCATTTTTAGACACTAAATTCTGTAATTTTATATAATTCTTAACCTGCTCGACCAACTTCGGATGCAAATGTTTCGCGATATCAATCAATGTCGTATTCGAGAATTCGAGCTTGAGCATGTTAAACTGGGAAGTCGCGCACGCGGAAAACAGCAGTGCTTGAATGTATATCACAGCCACGCAAATCAGCAAATACAGAACCGAGTTGTATTTCTTGTAATTTACGTTGTCCGAATAACCGTGGACTTCGATGTCCACCCCCGTCACCCACTGCACGGAGAAGAAAATCAACCGGTTGAATTCGGATCGGCTGCAGTCTTTCAAACAATCAACTGCTGAATAAGCGTACCCGAATATGAGGCTGGTGTAAAACAGAAATAGATATATAAACACGAGTCGTACTAGAATTACGTTGCTGTTGTAATGCTGCTCCCATCTGAGCAGCAACTGAAAGGCGTTGACCAATTTGAACGCCCTATTTATGTAAATTATGTTGTTCATCTCTTTACTCGCCAATATCCCAGACATGAGCTCCAATGGAATCCCGGAGAATACGTCAACAATAAAAGGTACTTGCGTTAACCTAAGGCTTAGAATATCAAGAGGTTTCGATATGAGCCTGTGTTTCAATTGGACCCCCGTTCGTAACTTGACGATAACATCCAACCACCAGATACCGGTGAAAATTATAATCAACTGATAATCCATCTTCTTGTAGTCTTCCAAAACCAGACTTTCGTAAGGCACGCACACCCCGGCCCATAACGCCAAAACTCCTATAAAGATATCCCAGCATAACGTCAAACCGGTATTAGGACGGATGATCTGCGGAAACGTGGATTTTATAAACAGGGTGTCGGCGTTACATTGCCTCCTGCTTTTAATCGCCAGCAAGGATAAATGATCAGCGGTCAAAAGGCAATTTTTGTAAATGATCGAATCGACTTTGTCGTACAGATAAATATTCTGCGTCGCGTGCAGTTTCGCGTTCTTCAAATCCTTCAGCCCCATTAAATGATGCAAAACGTACCCCAACCACTCCTCGCTTATAATGTCCCCGTATTTATGCTCAACAATGAATTGTTTAGCTTTACGCAGCAACTTTGCCGACTCGAATCTACGCTTCGCTCGACGAAGAATCGTTTTGTAATATTTGGGATACTTCTGCGAAACCTTCAAAAACACCTTCCTCGATAACACGTAGAGGATGCACGTGGTCACGCACCGAATCTTGTAGAGGGACTTATAAGGAAACACCAAAGACGTTTCCCCTAAACAAGTCCCGTCCGCAAAGCCGATCACGCAGGTGTCACCGTCTTCTTCCGTAACCACATCCACAACGCCGGAGAAGATGTAAACCATCTCCTGTTTTAGGACACCGCGATGATACACAAATTGGTCCGAGGTGAAAACTTCCACCTTCATCCCTCTCGAGAGTTCACGCAGGTAGGTATCGTCCGCATTTTTCAATAGAATCGAGTGCGCGAATGCACTGTAGAATATGCTCATATGCACCTCAACCATCATCGACTTTGGAATTACAGCTTCGAAATCGTCCAATACTTTCCGATTGGTGCCCGTTTCAGCCATGAAACCTTGATATCCACCGCAAACCTTTAGAAACGATAACCTTAAATTTCAAATCAATTATTAATCGCACGACTCACCTTCCACATGGTATCGTAAAACTTGCTCGAGTATTCCACAAACTCCTCGTTCATGCGTGTCCGCTCCAGGAATTTATCGAAGGCGTGGAGCATGGTTTTAAAGTCGCTCTTCTGGGCGGAATTTACAGTTACCGAAAAGGTAATCTCGGAACCGTACAATCCCACTATCCCCAAAAACGAGATGCAAGTCGTGATTAATATTAAAAGCTTCCCACCCGAAGATTTGATGTACATGGTGCCGGAGTTACGGGTTGTTAAATGATCGATCACGGAACCGAAAATGTTCGCGACGGTGATTTTCGAATCTCCTATGCAACTCTTCCCGTCAAAGCATAAGAAGCCGGAAAAGATTATGCTAATAAATGCCATTGATATGCTCAAAATGTAAATGAATTGCAGTATCTTCACTTTAACACCAACCCTGTACTTGGAGTTAAGGTGACTGAAGATGTAGAAGGTGTGCACGCATTTCAGGCATCGGTTTATCATCACGTGCCTTACTAGGTATCCATTTTGGAAGAATATTTCGAGAGGTGTGGCGGCTAACACATCGATGACGTATATGTATACAGAAGATTGCTTTCGGATTACTAACCGTGTCTTAGACGCCGATATGTAACGAAGTAAGACCCTCATAAATACATCCAGTAGCCAGTAGAGGTCGCATAAGTAGAACCAATCTGGTAAGATAATGATATCACTGTTGTGACCTTTCATTAAAATTATTAGTACTCACCGTACATTATCAAAAAGTTGTCAAGTTTCAAATTGGCGCTGCATACGTTTATGGAGGCCAACAGGATGCTGCACAAGCTCATCAGAATTAACGTGTACAGCCAGATATTCTCGCTGGTGGTGTGGAGTATGCTCTTCCCTATGGAAATTTCATCGTCGAGGTCTTCTTGGTATTGTTCGGAGGAATCGGTGGTTGCCTGCCGTTGTTTCAAGATAATAGGACTTTTATTTATCTTGTTAAATATAGTTTCGAGCATCTTGTACGAAATGTGACTTTTGATTAAAATCAGAGATTATTTATAAATATATCAGTTTCGTTGGCTTGGCAATATCATATTATTAAGGCCTTGAAATTATTTATGTTGGTAAATGTCAGTTTTGATAGAATCAGTTTTACAAAATAATATTGAAAGGCGCAAGGTGCATATCGAAATTCCTTACGTAGAAGAATTTGCTGTAGTCGTTTTTTTTTTAATTGAATCATTAGATTTAACCTTAAACCCTTTTAATACCAACATAAATTTAAAAATATAAATATTTCATAGCCTTCCAGATGATAAAAGAATTCGATCATATGACAGTCAGTGGTGGTGTTTGTTGGGGTTTTTGCCTAACTGATCGTTGATGACGAGTTGATTTAGCCGTGTAGGTTAGGGCCGAATTTGTAATTAATTGTATCCCAAAGGCGAATGGTGCCGACACCCAACCAACAACTTCAGAACTGCGATAACGTCGCTTGCAGTGGCGGCCACGGTAGTAGAGGTGCAATAAAACTTGACTAGGGTTGCCAGATGTGCACAGCTGTGCAATAAAATTTAGCACGTCTTGTGAGTATTATTTACAATGTTCTATAGTCTGTCTACGGTACACATAGAGTTGTAAAAACGCCCACAATCGCCAACGCATCATTCTTACTGGCCGATTCGAAAAATTGCGGGAAATCCGCACGTCCAAATCACGCAGTACGAATGCAAATGGTTGACGCCCTGGTCAGCTGATTGCCTCATTGTATTGTGTTAGCTGTTAGCGTCTGTTTGTGATCGAGTACCTTTCTACTTGTTTCATTATAATGGCTCTATCTCCATCAAAACGACGCCGTGCGAAGCATTTTTCAGTGTCCACCAAGGAATGTATACTTAATATTTTTAAGGTGTATCGGGAAAATTATCCTAAACGCACCAAAGTTGAAAATGTGATATTCTCCGCAAATGCAGGAGGTACGGTCTTAATTTCCATGGCTATATTAATATATTTGTAGGTGTTCGTGTGGCCAGCGTTTATAACATACTGGGGGAACATCAATCGGCAAATAAATTTCAGCCTCCTGAAAGCTCTGTTTAAATAAATTTACATAGTGTAAATCAGACTTTTGCTCAGAACAAATGGCGATTGTGGGCGTTTTTACAACTCTGTGTGTACCGTGGACAGACTATAGTTGTATAATTCGGGTCTGCAACATTTTCAATAAATGATAAAACACCATTACTTGAAAATGACACCTTTATTAAAAAGCCAATACTAAGACTAAGACTAAAAACCATCTTCTATTTTAATTATAATTCGAATTTTTGAATAGTTGTCTAAATGACGCGGCATTTTGACATAAGTCTTTCAATTGTGGGAAATATTGACAGACATCTTGTTTTACTATGGTAAAGTAACTGCGCACATGTTACAACCACAAATTCACAGAAATTTTTCTGTTCGCACTGTGTAGATTAAGTTGACTGCATCAACGTCAAGCGTATCAGCTACATGCAGGGCATCCTACTACAATCGGAAAGATAATTGGATTCTACGTGAGCACATGTTACTAAATACAGGGTGTGCTACTTGAAGAAACGAAGTTATTCAACTTTATAAGTTAGCATTTTGCACCCCATATTTTTCATCACCCTGTATAATTTTTTATATCAAGCCATGGCTGGTGCAAACAATAGAAATTATTGTAATGGTTCAACGTCAATCACTGAGGCAAATATAAAATTTCATCAGCACCAGCGGTGGCTCATGGATTTCCGAAGGCAGGGCAAAGACATAGATATTGCTCGTGCCGCTCTACTTACTCTTATAGAGGAAGCACGTATTTCGTTGGTGTTTCGGTCAGATTGTCTTCCCTTGCCCTGCCGCCGAACATCCACGAGCCGCCACTGATTTGCACCATGCATTTCAACAAATCTGTAAATATTTCGAAAACAGTAAACGATAGGTATAGGGAATATTGAAGTAACTCACCTTTATGTGTTCCCTAGAATTAAAAAATGAGAAAAAATACTGGGTGTTCGATTAAAAAAACATAACTTTGATGAGGATCTTTTTTATGGGACACCCTGTATAACTGGTAATAGTTTTAAAATGTACATACAACGATCCTACGTCTATCCATTTGAAAATAATAAAACGAAGTTACATGGTTTTCCATAAAATGGCCGCGTATTATTAATTTTGCTTGTGGCGCCATCAGTTGTCGAAAAATAATAACAACCTTAAATCACCAGAAATTGGAAAATTCTGAGAAAATAAAATGGAAATTGAAAAAAACTCAATGTCGCACCCTAGATAAATACTTTCTTAAGACTTGTACAATGAGAATGAGACTAACTCGGAATTATTGTAATGTCATATACAGTATCTTACATTTTGGTAATTATACGTGTGCTTTTCCAAAAAGAAAACTCTTCTATGGAATAAAATGGGTTTTTAGAAATTTGTGATGATTTTTGCTCGCCTTGAAAAGTGGAAGCAGTTTGTTGAAAATTTTAATTCCCATATACTTATTCCCCTTGCATATACTGCTGTTCTGTGTGAGAATATTGTGAGGGAGCAGGCGTTGTTCTATATTCTGTGTTGTTATTAAACATATACAATGCAACATTGTATAGATATAATGGCCAAATTATCATCATTTGCAGTTTATCAAAATGTGGCTTGCAGTGATCACCCCAGGGAGCATTTTTTTTATTTTTAATGATGGAGTGCACTGAATTTCCCCAAATTATTAATCCATGTTCTAGATGTGATTTAAGGTTTGAATTATAGAATGTTAAAAGCGCGGAATGATTTACACACTTAATTAAATTCCAGAGGGCATAGTGTCCTCAATTTACACCATATATCAATCAGCAAAAAGTGTAGTATAAATATTTTTGAATAGAACTATGAAAGCCTAATGGTAATGTTTTTTTTCCTAATCGCATTGGTTTTTTACAACTGCAAAAAGTGTACCGAATGACCTTCATTATCACAAATCATTTAATTATATTATATTTGTAGCAAACAACCTTTGCACTATCACCAAGGTTAAAATGTATAATATGCAGTGACGAGGTAAATGACAAACACAAATAATCAAGACCTTCCTACTGATTTATTCTTTCACAGAAAAAGCCTACGTACAATGGAAAAATAACACTAAACCGCTTAAATCTTTGCAAAATAAAAAAAAAACACGCATTTTATGCACAAGGAATGAATATGCAATTTACATTTTAGCAATCCCGATCACGCCGCAGGCCAGACGAGCGCCCGCGTTTCCCGTCGACTTGCTGAGCTCGTGGCCCCCTTGTCCCAGGTCGTCGCGATCGGCGTGGACGACCAGCGTGCGGCCCAAGATGCTGTTGTCGCCGAAGAGGGAAATCTGCTTATCGCAGATGTCCACCTTCGCGACTCCGTTGGCGTCGGCCTCGACGTTGCCGAGGTCGCCCACGTGGCGAACGGTGTCTTTGGGGCCGCCGTGTTCCTTGTTTTCCGGGTTGAAGTGGGGTCCGGCGGAAATGCAACCGTTGGTGTTGTCGCCGAATTCGTGAACGTGGAAGCCGTGTGGACCGGTCGCCAGGCCAGTTACTTCTCCCGAGACTTTGACCGCTCCATTGTCGCTCTGTAATGACATCACATCCTCAAGGAGTAAATTGCTTAATCGTCGGAAGCAACTTTGAAAATTTCACTCAAACTTGTTTTCTGTTACACTTTCACAAGTTAAGCTGAATTGAAAAATTCACTACGTTTTAACCACAATTAATTTAAAATTTAACCCAATTTAGAGAATCATAACATTTCAGCGAGTGCTACTCATGGGGAAGAAATCCACGACCTGAAAAGGGTCGTAACTCTTGTTACAAATGGTTTTAACATTTAGCCAGTGACGGTTCGCAAGTTTTTTTTACTGATACAGCCGAGATAGCAAGGATGGCAATGCAGATAGCTATAGTTGGTTGCAGCGTGACCGCACCTATCTGTATTGCCATCCCTGCTACCTTGGCCGTACCAGAAAAAAACCCGCGAACCATCACTGCATTTAGCTAATATGTTGACTGTTCAAAATCCAGCATTTGGACCTCTTTGAAGATCCAAGATACCTTAAGCTGCTTCCAATATGAACTGTTTGCGTTAAATGGTAAGGGTGGCCTAAAAGGAAATGCAAAGCAAAGCCAGCCAGAATAGGGTGGCAGACGGCAGGCATTTCGCTCCTAAGAATAAGGCCTTTATTGAATTAAATAAAGACTATTTATTCAGGCTACTATTCATTTTTCTTTATATTATAAATTTCCTTAAAGCTTCCCAAGTTTTATCAAGACTTTCCGTTGCGGAGGGTTATCAGTTAACAAACCACAATGTGATATAACTAATATATTCAACCAATTAAGGAAAAAGATAACGTTGAATTAAATGCAATCAGAGACAAACAATTGTTTTATAAATTCATAGAAATTACTCAACGCAATCAACAATTTCAAGAAGTAACCTTCAATTGCGCGTTGCGTAACTGCACGGATATTCGTAAAATTTAATGATAAAAACTTGGGAGATTAATAAATTCGATTAACCTTTCGGTAAAACAAATAAGCCGGCCGGGACGTAAACGCGAACTAAGTATAATCATACGAAATGCGCCACTTACTTGGGTAAACCAAAGGGTTCCCTTCACGGTTTCGCCGACCAAAACGCAGACAGCCTTCGTCATTTTGTAGGTACGATTAATTAACGATTGCAATGACGCAGCACCAAGCTGGACGAGATTTATATTCTGGAATGTGGGAGGGAGTCGGAATTACATAAAAGTGCACACCGCGATGAAGTTGGCTGGAAGATAACGTTTAAGTGTTGCCAGTTGTGTAATAATTACTTCCCCAGCAGTCATTGAGATGTATTTGAAAACTGGAAAGGAATATAGGCGGCTTTACCACAACCGGGGAATGGAAACGGGAACATATAGCAAGCTTCTCGTTCCCGTTACCGGAAATTAGTTGTGCATGCGAATCATATTTAACTTTTGGTTCCCGTTCTCGTTACCGTTTCCGGGTTGTTGTGAAGCGGACTTATCTTTCCGGCGACATCTAGAAATAAAGGCCGCGTCACAACAATCCGGGAACAGGAACGGGAAGTAAAATATACCAAGCTTTTCGTTCCCGTTAGTTGTTACACAACTAATAACTAACATGCGAATAAAATCATTTAACTTTTGGTTCCCGTTCTCGTTACCGTTTCCGGGTTTTCGTAAAGCGGCCTTAATGCAATGTTTGTTACCCACGTGACAGCAACCATGCTTACACTTAGTTTACAATTTAATGCAATAATCTAGTCTTTATTCTTTATGAAACGATCTTTTTGCTTACAAAAGTTATAGATACAAAGTATAAAAACAAAACACAAGCAAATAATTTAGGTGGCAAAAATCATTGGTGAAGTTCACTGCCCCCGAATGATCTTCCACTCAACCCCAGTTCCTTTCACTATCCATGGTTGTTTCAGAATTAATCTCATTTTTTTAGCAAGTAGCAATTGTGTTGACCCCAATATTTATGCAGACATAATCGTGTAGTAGTTTGACAAAAACATGTAAAAGTGTAATTCTAACAAGAAATTCTTAAATCGTTACAAATTAATTGCATACATTTGAAATCACAAAAACAAATAACTTATTAACCACACAGAACACATACCTTTAAATTATTATTTATTTATTATGTTAAATACTAAACACGAATTCAAAATGTACATTAAGTTGCCTATCTGAATTAATCTATGCCCTTGATGTTCCCCATGGCTCGACGCTACCCCCAACCCTTTTTGTCTTGATGGATACGACATATTAAAATATTACCTTATTGCAACATACTAAAATGCAACAATTTACTCTACGAAGACACCGTACACCACGGGGATGAAGCCGAGATACGAATATCGGCAACACGAAAGTATGTAGGCCACCCCAGGACAGTGGGGCGAGGGGGAATTTCAAATTTGCCGCTTTTCCAAAGATGGTTCCCCCGATGTTGCCAGATTTATCAAAGATCTTATTACGGGGATTACCGTTTTTAATAATCCTTAAATTTCACTACAAAGTAATAATTTTAACAATTAAAATTATGTTTTGAACATAATTAGACTCATTATCGCTCATATTTGTCATAATAACTCATGAAAGTATAATATTACTGTTTATTAAATATAATCATGTGCATTGTATATTTTATACTTCGATGTATATGCGGCAACGCTTAATGAGTCTCGCCATTTTTATCAACTAACCTCAATAGTGCTGTGAGTGCTAGCGATTAATGTTTGAAGGTAAGTTATTATATATTCTGTCCTATAAACTCGTCAATTGTATTTATTAGTAATGGAAACATCAAATGGCCGTATTAAATATTCTTGTAAATATCCAGAATGTCAAAATTCTTTCTTTTCCGATACCTGTAATTAATGTCGACTACAAAAATAAACATTTCTATAAATTTCCCAAAAATGAAGAATATCTTAAAACATGGAAAACCATTTGTGATATTGAACAGTCTTCATTGTTTAAATTTTCATTCATGTGAAGATCATTTTATTCATAAACATTTTGTTAATCATTTCCGCAAAAAATTGAATTGCAATGCTGTTCCGACGCCAAGAAGTAAGACAATATAACTACACTAATTTACTTTTTAACTATTTTAATGTCATGAATCCTGGATACGAGCAAACTACTGACCTGTTACGACGCCTGAAAGAAATATCCTAAGAAGAACGAAGAGACCTGATGGAACATTGCACCTGGACAAGACCCTAATACCCGATTGTTGTGATATTTTTATATTTGATAATTTTGTTAATAACAATGTATACAATTATTCTCTTAAATATATTTTTTCCATGTAGGCCTATTTTTATTTTTATTTTGTGAAATCCAATCTTTTTTCTTTTACCAAAACCAGTAACTTCTTCATTTATGTACTATCTAAAAGTATAATCAATTATGTGCTCAAAAAACATAATTGATTATATTTTTAGTGTTATTAAATTGAAATATATCGTGTAGACGAGTATAACATTTTTAAATTTTGGCGGAAATCGTAGTAATTTGCCACCCCGACACCAGGCGGCGCCAAAAATCGTGTTTCCGAAATTTAACATGCAGGTTTCACTTCTAAAGGTATGTGTTCTGTGCCGTACACCAAAATAATGATTCAATTAAATTTATACGTTGGCAGTCATGCAGATCAACAAATATTTTCATTGAAACTAACCTAAAATTAAGCATCAAGTAATTTTAATTTGAACGTTTTGTATGATTTCTTTTAAAATACGGCCGCAATGGACAAACACATGATCGCGGAATTAGAGCTGGCCGCAAACACTATCCTGGTGAGCAGACAATAATTTGTTCCAAAAATAAACAGCAAAAAAACAACCCTATATTATCGTCCACAGGCCGCACCGAATCTAGTGAACAACCAGCAGAGGCACGCGGCGGAGGCGGTCTTCTTGAACTTCCGCAAATCCAAATCCCCGTACGCGATATGCAGGCAGATTCTGGAGACGTCCAACGTCGACTACGTCAAGTTTGAGGCCGGGGAGGCCCTGAAGAGCGCCCTGATCAGGGAGTGGACTTTCCTGCAGGAGTCCGACATCATTTCTTTGAGGCAGTACCTGCTGCACTACATCTCGAGCCACGAGATGCCCCCCTACGTGCAGGACAGGATATTACAAGTTATAGCGATCATGGTGAAGCGCGGGAGTGTCGAGGATTTCGGCCAGGAACGTGGTAGTATTCTGAATGAAGTTGAATCGTTAATTGTCAGCGCAGATTCTGCTAAGGTAAGGGATGTTACACTTTATTAATGACTACTTTATCGCAGTGGTGAAAAGCAATAAATTACTTCTAGAAAAACATGGATTGCCCTGGTTAAAGTGCAATGGATTGAATTTTTGTTTAAAAAGTAAAAAACCGTTTGTTCTTTCTGAAATCATTTTTGAGGTTTCGTGCGTGCTACCTATTTCTCAACTTTAACTATGCATTCGTAAATAGCGTAATTTTTTATTGCGCTGGTAAGGAATATAAGATAATTTGAACTTACGATGAATTTATATTATTGTGTGGGTTGCCATATGATCAAAGTGGATGAGATAATCGGTATTAACTTGTTTTTAGCAAATATTGGGGTGCAAGCTGATTTCCAACCTGATGCAGGAATACTCGAATACTTTTAAGTCCACGGACGTGGGCCTGGCATGGGAGGTCCACTTCAAAGCCAAGAAACAATTCGAGGCGACCGATCTGCGAAGAATTTTCCAGTTCACTGCCGAAGTTCTCTCGGAAATCGTTAAAAATGATCCCCCGTTTTCTAGCAACATTTTAAATCTGCTCAAACATTTATTAACCATTAGTGAGAATATTTTAACGTGGGGATACGTCTCACCAATGCATATCCTTTTATACATATATTTTATATTTGTTACCACTGTAATTTGTATTTGATTCGTCAGGCAGCTATGAATTGCTGGCAGCTATTGTTTGTTTAGCATTATTAGACCAATTATTCCAAAAATATGTCCTGATGGAAGTTTTCAATTATAATTGCAGATAAATCATTGTAATCACGAATCTGACCAAATGTACTTATATCGTGTGAGCCACAAAATTTTGTTTCAGAGTTGGCTGTGAGATAAATGAGGTATGTCGCATATTATTACGTCATGAGACTATTGCATTAAATTTTTAAAAATGAATTAATCTCAGACATGACTGCTATGTTTCTCTCTCTCAGGCATGGCCAACTCGGCAACAAAATTCTATGGCTTACACCTTATTACAGTTGCTCACAAAAGAATCTTTGTTATTGTCAAGACACACTTTATGTTTCAAAGACATTGTCAACTTTTCTATTTAACTTCAAATGACTCCTCCAGCAAACAATTTTGTGACAAGTGCGACACATCATTAGTTTTTGGAGGTTTCTGTGGCTCAATTACAATTGCTTACAAAAAAGTCTTCATTATTGTCAAGACACACTTTATGTTACAAAGTCATTTGTAACAAATTTAACAGATATGAAATTGCAGTTACAATATTTAAAACGTGAAATATATCCGCTTTCCTTAATTCAGAAATACTCCCGAAAAAACTTATAGGTTTCTACGAGTCCGTGTTCATAGCCGATCAAGCGCCAGCTCTGCGTTTGGGCGCGTCCTGGAAGAGCGTAATGTTCGCCCCGCAGCTCCTGCCCCTGATGTTCCAGGTCTACTGGAAGGTCAGGGAGCACGAGGACCTCTCGCATCACGCTCTGACCTGCCTGGTGCAGCTGGCCTCGCTAAACGGCGGCATCATGACAAACGACTCCGACAAGTTGCAATACTTGAGTTCGTACATGGAAAATTTCCTTAAATTAATCACAAGGTAAGTTCCAGTAAGGGGGCTTACGGTACCGAAATTTATATCAATTTTTTCAGTGTGACAATAAGGAGCAGAGAGTCCTTGGGAATTTCACAAATAGTTCGTAATATTCTCTTATTCTTCATGAATGACATTGTTAAGTTACCGAAGGGATTGCAAGAGTCCTACATAGATGACATCACAAGGCTTACCTGCCGATTTATAGAGGGAGCGTCACGGGAAGATTCGGTAAGTATTTAAGTATTTTAATAGTTAAAATGAATTGAAAAATAATTATCGATAAGCATATAGGTACAGGGTGAGCAACAATGTTTGCAGACAAGTTAAATTTCCTGCCGAACAATCTGGCGAATTTGGTGGCTCCAAGTTCATACCAAGGAAAAATGAATAAAGAGTAACTAGATTTCAACATTTGTTATAAAATTAGGGATGCTAACTCCACGTTTATTATTTTCAAATACACAAAACCTTAACTGACTTCAATTCACTTTGTATATTTCATTATTTAGTTAACCCCTTAACACACACTTTTTTAGCGTTACCGTTTAGTTCACTTGAATCAACTCAAGCGTGTACATTAAGGGGTTGAAATTGTAAAAATTAAATATACATGATTTGGATTGGACAAATTAATGCAAATTCACAAGTAGTGTTTTTAATTCCATGGCACCGATGATTTTTAGTAAGCGCTAAATAAATTGCCAATGAAAGTGTTTTAAACGATTATATGTTCATTTATGAAATTAGAAAAGAAGTAAAAATTAAATATGGCGTCCATAAGAAATAAGAAAGTTATATGTAAAGTTTTCTTACAAATCAATCAAGCTTATGTAAAACCCTTTTTAGACATCAGATTATTACATGGAGTCATTTGATAACATGCTTGAATCATGGGCGATGATCATCCAAGAATATCAAGGCGTTCCTTCCGAGATGCTCCAACAATCGGCTACATGCATCTTCAACACGTACCTACAGTGCCACCTAGCGCCACCTGACGGTACAAGGCAGCCATCAGCCGATGATGGCGAGGAGATTGAAGACGACGAGGACAATGATCGGATTAAGTACAAAGATCAGCTACAGACCATCGGTCTATTTGGACGGGTTGTTCCGCAACACGCCTTACCTGTTTTATATAAGTAAGTATACATAATAATTATTTGAACAGTTATTCCTTGAAACTGCTCATTTTTTTTTAGCTTTATTAGCATATCCAAAAACTATTTACAACCTTAAAAACTCAAAAAAACTATACTATTACCCCTCAAACCAAACAATACAGTTATTCTGTATTCGCCAATGACAAACCCAAAATTCTTATTATGTGCTAATGTTTGATTTCAGATTATTAGAAGACAGAACAATGAAATTACGTTCACACCTCCACACGATGCAGTCTCAAGCGATGACCATTAACGACTCCACAGCTCTGGACAATATATTCGAAGACATACACTGGATCGTGCTGATATCCGGACACATACTCTGCATGGACAGTGACGGTGAAACCCCCATGATCCCGTCGGAAGTGATGCAATACTCCATAGAGCAAAACTCGAAGGGCTATTCCAATCTGAACGCGACACTGAAGGTTATGGCCACCGTACAGCAAGTCGGCGGGGAAGTCGACTGCCTGGACCAGTGCGACCACGCCATCCGAATATTTTCCGACGTGCTGAAGTTGGGATTCATCGAAATGTCGGCGGCCGAAGTGAAACTGGGCCATTTCATGAGTCCCGAAGTCGGGTGCACGTTGATGTGGTTTCTGAAACGATGGTGCCTTTCTTATTTGCTGCCCACGGAGAATTTTTACCAAGAAGTAAGTCGGTTTGGAAAATGTCTATAAAGTGGGTGTTCAAGTGTGATTATTTCGAAATATAGGGTAGGGGTGTTTGTAAATTTTTCTGAAAATATACAATCCATTATCAGTAAATTTGAAAAGTTTAGAGCTTGTTTCAATTGATTTGCTATTTTTTTGGCAGTTTGGAAAATGTCCATCCTCAAAATGTATACAAAAGGGGGTTTGCAAGTGTGATTATTTCAAAATCTAGGGTAGGGGTGTTAAAGTAAAATCTATTTTTAGTGAGTTTGAAAAGTTTAAATTTTAATCAAATCCATGTTTTAGATTAGTCCCACCCTTATTGGTGCCTTAGGTAAAGATACGGAAGGAGCCACGTTTATAATGAACGTGGTATTAGCCAAGATTCAATCGAACATTTGTTTCTTCACCTCGGAACCTATTCTCTTAAGGGACACCGTTGAATTATTTTCAGACGTTGTGGGCGTTAAAGACAAGTGAGTAATTCAAAATTTTGTTCATTGCGCCGAATTTACCACACGTTTCACTTTAAGATCTGCGTACATTGTGAAAACGGAAGGATTGTGGACCTTAGTGGATATTCAATTAAAGTTACACTCGGGTGCCTTACCGCAAAACATTCGCAGAGGATTGTACAAAGGTTTCGTGTTGGCCGGTTCTAGTTTACACGAGGATTTAGAAGCTGGCCAATACTACAACCAAATTTTAAAGCCGGTGCAGCAGCGGTTTAAGGAAATACTGTGCCAGGAAAATTTCAATAGGGTTTATCAAGAGGAGAACATTAAATCGGAAATCATTGACATTCTCGAGTGCTTCATAGGTGTGGCCAAGGGTGCGATTATGGCCACCGTTGGTATTTTGTTTGATTTCCTATCACCAATTTTATCAGAGCTTCCTGTCCTTCTAAACCTCTATCATAATTATCAGATTATAGTACAATTGATATTAGAATTGTTTGGGCAGTGTGCTAAGAACATGTTGTGCTATTTAAGTCAGCAGAACTCGAAAAGGCTATACGAAAGTACCTTCGCTGCCATCCAAGCCTATGCCAAATGCAACGAAAACCGTTTCAGCTCGGAAGTGTTTAACGAGGATAGCAACTTTCAAGATTTGAGCTTAGTGATGGATCTTTTAACTTTTATACTCTCTAAAGACTGCCTAGATTTAAGTCCGCTGAATTCTACCGAGGAGATTACAATATCGGCGCCCGATGTATCCATATACGGATTGTGTTTTATTATGCCGTTAATGACGCTAGATTTATTAAAGTACCCTAGCCTCTGTCATCAGTATTACAGACTGTTAGTTTTAATTAATGATATTTATCCGGAGAAAATATGCTCGTTATCCGATGACATGTTAAGTAAACTATTAAATTCCGTGCAGATTGGATTAACACAGTTCGGGCCAGATATCGTGCAGGCTTGCTTGGATTTCATTGAAGGAATGGCCGGCTATATTTACAGGCACAAGCTGCAAAACACGAAGTTTTATCAGGCCTTGATGCCATTCTTAAAGCTGCTCTTAGACTTGACCCTATCCCACCAAATAAACTCCGAGTTAATGTCGACGGCCAGTGTTTGCATTTACGCGCTGATTTGCTGCTACACGGACCAGTACCAGATGCTCGTACAGAACCTGATTCAGATGCAATCGGACCCGGTCATCGCCGATAGATTGGCCGCAGAATTCACTCGGTTGACGGCTAACGTGCAACTCACGTGTGACCGTCAGAAACTCAAATTCAGAGATCAGTTCGATAAATTCATTGCTAACGTGCACGGTTTTTTGTTAGTGAAATAATATATCATGTTTGTACTTTTTATTTACAGTGTTTGAGTCTAAATAATTCTAGAAACTACGAATCGGTGCCTAAATTTACTGTTTTGTTTTGTAAATATTTGTAAGTATTTTTATAATAAAATTGAGAATAACCTACATTTTTCTTTATATCAGTAACATCGTTAGCTTTAAAATTATGCCCGGGTTACCTATAACTCCATGTTGTATTGACCTTGAATACCTGCTTAGAATTAAAAATATATATGCTTGCTGGATTAGCCCCTTCATTTTTTTTCTCTGAATCTTTGTTTCTATAATATTTCGGATGTCGAGTATAAATACAGCACCCTGTACACCGAGTTCAAATAACAAAATTGCATCTCTTTTACGGAAATATTGCTAAGGACGCGTTCAAAAAATGAAGTGTTTTTGGCATTCGGCTCATAACAGATTGATAAAAATAATGTAAGAATATTAAAAGCATTAAAAAGTGATGTGCCACAGGATCCCAATTTCATCAACACATCACTTAACTTGTTGAGGAGAATAAAAGAAAAAAATTAAGTCACAAAACGTCAATTTTATCATTTATTGTACTTAAATTTATTTACTAAAACAATATAATCACAGCCATTAAACTATATTTTCAGACACAACTGCCGTTTTACGATGCAGACTTTTCAAACTGTTGGATCCACCACTTGGTCAGGTTCAAGTAAAAATCAGGACCGTCCGGCTCGTAATCTAAATAGGTGAAGCCCAATATATTCTTCGGCTGCGCGGGCTCTATCTGGGTCCCTTCGTGCCACTCGTTAAAACTGGTTATGGAGACGTAATTCACGTTGTTGTTGATGGCACTCCTCCAAGCCACGTCGAAGTACTGCCCGTGCCTCCTGTGTCTGGTGCTGGCACTGTTCCAGGGCCGGATTTGTGTGTCGATGTACCCGGGTCCGACCGACGGTATGAAAATTAATCCGTTCTGCACGGCGAACTTAGACAGGCTCCTCCAATTCTTCCAAGTGCTGCCGTACGTAAAACTATTGGAAGCGAAGTAGGTGTAAAATCCGTCGAACTGCGATTTTTTTATATGCGACCGGTGCGATAAATCAACCAACAATCCAAGGAAAATACAATCGAACTCCGTGTTTCTTATGCTTAAGTTACCCTTTCTGCTTAAAATCTCCCGCCACGCGACATCCGGTATCAAGTACGAATCGTAGACATAAAACACTGGCACCTTCTTATTAGCAAGCGGCTTTTTAATTTTATACAACGCCGGATGGTCCTTATAAACGAGAAGGAACGTTTTTATATACTCGAGCAAATTAACCGGATTCCTTCCTATATAAGGCTCGATATGTAAAGCAATTTTTATGTTAAATTTCAGCGCCGTATCGAACAGCACCGGGAGAATATTCTGCGGCGAGTCTTTGAAGTTTGCGGGGGTCCACGAGAGCACCACCACGCCGATCCCCGCATTTCTAATTTGCTCCATGTGGATTTTGATCACTTTGGGATCTTTGGAGCTGTAGCAACCTAATTTCGGGTAGAAATTAGAGCCGATGTCTATGGGGGCCTCATGATATCCAGTCGGGTATACCTTACGATCCTCCCTTTTCCAATTGGGCATGTACGTGTGGTTCCAGTGCTTATAAAACCCGTCCACCTGCGGATTCCCGTACCAGGCGTAATAAAATGTGTGGACGTTATAGTTAGGTTTCAACATCGGTTTGCTATTTAGATAGATCGATCTGGATTTTTTGATGTTGCGAGATAACCGCTCCACGCGTTGTTTCAGCATTCTCTCGCGGAGCTCGCTGTTTGAGAATATGTTCCCCGTGAGGATTATGTCGTTGTTTGAATTCATTACGTTCTCACTAGTCGTTGTTTTGTAAGAGAGTATTGAACTTTTCATTTTCGGGGATTTCACCGTGTAACTCCATAACACGAATATGACGGTGATCACGATTAAGCACAGAGCGTAATAACGTTTTATGGAGATCACCACCCACCGCAGATTTAAATTCATGTTTGCAATAAATCCGTTTGATTATTGATTTTCCTGGTGGAAAAATTGTCGTGTGTACCTGTTGTTGTCTTCGAATTTTTTTAAACAATAAATTGGTGCATCTTAATGTTTTTCTTAAATTAAAGTTTGTTTTGTGGTAATGAAGGTGATTTTATTAAAAATTGCACTGTTTATTTTTTAAATGCAGAGTGGATTTTCAGTGTTGCCACTTGTGAAGTATAAAAATTACTACAAGCACGAGATCGAAAACGTTTATTAACTATTAATTGAAAATATAGAAATAGAATAAAATAAACCATGTTACGACACACGTAACGTTATTTGCTTTTACATTACGTTACTTGTATCGTAAATTACTATCATAATAATGAACAAACGTTATTTTTTTTACAAAGTAACAAAATACGTTTATTAATAAAAGATATCGGTTTTCACGATCACAATACTTTCCCGTATTTTTTACGCAGAAATAAATATAGAACAAATCGCTTTAAATGGAAATTGCCACGAGTAATGAATAATTTTGAATTTTACCATAATGTAGGCAGATCATTTTAATTTAGCGCCAATAACTTAGATTGGCATTTGTTGATTACGCGCGCAGAGAATTATTTTCGGTGAACCGAGGTAAAGTTGTTCTCAGGCAAATTTGTTTACGAGTTATTACGGTTATGCGCCATTATTGTATAAAGAATTATACAACGAATAAAACCAGAAAATCCGCCGCCACCATTATTTTGCCTACATTCATCACCACCCTCGCAGAACACATACCTACATACCCTACACTCAAGAAATTTGAAAATGTTAAACCCAATGATTTTATCCAGAGGATCGCCTCATCACTCTAAATCGCCATTAATGGTCTTTGGTCTAATTATTTTATCCAATGTGCTTAAGAACAAGATGGTCAATACTTAATTAATTAACCAATAAAATTACCATATATTAAAAATTTAAATATCCCGCTTATCAATACGGCAACGCCGCCCGGTCCATTGCTCCCAACAAGGGCAAACGAAATTCCACCAGGAACGATTAGTGCACAATCGTTGGGCAGGTTTTTGAATCCAAGCGTGTAGTTAGTTTGCGCCAAAAAAAACAGACTCGCCGACTGGTAATCGAAGCGACAGCACGATTGATCGCACAGCAATGTGATAGAATCGACTGTTTGGACCGAACCTAATTACAATACCGAGTCGGCTTGCTTCAGGCGTGATTTTCATAACAAAAATTATTTGTAAACGTCAACGCAACTAGCCAAACCGATATCACATTTTCCCATAAAAAAAAATCTTTGGTTATCTCTCCTTCATACCGACACTAATCAGAGGAAACGGAACGAAACCAGTACAGTTGCTACATAATTAGGCACGATGTCTACAAACCCGAGTTACAAGGTACGTAGAAAATGCCCTAGCATAGAATTCTGGTTTAAAATCCTATTGGGATATAAAGTACACCCCTTAAAAAACCATTCTCTTGCTGTGGGCGCATCTCATTTTGTGGGAATGATTTTGCTCGAAATAAATGTCACTTTGGTAATCGCGAATACTCCATCTGCTAACTCCGCCAGTTTTGAGTCAAATACAGCCAATTTTTGCTGTTGCTGTTATTATAATTAGCCACTTCTCCAACCGAGAAGAGGTTGTGGAAAGAGGACTGAAAATGTTGACTGTGGTGAAGAAAAACATTTAAGTTCCACGATTTTATTTTCAAAAAAAATTGACACGTGTTTCTATCTTTACAGATCATTATCAAAGGTTATACTGCGGTTTTTAATTTGTATATTTCTTATGTAGAGGGAATGGGCTCAAAAACATAGTCTACAATTTTTAACTTAGGTATTTCTTTATCTTACTTGTGTGGAGAGCAAGGTCGCAAAAGCATAGGCTGTGGCTATTTAGAAACAAAGAGCTTAAAAATGTAGGCTATGGTTTTTAATTCACATATTTCTTATTATTTGTGTACAGGAAAGGACGCAAAACATAGCCTGTGGTTTTTAAATTGAGTATTTCTTTACATTACAATTGTGTTTTATTGTAAAATTATTTGTAACACAATTTTTTTTTCTATGTCAGCCGAATGAAGGCAAGAGAGAGGAATTCAGGAGGTATCTGGAGAAAACTGGAGTGATGGACGCTTTGACAAAAGTATTGGTGTTGTTGTATGAAGAATCAGATAAACCAGATGACGCTTTAACGTATCCTTTTTTAACAATCTCTACAAATAGAGGCAGAAGCTGTGCAATATCTGATAAATGTTGCACAGAAGATAAATATGCTTTTACCCACGTACTTGAAATCAAAACATATTTCATTGTGTTTTGTAGTATACTTTGTTGTGAGCAAAAATTCATTACTTGCTCTAGTTTTTAGAAACTACTTTTTTAAATCATTCTCATTGTGTGCCATAACACGCCAAAAATTCAATCATGTACGGCTAAAATTTAATTTCAAATCACGATCACAATACTTTTTCTTACTTTGTACGGACAACCGAAAAGATAGCGAATGGATACAATTGATTATTTTAGCTATTTGAATTTTATCAGCCAATCTAAAGATCCGGTTTGGATCCAGCGCTTAAATTTCATTGCAGTAAATTGTGGTTTATACTTGTTTAACCCTCTAACAGGCCAATTTTATTTTTTATTGAAAATTAAAAAAAAAGGGTATCCCAGGATAAGATGGGCAAAATGCCCCTACCGGGAAATTTACTAAAAATGTTGATATTTTGGCTACTGAAGATAAAAAAATAACGTATATACAGTCGGTTTTGCCCAAACCCCCTTAATATGCAAACACAGATTTATTCAGAATGCACTGGCCAAGCAAACGGGCAACGACACAATAGACGAAATGAAGCAGCAATTAACGGAACTCCAGGAACGAGTGGTCCAGCTGGAAGAAGCCAATGAGGCCCTGGACAAACTCACCAAGACGGAGGTGGTCGGTGAAGGAGAGGTCGTCACATCCGGTCCGGAAGAAGCGCCCTTAGCCGAGTAACGAATTTTATACACCGACAGCATTATAAATATTTTAATCATAAGATTTTACTACTTTACCATGAATAATAGAGTAAAGCTGTTCCTCTTTATAAATGAAAATATATACTAATCTTGTTGGCGCACTTATTTTTTCTCATTAGGTGCATTCGTTTTGTTGAGTTTTTTTTTTATTTGTTCAAATTTATGTTTTTGATGAAGAAGCGTTGCATTAAATTTATTTTTATACGTTCTACTTACTTTAATTCCCGCACAAAATAGTAATTTAACAAGTTCCGAAAGTGATATTTTACGGGATGTCCTGGAATCCTGCGAGTCCCGTAAAATCACTTTTGGATGTAACGTACCAGTAATTTACGATACTAGTTTTTACATTACGAGAGAAAAGTAATGTAAAAGCAAATAACGTTATGTGTCTCGTAACACAGTTTATTTTGTCCTATTTCCATTTTTTTAATTAAACAAAAATGTTTAATAACAACCGTCAAAAGGCGAAATCATGTTTGTTTCTAATATCTCCACAGCAACGAGTTGTGTTAAGATACATGTAACAACACTAGTGAAAATGAATTTCTTAACAACACTAATACCTTAAAGTTACTCGTTGCTAAGGAGTTATTATAGGATAAAGTAAAATATTTTTTCTGCAGCCGTTTTGTATGTTAAAAAAGCAAAAACACACACGAACGTTATATGACAAGCGCTGTCATAATTAAACACGAAGTTGATGTTATTGTCAAGGCCGCCTACATATATACCCAAAATCCTCCCGAAAGTAAAGAAATCGTTCCGAAAGTGAAACAAAATGTCCCGAAAGTAGTGATTATGTAAAATGGTACATTCGCTTTAATAAATCATACAGAAAGTTCTATTTTTGGGACGGCTGCAGAAAAACGTATTAACGAATTCCTTTTTGTAAGCACAAACTGTTAATAATTATCACTGCATTCTTCTAAAATCTAAAACTGTTAAAATAAGTTTCTCATAAAATTTGTTGCAGGAAAAGAAAATATTTTTTATTAAGAAAAATGTTTATTGTTACAGAATCAGGCGTGATTTGATTATTATTTTTTTTGATTACAAATCCACTATTATTATTTATATAAGCGGTGTTGGAAAAAACAAACGTGTCTAGAATTTGAACAATCCTCAAATTATCTAAAGGTGACTCCGGCAACAAATTTATTAATACATACCTTAATACGGATTCCCTCCATTTTGACGCTATTACTTAAAATAGAATAATTTAATTGTAAAAATGGAGCTTAAAGGCAGACTCGCGACTGTATTATTTGTAGGATGTTAAAGCTGATCGGTCGACTTCGCAAAATCAATGTACTCGATTTTGGGAAGTTTTTGTAGATAATGCAAATGATATTGTGAGATGGGAATAAATGCTTTTTATTTATTTTATGTGTATGTTCTCAGGCATGATAGTATATGTGGTGTGCCTTAATTGTTCATTGCAATGGTTAAATAAAATTTGATTTTTCATCTGATTTCGCAGCCTGACGTCTCTTCACATCCCAGTTGAAAACGCGCGCCATGTTTACTTCCGTTGTGGTAAATTGATCCCTAGAAAAAAAAAATCGAGAACATATTTTAAATACGCGATTAGAATATAAATTTAATCAAGCGTTCATACAATTTCATTATTTTTAACATTTACTTACCTCAAATAATCTAAATCGTGTTCGACGTAACCGAGATTCCTAGTGGCGGCCTGAATATTATTGGTTAACAATTCTTTAGCGTCGCCCAGCGTGTATTCCAACATCACGTTGGCCCCCAGCCACAGGCACACGTTCCCCGTGGGGGGCACGGTCGCCTTGACATATATTTGGTCACTTAATAAATACTCAGTTTCGAATTCCTCCTTTTGATTCTGCAGCTTCTCTATCATCACCAGCGACCGTTTGAGGTCGGGTATTTGCGTGCGCAGCCTCTTCCTCTTCGACAGCAAGTTGTATTCCATGAATTTGTACTTCGAGTGTTGCTCGTCGAGTTTCTTCAATACCTTGTCGGCGTTGCCGCCGTTGGTTTTCATGTAAGAGTCCACATCATCCTAAGTGTTTACAAAAAATTATCAGCGGATATTATTACTACGTGAAATTTATTTATAAATAAAACTTTGTTGGCGTTATACTCCATCTACCCATAGATTAGACTTTTTGACATCTTTAGTAACAAACACTAGAAAATCAAAAGAGAGAAAAATGTAATTTTGTAGCAAGTTAGGCTGGTACCAGAGTACTTATCGCCAATAGACACATTATTATTATTATTATTATTACATGTGGTAAGATTTTTGAGTACGATTTTCGTAATAAAGCAATAAATTAAGTTTCTCAAGTACTACTTTTTCTAGCGAGAGTTGTTCGGCAACCTAGTGGTATTTGTCACTCAAGATGTCAAAAAAGTCTAACCTATGAGTAGATGGAGTATACCGTCATTGGTTTTCATATAAGAGTCTACATCATATTTACAAAAATTATAAGCGGGTATTCTACTACATGAAATTTATTTATAAATAATGTTTCCAAAGACTAAAAAAAGGGCATGTCTGATATGTCAAGGCACAATACAAAAATGATTTGATGATTAACACACGAATATCAAGAAGATAAAATCAGTATATTATAATTAATTCAGGTGAGAATGACTGTGTGAGGTTAAAAACCGCACATGCGACCAAATATAGACATTGGGGTGAAACTATGGTGTGAATACTCACGACGAATTCTGCCTCGGGTATTCCGGCGTATGATTTTTTATCTCCCAATTCTTTCACTCCCTTATCACCTTCCATTTCTTGTGAATTTTCGGAAATTAATTCAATCTCAACCTTCGTAGGTTGATCTTTTTGGGTTTGGTTGCTTCTGTTGGCACCAATCGTGTCAAATAATTCTTAATTAATTCCGGTATGAGTCATGCCCGGGAAAGTCTTAAAAATAGGTTTTTTATCAATTTTATGGCTCGACTTTAAATGTGAAGAGAGTGTAATTAATGCTTACAAATTGTATATCAAATCAAGAAGACATAATGGATATGAATTTTTAGGTTGGTGACAGTGAATAAACAATAGAAACTTTTTAGGAAGTGATATTTTTCTCCCTAGTTAATACATTCATGTTGGCATTTCTTTTGAGACATTTTAAAATTTAGGCATAATCTTTTAATTTAGACATGCAGAAATTAATGCATTAATCCTTGGTATGCAGAAATGAATGCATATTTACAGAAAATACAAGCCCGAGTTGAATGCAGATTTATTTTATGTTTAAATTTAATTCGGTTGGTTGGCGTGAATAAATCCGACAACACCGCATATTTCAACAGACACCATCCCGCCTTTTGGTGATCAACGTTTGATAAAAATGGCGTCCGAAGTCAGCGGTATAACGACCGGCCAGCCGAATTTGCACAAGCAGGACTTGTCTAAACTCGTAAGATTTTCAACGACCACAGTTTCCGCAACGGCACAATGTTAACTTCCCTTCGACCAGTTCCGACCACCTTCCACATTTTATAACCCAACTTTTCAATGTCGCGTACACAACCGCCTTTTACAAACATATGATGACTCGGACCAACGCGTTTGGCGCCTTTTCCTCCTTCCATTCCGCGTCGACCCGCCAGCGGATTCGGTTGTCTCCTCACTTACGTTACTTTATTTCTGATTGCAGGACATACCGAAACTAACTGCCTTATCCCCCGAAGTGATCAGTCGACAGGCCACCATCAACATTGGAACCATTGGGCACGTAGCCCATGGGAAATCGACTGTTGTGAAAGCCATCTCCGGCGTGCAGACTGTTAGGTTTAAGAACGAACTGGAAAGGAATATCACTATCAAACTGGGTAAGCATATAACGTAGCCGGGTCCCTTAATTTAAATTTACACATCGTGGCTAAGTAGTTTGTGATGTTTTGCCACTGCTCGTATGTTTGGGTTGTTTTATTTGTTTGGTAGATGTTTTAAAATATTAACCCTTTGCACTCGTGCGTTGCCATAATACGTGTTACCATCGTGCTCTTAAATATAAATACAAGTGCAAGGGGTTAATTAATTAACCAAAACCGTCTTTTAGGCCATGGGTGTTTAACAGATCCCTTCCCAGAAGTGCTCAAGCGAAATAAATAAAACGATTGCAATGTATGCAATTTCAACGATTTTGATGCTTGTACGTCAACATGGTTGCATTTTATTTTTGGCGAATTTATAAAATTAAACCAAGGCCTCTTGTACGTTATGACCTCGTTGGCCCAGGCAAAAAAAACGGCCTTTGGTACAACTAAACCAATTACAAAGGAGCTTAATGTGTTTCGTGTTTAATGCTAAAAATACAATTGGATTTCTCTTTCTAAGATTGTTTCAAAAAGGAAGAAAATTAGGTTTGAAGAAAATATTAGGAGACACCTTGAAACTGTCTTGTTTCCACAAATTTTCATATCTTCTTTCAAAAGTCATTGATATTACTGGATGCTCTATTTATAATTTGGTGGCAGCGGGGTGGCTCGTGGATGTGAGACAACGGAAGAAAATTTGATTGAAAAAGCAACGGAATATTTGTTTGTTCTATTAGAGTAAGTGGTGCAGCATGAGCGGCATCTTTGTCTTTGCCTCACCTATGAAAATCCATGAGCCGCCGCTGTTTGGTAGAGTTGTTATTAAAATAATTGTTTATACATTAAGTTGAGTCTAAATATGTAAATAATTCTTGACTAGTGTCTTCTGAAAATAATTTTGAAACTAGTCAAGAATCCCAATATTTAGACTCTAAACCGGGCATGGGCAAACTACAGACCACGTAGTTTTTTTTAGACGGCCTGCGAATGGTATTTAATACCATGAAAAGATCGTTTCAGTGCAATTGTAAAGAATTGTAAACATATTTATCTTTGTATATTGACCCACGTGGTACTTTAATCTTTGTGAAAAGTTTACCTAAACTGTTTTTGCTTCTATTTAAATACTATTTGTGATATTTACTGTTAAATATTCCGCAGGTCAAGGAACTTTGCAATCACACAGATAACATATACAAGTATATATATTAAGGTTATAAATGTTCCGTATTTCCTTTAAGGGGGGATTCTCGTGTAAATGGCTAAAAGAAAATCTATTTTTTTCTTCGACTTCGAAAATATGAAACTTGCTAATTAATGTAAAGTGCGATTAACAAAAAATACTGATAAGGAATATTTGCAGATTTTTATGGATTTATAGAGCATAGTTCATTCCGAGTGTATTTGAAAAGTTTGAAGTACTTATATAATGATTAGAATAAGCATTTTTATTTTTAGTATCGATTTATGTAAAAAGAAACAAATCGATTGTTTGAACTGGTTACACGAGAATCCCCCCTTAATTTAGGTAACTGAAAGAGTTATTATTTACATCAGTGTGTTTCATGCCTGTGTTATAATTTCAAGTGCATAGTGTTTTATCGGTACCGCAAGGAGTTATTAATCGTGGGCTAATCCGCCAGGCTTCTTAATTCCGTTCATATCAAGCCACGGTGTAGTAAATTTAAATTCCTCCATTTAAAAAAAAAAAACGTATTGATAATTACATGTACTTGTAGATTTCTTAGATGAATATATATTGAACTAATGCAATAAACTGTATTGCAGAGAGATTGAAGTTTGATGTGAACGGGAAGGTGATAATGCCTAAGGAGAAGCCGTGTCAGGATGAACGAAATTTTCAAAATTACGGAAATATACTCGCCGCAGTAGATTCCAATATAATTAGAAGAACCAGATCTCCGAGCCTTTGCATGGACGGAACGGAAAATTGTGATAAACCGATAAACGTTATCGGTAGAAAAAGATATTTCG
Source organism: Ocypus olens (assembly GCA_910593695.2). Lineage (NCBI taxonomy): Eukaryota > Metazoa > Arthropoda > Insecta > Coleoptera > Staphylinidae > Ocypus > Ocypus olens. The sequence continues at coordinate 11,234,160 of OU343059.1, read as the reverse complement.
AAGAAATTAAAAGTAACGATAATTTTGAAGAAGAAAAGGACAGTAAACGGTTGAAGTTAGACTTGTTGGAGCATTTCATTAGAAACAATGAGGATCAGTTGCACAGGGACATGGAGCTGATCCATAAATTGCAGAACGATTTGAAACTTAAATGCGAGGTCATCCTTAAAAAGGAAAATTTCGAAGAGAAAGTTTACATAATGAAGAGTGTGGACTCGGTCGTGGAGGAAATGTTGAAGTTTAATGTTGATTTTGACAGGGACTCGCACAAGGATAACGATTTGCAACTAAAAATTAGAAGAAAGGTACTAAAAAGCGGTCACTTGGAAATTTACTTGGATGAGGACTTGGCGGAAATAAAAAAGAAAAAGAAATTAAAAGGAACTTACGCCCCACCGAATACCAATGTGTACGTGAAAGAATATGAGGTGGAAAAAATATTGGCCATAAGAGTTCATCCATATGATGAAGAATACTTGGTGAAGTGGGTGGGTTATACCGAATCATGCAATACATGGGAGCCGTTTAAGCACTTAGAACATTCAAATAATAAATTGATCGCTTTCTTCAGCGCGTTGTTCGAATGCACCGTTATAAACGAGTTAGCAGCCATTCTGGATCTACCCAAAAACGTAACCAATGAAGAATTGATGAAACATTTACCTAAGAATGGATTCGATGAACTAGAAAAGAACAAACTATTAATTCAAAAACAGTTGTTCCTGTTTTACGTGAGACCTCCGCTTATTAAACACACCAAACGGCGTGAGTTAAGTATTAAGTTTTATATGCAATATCTTATGTTATTAAAAAGAGAACACCAAACAAGCTTGTTAACAAAATGGTCAAAGTACATAAACACCATTAAAAATGATGATTATCCAATTCAGATAATAAACGACGTAGATTTAGAATGCCCGCCTGAAAATTTCGTATATATCAACGAGTACATATCAAAGGACATACTAATCCCTTACATCCCACCGAAGGGATGCTCCTGCGAAACCTGCAAATACGGTGCTAACTGTTGCGGAACTCGTGACGATCTTCCATTCGGATACAACACAAAAAGTAAAATTTCAATCCCACAGGGCTTCCCGATATACGAGTGCAATCAAAGTTGCAAATGTGATATGGACTGTCGCAATAGAGTAGTACAAAAAGGTGCCAAAGTTCCCCTGGGAATATTCAGGACGAGCAACGGATGCGGATGGGGCGTAAAAGCGCTCAAGAGGATTTATCGCGGCGAGTTCGTCTGCCAGTACGTGGGAGAAGTCATCACCCACGACGAGGCCGAAAGGAGGGGCAAGATTTACGACAGCGTCGGCCTGACCTACCTCTTCGATTTGGACTTTGACTCCCCCGACAACGTCTACACCGTCGACGCCGCGAAGTACGGGAACGTCTCCCACTTCATCAACCATTCCTGCGACCCCAACATCGGGGTCTGGGCGGTGTGGATCGATTGCCTGGACCCGAACCTGCCGCAGCTGTGTCTGTTCGCGCTCAGGGAGATCCAGAAGGACGAGGAGCTGACGTTTGATTATATGTGTAATAACAGCGGGTCGAAGCCCGGCAGCCCGAAGAATCTCTCGCCGGATATCGACGAGAGTAAAGATAAGAAGGCGTTGTGCAAGTGTTCCGCTAGAAACTGCCGCCGTTATTTATTTTGATAAATAGTTTTGTATTTTAGTCTTTACATTATTCTTTATATATTATGTTTTTGTCAAGATTGTACTGTTTTTTGACATTTTTATATTTATATTAGCCATGTTATTATCATAATATGCAGACTATAATTACACGTGTGTGTTTTTTTTTTCCTTTACCCATCATAAAAATTTGGAAAACAACAAATTCATCGTAGAATTGAACTGAATTTTAGGTTTAAGGCGCATCGACAGCTAAGGGCATTCTTCATCACAGAATAATTAGTCTATGATTTTATTGATTGTTACATGTAAGGGTGGAAAGTTTTCAGTGAATTCAAAAATGGCTTTACTTCATTGAGTTTCAAATTATTTGTTCACACATAGTACTGCTAAGCTTACAAAGTTGAAAACATTGCACTTTGCTTTCATAGTTTTTAAAGTACAGTCAAGGTAAAAAGAGACTAAACCAAAATCGTTTCAAATTGTAATGTAAAGCACAGTTTAACCAATACTAGGAAAAAAGAGCTGAAACAAAATTAATGTCGAATTATAGTCGCCACAATACGTTTTACCATTGTGGTCTCAAATATAAATACGAGTGCAACACGGAATGTAAACAGTGTACTGAAACAAGATAACACTTGTCGCTAAATGCCGTTTGTTATAACATAAAACTGAGGCTTTCGGTCTGAAATCCACAAAATAATAAAATCTAGCTGTGCTGATGCTGTTACGTTGCAATTATAACAAAGACGCATTTATTTCTGTGCTGTGTCTGATTAGGTTTTTATAATGTTGTTGACAGGATATGCGAATGCGAAAATTTACAAATGTGATAACCCGAAGTGTCCTCGCCCCGCCAGTTACATCTCCGGAGGATCCTCGAAAGACGACTCGTTCCCGTGCCTGCGTCCCGCCTGCTCGGGACGTTTCCAGCTGGTCAGGCATGTCAGCTTTGTCGATTGCCCCGGGCACGACATTCTTATGGCAACCATGCTCAACGGCGCTGCGGTGATGGACGCAGCCTTACTTTTAATCGCTGGTAATGTTTACGAATATTTAAAGTTTAATTAATTACACGAAAGCCAATAATTCCTCAATTTAACTAGATAATTTTATTTAATAAAGGAAAGACATTTTTCTTCAATTTAACTAGAATTAAATTAAATAAAAATTCACTGACTCCTTGTAGAAAGATACTTGCCAGGAAAGTAGTTGTTTCGGTAGATGATTTGTTAATTGTAGTTTCTTAGAGACTCTTAAACTGTAGAAGATGAAAAGTGTCATGTTTCTCATTTAACTCAGATGGCGCCACCGTCCTTTTAAACGCCAATGTAAAACTTGTAAACTTCATAGTTCGATTTTATGTTGTAAGATGTTACTGATCAACAACAGTAGACAATCTAAATTCTTATAGTATCATTTTTGGTAGGCATATTTTAAATAAATATATATCAAAAATTATAGATTCGTGGCTAAAAAATATTTCGGCTCTAAATGGATTAACTAGAACTAATGTAATAAAAAAATAAAATCAAAAGGATTCAGCCGTGCACAATATCACTTCTAATACAGTGTTATTGGTGACATGGCTTGGCACTTTTGTATCAATCTGAAAGACGATCAAGATTTACACAGCGAAAACTAAAACAGCATTCATTATTTATAAAACGGCAAATTTTTTTCATAAAATTAAGTAATCAAGCCGTGCAAGAATGAAATTTTGAGAGATTGCTTCGTATATAATGTGCCAACTTATTAGTAGCTATTTTTCGATGGATAGAACTTAATGAACAAATGGCCATCGTTTGCAGGCAACGAATCGTGTCCACAGCCCCAAACTAGTGAACATTTAGCTGCCATTGAAATTATGAAGCTTAAGCACATCGTAATCTTGCAAAACAAGATCGATCTGGTCAAGGAGGGTCAGGCCAAAGAGCAGCACGAACAAATCGTCAAGTTTGTTCAAGGGACGGTCGCGCAGGGAGCTCCAATTATTCCCATTTCAGCTCAGCTGAAGTACAACATTGAAGTAAGTAATTCGAAGAATTATACAACGCAAGTTTTAAATTTTTAGTTTTGTAAAAACGCTTTTGGGATTGTTAAGTTATGTTTTTCCCGTAAAAAAAATTGAAATTAAGAACATTTTTGTAATTTTAAAATCTTTTGAAAACTAATTAATATCTCTACAGTTGGGCTGAACAGCAGGAAGGAAGCTTCCTGAACGTCAATGATTTTTTAAAACTATATTCCAGGTATTATGCGAGTACATCACCAAGAAAATTCCAATACCTGTACGCGATTTCACATCGGAACCGCGTTTAATCGTCATCCGTTCGTTCGATGTCAACAAACCAGGCTGTGAAGTTAGCGATTTGAAGGGTGGCGTTGCCGGTGGGAGTATTTTGCGTGGTGTACTCAAGGTCGGACAGGAAATTGAGGTGAGTCTGCTTTCGGCATTTGCCAAAAACTTCAATAAAAAATATTCTTGTTATACAAAGAGTTTTAATTCAAACATAACCTTTAGATCTTCTACGATTCATTGAATGTGTAGTGTGAATAGTATTAAAAAACATAAACTTTAGATCTTCTACGATTCATCAAAGTGTAGCGTGGATAGTATTAATTCTACACCTTGAAATGCTGGCAGTCCTAATTTATGTTACAGGTCCGTCCTGGATTGGTAAGCAAAGATGCTGAAGGGAGATTAACGTGCAGACCGATTTTCTCTAGGATTGTCTCACTGTACACTGAACAAAATGAACTTCAATTTGCCGTACCTGGAGGATTAATTGGTGTCGGTACTAAGATCGAGCCTACCTTGTGCAGGGCCGATCGTTTGGTCGGACAAGTGTTGGGAGCCGTTGGAGCTCTCCCTAGCATTTTCATTGAACTTGAGGTAACCCATTCTTGTTTTTAGAATAATATCGCTCTGGCGGGCAGTGCACGCATTATTGGAAAAGTCGAAAGACCTATATCGATCGGAAATTTTTCGCTCTACAACTTTGGTCTCTTATAATTTTTCCAGAAAATGCATAATCCAAAAAAACAGCAGGTCACAATTTGTGAAATTCTTCAACTTTTTTTAGCGGAAAATGCGCTCACTATCGGGAAATCCAAATGGCCAATATCAATTGGAAATTTTTTGCTCTACAACTTTGATCACTTGTAATTTTTCACCAAAATGCATAGTTTCAGCTCTGGGTGCAAAAAAATGAAATCATGTATATCTACTTTATTTTCCGCGCCCTCTAGCGGAAAAACGGGAAATTATAGACAAATTCAAATGACATATCGATTGGAAATTTTCCGCTCTTCAACTTTTAATAGAAGTAATTTTTGCCCTAAATGCATAGTTTTCGCAAAAAATACAAAAACCATTAAAAAACGCGAAAATTGATATATGTAATATATCTATTATTCAAAAACCACCCCTTTTTCATGCATGCACAAGTCTTCAGACAGTCCAAATACACCTAAGTATACAGGTCTCTAAGCTGTGGGTAAAATTTCCCTAAAAAATGTCTAATTTGAAGGGACTATTATATTACATGCATAATTCTAGGTGAGCTACTACTTACTGAAACGTCTTCTTGGAGTTCGTACTGAAGGCGATAAGAAAGGGGCCAAAGTCCAGAAGCTGTCCAAGAGCGAAGTGCTGCTGGTCAACATCGGCTCCTTGAGTACGGGCGGGCGTGTCATAGCGACGAAGGCCGATTTGGTCAAGATAGCGCTGACCAATCCGGTGTGCACGGAAATTGGCGAGAAGATCGCACTGAGTCGTCGCGTCGAGAAGCATTGGCGTCTGATCGGCTGGGGACAAATCCGCGGAGGGGATACCATCGAACCCACAAAGTAGTTACAGTTCTATTTTCAAAAGCACTCTTATACCTTATATTTATACAAACAAATAACTAGCTACAGTTTATAGTTTTATATCGATCGTTATTTTATTTATGGTTTTCATGTCTACATTTGTTACTAATATTATCTAACTGAAAAGGTGTTTGAGTGAATAATTAAAGTGAATTGTATTGAATTATGTTTTTGTGTTTCTTTAATCTCCTCTATTAATTAATGAGTTACTTCGATGTTGTGCCAAGCAGAGGCGGCTTGTTAAATAGAGCCAAGGAGCCTTGGCACTACCTGTAGTTTCCAGCTAAGCAAGAATTTTTAACCGTTGAGAACGGATAATGCGAGAACAGATTGCGGCACACGTTTGTTCCCCGAAACGTGAATCATGAGATCATCAATGGAATGAACTCTGTCTTTTCCACGTATGATTTTTATTGCTTTTTTGTAAACTAATGATTTGCCATGTTATATAAATACAAGGAATAAACAATACATAAATAAATAAATATATTGTACGAATGGCTCTACCATCAACATGTTCCACGAGCCACCACTGGTGTCGAGTGCCTTTCATAGATGAAATAGGTTATTCCATTTATTTATTTCAGAGTCTTGATTGGGGTGCCCTTTATAGATGAAATAGATGATGGGATAATCTTCAAAAGTAAAAAGCTAAGTTATACAAACACACTTTATTTTGTAAAGAATAATGAATGCAATTATTATAGCAGTTTAGTTTATTCATTATTTAATCATAAATGTATATAACTTTTAAAAGCATAATTCAATTAAAATACTGCTGCTATAAAATGAATAGCATTGTTAAAAACACCCAAAATTACAGTTACGTATTCAATACAGTTATACATTGTGGTTTATCTAAACTGCGGAGTTTTATTAATTTTCAGCAAGAAATTAAAATTTTAAGCTATTATTCAATATTCCCCCAATTACCGACGGTGGCGCCACACGAGTTTGCTCGCAGAACTAAGTTGGTGAGTAACCTCTCTATTTAAAAATATCTATGGGTTATAAATTATTTTGCAGTTGGTATTCGTGATTATGGATTTCCTTGGCAACTTCACGTCACTCTAACTTTGCGGCGGTGTGCTCACGTTAGTGCTGCAACTTTTATACAAATTTTGATATCATTTTGTGGTAATCGAACTTAAAAAATGGCCCTTCACGTACCCAAAGCCCCGGGCTTCGCCCAGATGTTAAAGGACGGCGCTAGGGTAAGTGTCGATTGATAATTTTTGCAATTTTCGTGACATGTGGTCACGGGTGGGTTGGTTATTACCGGCGTACGCTATGACTCAAAAATTATTACTGAAAATCGGGAGAATTTAATGAAATTGTGATGATTATAGTGTGAGCAAGTTTTATGTAAATACAATTCGTTCACAAATGTATCGTTAATTTCTAGAAAATTCTGAAATGTTAGGTTATGTTATAATTTATACTCCTCCACAAAGACTGTCTGTCTTAGGTTTACTGGAAATGAAGGATGCCATGTTTGTACTATTACTTCAACAATTTGGAATGTGTATTTCACAATCACCTATTAACCCATTACTTCCCATTGTACTCGAGCGAGTAACAAACATTTTAGGCTATAGTGACAATTACTGGCAATATTACTTATTTTGGGGAAGTTATCTGTAACAAAAAACGTTCTGTTTTAATAATATAACAGTGATTCTATTTAGTTTTAGAAGATGTCCCTGAATTTTAAATTCATTTGAACACATACATGTCATGGGCAGTAATGAGTTATAGAATGGTCGGGGAACTTATTTTTCTTCTTTTGGCTTACAACTTTATGATCCATTTAGGTAATTATTAACCTATGGGGAGCACCTTCTAATAACCTTCTAAATACGCTTATTCGAGGTGTTTTTGCAAGACACAACATTTTCCTTGGGTAAAATCGGCATACATTGTTCGTTGAAAAGTTATAAAAAAAAAATGTTTCAGACTAAAATTGAAGCCCTAACATCATCCATTGAAGTGTCTGTTAAAACAGAGTTTTAGTTAGGTTGGGTTAGGTTAGGTTAAGAGCTTCAGTTTTTGTCTGAAACATTTTTCTCTAAAATCAATATTTTCGACACAGTGACAAAACAGGTAAAACTTTTTTGTTAACATGTTGGCCGCTTTGTTAGTCACCGGTGACTGACACTGAAGTATTCCAATAGGACCAAGTCAGTCACCCATGACTGACAGTAAGTACCTACTAAAAATGCATCAAAATGAATTAAATAAGCATATTCTTACTCATTTTATAAAATAAAACTTAAAAACAAAGAAAACTTTTTTTGATATTTTACAAAAAACTTTTAGCAGCCAATGTGTTTAACTTTTTAACAAACAGTGAGCGCCTATTTTGTCCAAAGAAAAAGTTGTTTGTATTACAAAAACGCGTTGAAATGAGCCTGTTTAGAAGGTGCTCCCCATAAATGATTACATCCACTTATTCGCAGTTTCTGGCTGTAAGAACCAGACTCCCGATCATTTCTAGTCACGCCCATTGTGTGGGAACCATTCCGTCAATAATTCCTAAGCCATCCATCAATAACTAATCGAACCAATCATGTTATTACAGTACTTTTCTGGATTGGAAGAAGCCGTATACAGAAACATAAACGCCTGCAAGGAGTTTGCCCAATCGGTACGCACCGCCTACGGTCCGAACGGAATGAACAAAATGGTAATCAATCACATCGAAAAGCAATTCGTGACCAGCGATGCGGCCACAATCATGAGAGAACTGGACGTCGAACACCCCGCCGCAAAACTGATGATAATCGCCAGTGAAATGCAAGACGCCGAGGTCGGGGACGGCACCGCCTTCGTGGTAATTTTGGCCGGGGCGCTCCTGGAATGCGCCGAAGAACTTCTGCGGTTGGGCGTGACGCCCGGCGAAGTGGCCGAGGGATACGAGAAAGCTCTAGATAAATGCCTGGAAATCCTGCCTACGTTAAAATCGATGGAAATCGTCGATTTCAGGAACGAGGAGGAGGTCATTAAAGGTATCCGCACATCCATACAATCAAAACAGTACGGAAATGAAGATTTCCTGGCTAAACTAGTGGCGAGAGCCTGCGTTTCCATCATGCCCGAAGAGACAACTTTCAACGTGGACAACGTGCGCGTTTGCAAGATTCTGGGAGCCGGTCTTTTCAAATCCGAGGTCGTTCAGGGAATGGTGTTCAAGCGTCAGGTCGAGGGTGACGTCACGTCCGTTAAAGAGGCTAAGGTAGCTCTGTACAGTTGCGCTGTTGACATTTTGCAAACGGAGACCAAGGGTACTGTTTTGATAAAAACTGCCGATGAGCTGATGAACTTCAGCAGGGGGGAGGAGAACATGCTGGAGATGCAAATTAAGGCGATCGCTGATACCGGCGTGAAGGTCATTGTTGCCGGGGCGAAGTTTGGAGACATGGCCCTGCATTATTTGAACAAGTATGGAATCATGGCCGTTAGATTGAACTCCAAGTTTGATCTTAGACGTCTGAGTAAAACGGTAAGTTGCAAGTATAGCAGGTGTCGTTGGGATGTTTGGTAGTACATTTGATTGATTTGTTAATTTTTTTTGTTTTTAATAAGGTTTTTAATGAAATTTTCTACAAATAATTTATTAAAACAACTATTTTCTGGTTAAGGCTATGACGAATACTGAATTATACAAGTAATTTGCATGTTGATTAATTCAGTATTTGTCATGGCATTGACCAGAAAAATTGTTATTTTAATAAATAATGTATTTACTTATTGTTAAATCATAATTATTCATATTGGATAAAATAATACAAATTTTAGGTTGGAGGAACTGTATTACCTCGTTTGACTCCACCAGCCTCCCAAGAACTGGGTTATTGCGACATTGTAAACATTGAAGAACTCGGAGAGACTCCGTGTGTAATTTTCAAATTGGAGGGCAAAGACTCAAGAATCTCCACCATTGTTGTACGTGGAGCTACAGATAACTACATGGATGACATCGAGAGGGCAATTGATGACGGTGTCAACACATTCAAAAGCATATCCAGGGACGGAAAGTTCGTTCCTGGCGCCGGAGCCACCGAAGTAGAGCTGGCGAAACAATTAACACAATACGCCGACACATTACCAGGTTTAGAACAATACGCTGTTCGAAAGTTCGCCACGGCTTTGGAAATGTTCCCAAAGATATTGGCGGATAACAGCGGACACAAATCATCTGCAGTATTAAACAAACTTTTGGAAGCACATAAAGTAAGTTTTTTGGATATTGGATTGATTGCTGAAACTCCTTGGTATCATTTAATACAAACGCTGACGCAGTGTAAGACTCCCAATTATTTTTATTGTTCTACAACAATTGTTTCACACACGGTGGATGAAATAATTTGAAACCTTGCACTGCGTCAGCGTTTCTATTAAATGGAAGTTTTAAGTAAAATATGAGGATTTAAAAACAATTTAATTCTGTTTGCAGTTTTGTTAATTTTTAATAAATTGTTTCTTATTCAGGCCGGTGACAAAAATGCAGGTGTGGATATCGAATCGGAGAGCACAGTTTGCAATGCGGTCGAGAAACAAATCATGGATCTGTACGTGTGCAAATACTGGGGTTTGAAGTACGCCGTCGGCGCAGCCGCCACGATATTAAGAGTCGATCAAATTATTATGGCTAAACGCGCGGGTGGACCCAAAGGCCGTAAACCGGCAGGGAGTGATGACGAATCTTAAACCTTAGCTTGTTAACCTTTTTTAGTTCACCTCATTATTTTTTAAGTCTTGCATTTCGCTGAAGTTGTCACTTTGTGCTAATATCTAATTTTCTCTACTTATTTATCCAAATAAATATTTAATACAATATTGTTTTGTACTGTTATTACAAGATTAATTTACGAACGAAAATAAACCACTTACTAACCAAAATTTGCAACCTTCCTTGTTTTATTAAATTAGACAGTTATGTTACATTCATGAAATACCTAAAAACATTAAAACCGAGGCTTTTGTGCCATAAACAAAACGTGAATATTGTCCATTCACAATCAACTTTTATGAGGGTAATCTTTGCACTGTGATTTGACCCCAAGGTTTACCTCGTCTGAGCTGAATCGCCTTCCAGAAAAAACTTGCAAAAAATATACCAGGATTATTTAAATAAATTAAAGGATTATGTTTGGCGGTGATTTCAAATTTCAATTAACAAAATCAACCCTCGGAATTACGATTTAAAAGCGTTTAAACATTTTATGTTCGTATTTTCGCGCCTCCTCGCCATCTACCGGACGATAGCAGAACTGCTAAGTAATGATTGCGGACAGCGCCAAAATGCTCGAACTTTATACCTATAGTCAAAGTGTTAATATTCACCAATGCGCCATACATGAAACGATAGACGATTTAATTCTGAATCGAATGATGTATAAAATAGCTGAGGAAATTTAGCGGTTTTCCCGTAATTTGCGAATGAAAATCAAGCACGACACCCTTACCGACATTTACAGTTCACTGTAACTTAAAAACTAAATAAAGAACAATTGGGTATATTCTTCAATCAAATACGGGTCCCAATTCTTATTACCGATTAATCACTCAATTTTTTATTTTGCTAATGCATTACTATATGAGAAATACTAATCTCCATACCGGTGTACAAAATGTAAACAAACATTGATGCGTTTTACATCAAACGATAGATTATTTAATTCTGAATAGAATGGTGTATAAAATAGCTAAAGAAACTCAGCCACTTTTCAGTAATTTGCAAATTAAAATTAGGCACGAGCAGTTGCCGGTAATGCAGTTTACTGTAAGGCTTAATAATTATACATTGAACTAGAATACGTAGTATACAGTTCATTGTAATTATATAAAGTACGTTTTGCAATATTTTTCAAATAAATGTGGGTCTTTATATATATACAACATCTTTATTACTGGTACGCTCATTATTATATTATAATACATGATCAACATGATTATATTAAAGGTGTTATTACGTCCCTGTCTGGGCTAACAACCAAAGGACTTTCTTACCTGAGGTCTTTATATTTATAACTGATTAATTCTTTAACTTTCTATTTACTTAATGCATTACATTATCATAAATTCCAATCTCTATATAGGCGCACTCCCTGTTATCGTGAGGATAAACTAATACATCACTGTAAGCTTTATAGTAAACTGAATTACCGGCAAATTTAATTTGCAAATTACTGAAAACAGTTAAGTTTTCTTAGCTATTTTACACATAATTCGATTCAGAATTAAATATTATATCCTTTGATTTTACATTTTGATTATAGGAAAGTTCGAGCGTTTTGGCGCCACTTGCAATCATCTCTTAATAGTTCACAGAATTATTAAAATGATTTGTTTGTATTTTTAAATGCGCTTTGCTATGTTAATAATAATAAATTTATGGAGAAACATAAATTTTAAACTCTTTTTCGTTTAGGATTTATAGAGATTAGTACTTAGAATTGTCGCTACATCTAAACACCTCAACCTCTGCACAGTGTTGACAGATTGGGTTTTTTCCCCCAAAATGGGGTATATTAAGGCCTTTTTTTTGTGGGTATTTTATACGAGAGGGTATTTTTGGGGAAATAAGAATGAATGAACAAATTACATTTGCTAAAAATCATCATTATTAATAGTGCGACGAGGAATTTGTTTACCTTTGAAAATGTTACGAAAAATCTGTGACATTATTTATGAAAGTTGTCCGAGGGCCGTTTTCCAATGCAGCATTTTCTATTGTAAATATTGTTAAAAACAAACTAAGAAATAAACACCGTGTAACAAATGTAGAAGCTATTAAAAGACCAAGCTATCATTTAACCAAAAATGGATGTGATAATTTTGTGACCCCAATGAGATGCTATACTTTCAATTCAAAAATATGTATGTGTGCCGAAAAGAAGACGAAAATATTGCGGATGAAGAGGAATAAAGAAGACAATAAATTTTAAATTTATACCACTTCAATTTTGTATATGACTGATTTACGTTTTCTGTTTAAATTTTATTATTTTGGGGAGAGGTGGCGTAATTTTGAGGGTTTTTTTATGAAATATTTACGGAAAATTAAAAGAATACTCCTGGCAACACTGCCTCTAAAGGTAATATTATTGCCAACTTAACTACGTAATAATTGAAATCCCAAGGAATGTGTTCTGTGATCCTAACCTGTGCAGGATGCTCATCTCCTCGGCAACATCACTTTTTAAACACGCCATATCACGTGGGGCTTTTCCCACGTGTTGCTTAAACTCTTTAAATTTAATATCACCGCGGAAAAATTCAAGTTTGATCATGGATTTGGAAGTTAATCGTATAGTTTGGTTGGACTTGGAGGTATTTATTCGCTGCTTCATTTACAATAGTGTTAACGATTGTACTTTTCAGATGACCGGCCTCGATGTTGGCAAAGATACGATAATGGAGATTGCATGCATTGTGACCGACACCAATTTAAATATTATTGCCGAGTCTCCCGATTTAATATTACACACGCCCGAAGAGAGGCTAAGAGAAATGAACGAGTGGTGCACCAAACAACACGGCAAAGTTTGTGGATCCGTTGTTTTTTTTTCGTTGCTCAAAAGATATTTGCTTCTATAGAAATTTGTTAAGTCTTACAATTGAGGCGTTGATTTCATAAACAGCATTTGTCTAAAAATGATGTTTTGAGAAATTCGAAAAATTGTTTATCTGGAGTTTACAAATCGCTCGATGTACATTTAAAATATGATTTAAATTGAAAATATACCATGAAAGCGTAAATATAAATGATACCATCAAGTCAGAGAAAGTAACATGATGGCCACATTTTTAAAATTTTATTACTTTCTTAATTTATGTATATATTCAATTATTTATGTTGACATGTGTAAACTTACTAGTACCAACACAAATAAAGAAATACTTGGATGCGTCTAATAATTTTATTTAAATTTCAGACTGGATTGTCCGAAGCTTCGAAGAATTCCGATTTATTAGTTGAACGTGCGGAAGAGATCATATTGAATTTTGTGAAAGAGCATGTCACGAAAAACGCCAGTCCATTAGCCGGTAACAGTGTGTATATGGACCGAGTGTTTATACAGAAATATATGCCGAATTTAAATGATTATTTACACTATAGGATTATAGACGTTTCAACAATAAAGGAACTGTGTCGGCGGTGGAATTATACTCTATACAGGGGGGCCCCTAAAAAAGACTTTGTCCACAGAGCTCTTTCGGATATTAGAGAAAGTATAAGGGAATTGAAATATTATAGGAATAACTTTTTTAATCTTGAAAATAAATAATTTTAACAACTATTTTACTTGGTTTTCATGATGCGATTTTTGATAAATCAAAATGTTTGTTTGTTTTTTTTTTTAAATAAAAGTTTCTTTGTTAATTTAAAGTTCCAAAATGTATCACGAAGTTAATGCCTCAACCATCAATCAATTTTTGTTTGTGTGCACTGGAAACTGAAGAATTAGTCTGAAGAATTTTGTAATGAAACAAAATGGTATTTTACAGATGTAATTGTAGATATTTTAATAAGAATAAAGATTGCTTTATTATTATTATTATAATTAAAATAAAACTCTTGTTTGGTCTGGAATGAATACTGTAAGTGTTTCTACTTGTGGGTTTGTTTAACCGCAGATAATTAAACATTCGTCTAATAGACTACTTTTAACTTTCCAAAGGCTAACGCTAATTTTTACCAAATCTTTCTATTTTTAGCTGAGATATCGTACTTTTCTTTTTTAGTTACCCTAATTTGTTAGAAATAATTAAAGAGATTATAAAACTATACTTGTTTCTAATTCTTTGTCTACGAGTGGAATTATTAGTTACAGAGTAACACTAATTTAAGATAAGTTATCCAGGGTTGAAATAAAACTCTTGTTATTATATTTGTTGTTTGTTTCCTGACATGAACGTGTTTTGCTTTATTGCAACTATTCTCAAAGGACGTGTCTGGAAATATTGAATATGATAACGTAGAACCAAACAAGTTTTATTTAAAATATACTCAATTATGATTTGAAGTGTTTAGGGCAGAAAGTGTTAGTTTTGTAAGAATTTCTGTTTGGAAACTGCCATCTTAATCCATGGACATAAGTTTTTATTGCTTTAGATTTATTATTTTTGATCAGATTTCTTAATTAAGCCATTCGCCACTGGTCGGTGTTTTAATTTTTCATCGTTTCACTGTATTATTAAATTTAAATTAATTTAGTAGCAGCCTTAGTGTCGTCGTAATTGGTTCATATTTTTACTTGAGTTTATTATTACCCTTAAAATCGAATATTTATATATTCAATTTACATTCAAGTAAATTATTTTAAATCGATTATAAATATAATTAAAGAAAATTGAGGTTATTTTCCCAAACACAACATAACCTAAACGTCGGTTCATAAACGGCAAGTCATAAAAATGGTTTTTGGGGAGATAATCGAGCCCTCAACGAGGGCATTACTGGAAGATGATAGTTACGAGCAGCTCAAAAGGTCAGCATTGATTACGTTAAAATTACGGTTTGCTTAAATTTTAGAAAATGTTTCAGTTTAGAGTGGGACCGAACTGTGGAACCCGAAGAAAACATTGAGACCCTGCTGGTTTCAGAAACAAAATTTGCCAATCAAGTACTCGAAGTGTGCCTCTTGGATAACTTGAAACTGATGTGTAGGACTCTCGGCAACGAGGTGAAAATATTCAAACGATGCAATAACTGCATTATACTTTGCAACGTAACCGATGGAGTTTCTATAGGAGAGGTAATTTAATTTAAACAAAATGTAGCCTGATTGTGTAACTGGTGTACTATACTCATTATTACTTGTATCAGCTATACAGAGAGATCAAAAATAGTTGGCAGCACAATCCCTATAATAATGTGCGAGCCACAGAATTTTGTTTCTGAGTTGGCCATGCCCGAGAGAGAGAAACATAGCAGTCATGTCTGAGATTAATTCATTTTTTTTAAACCTAATTCAATTGAACTAATCTAATCTCATAACGTAATATGTGACATAAATTTTGTGGCTCACACGATATAAGTAATCTGATATTGGCTGCTTGAATTATTTCAGCGCAGTGCATTTTATTTATTTTGACGTTACTTGCTTTAAAAACCATCAAAAAAACCGCAAGACATCAAAATTCGTATACTGTACTGATCCAGGCAGCAAACATAATATTATCCCTATTTTCAGAAATTGTCTTGCCTTCTATTTTCGACTTTCTGATCTCATTGTATTTATTTAACTTGTATAAAGGTTGATAATCTACTAATACTAATAAACATTAATATTATTATTTATTTCAAGTTTGACAAAGTGTAATCAAATGCATGGTTGATTTTTCAATACGATTTAATTATGGATTGCCCTTATAATTACATTTATTCTTTATAAGATTATAGAATGCATTATACCCTGGTTGGAAAATGCAGAGCGAATATTCACCCTGACCACGGCCCCTCTAGCCACATTCAAGAACATAGGCAGCGTCGAACATTCAGGAACCATCATGAGGGAACTCTCGACGAACAACTTGAACACCTACCCGCGACTGGAAATGCCAAACTTGGTGACGGGAGTGGGCGCCGGGATTCAATCATATTGCGTACACACAAACCGCGATTGCACCCTGTTTGTTTATTACATCGGACACGAACCGATGGATTCCCTAAACTCAAATCCGGTCCTCGACCTTTTAATAAAAATCAACTTGGCACCGAAACAATCTTACGAGCTGAAGGAAAAACTCCCCTCGAACAATCTGTATATGTGATAAATAAGGATTTATTATATAAATAAAATTACACTCATGTCCATGCGTAACTATTACTCTCCTTCGTGTATTTCAGACATTCCATGTTCGTAACTATATTCGGATCGTCCGAGCAGAAATGTTTAAGGATGTCGGGCCGGATCCCGCAGTCGGACAAGTTTTCCTTCCGGAACACGGCGCAGCTGGATTCTTTCAGGTCGGACGTTTCGCACATTTTTCGGGTAACTTTGCTGAAGGATAGGGTGGGGTTGAAGGTTGAGAACGTCGCCGTCATGCTGTTGTCCGATGGATGTATCGCGCATAGGTTGTGAATCGTGTGCGGTAATATTGGTCCTGATATATCCAACGAGTAAAAGTCTTCGTTATCCACGTGCACTTTACTTTCGCGCACTTTTAGGGCCATCAGCGTTGCTCCGTTGTAGGCGACTGGGGCTATTAGGGTAGGGGGGATGCCTGCGTACGTTCCTGTCGTCGCCACGGCGCTCTTGCAGTGCACTAGAAAACTGTACAGTGCTTGTACTTCTAATCCCTCGATGTATATCAAACTCTCATCACTGTTGTCAACTTCCGATTCTTCCTTTTGTACTATTCTTTCCTGATGGTGCATAAGAAAAATAGTTTAATCTGTGTTTACCTTTCCTTCATTTGCATTTCACGATGATGAGAGAACTCACTCGAGCTTTTGAGTTTGTTTCATTACAGTTAAATTTTCATGCAAATCAAACCGTGAAATAATCTATTTGTATAAATTTAGAGTACGCTGATATGCCATCAAAAATTTACGGAAAACTTTTATTAACATAAGAAAGTCGAATTTTTCATTGCTTTCAATATTTGTGTAAATGTTTTTCTGATATAAATTTAACTGTTGATTATAAAACCTATATACTCCATCTACTCATAGATTAGACTGTTTTGACATCTTGGGTGACACTAGGTTGCCGAACGACTTAATTTATTACAAAAATTGCACTCAAGAATCTTACCGTGAAGGTGTGTAGTTGGTTTGTCACATCATTTAGAATGTTCTCCATGGCGGAAAATAATAACAATAACAAACTGTCAATAATGTGTCTATTGGCTACGTCACGTATGAATATATTGGAAGTATACTGGTACCAACGTAACTTGCTGCAAAATTACATTTTTCTCAAAGCCGTGTTGGTACTTTTAATTGTCTAGTGTTTGTCAAAAAGTCTAATCTATGAGTAGATAGAGTATATAAATTTTAAGTACAATTAAAAATGATGAGGGAAGACAGGGTAGCATAATTAAAATGTAGAAAATAATAAGAGAAATAGAGCTTTGTTTCTTATAACCGACACTTACTTGCGTATAATTAATCTGCTTAATATCCTCCGAATTAATCCCCATACTTTCCAACCACTCCTCATCCGGAACTTCATCCTCCTCTTCATGATCCTTCCCACCCTCACTGTTACTGACTGTATCAGAATCGGTGAACCCCTTTCTCTTCAAGGGCATACTAAACTCGATCTCCTCTTGCCGCAGCGCGTGCCGGAATCCCCTCGTCGTCGGAGTGACGAGGGCGTGCATCTCTCCGAAACCGCAGATCCCGGCGGCCCGAAACAGCACCGTGAAATTATTTGCACAAACATAAAAGTAAGGACACTGCCTCGTCCTAATCAACTGAAAGAGAGAACGCAAACTGTCGGACCAAGCCCTGTGCAAACTCTCGCGCACGGCCCCCGTCATCGATATACCATTGGACATCTTCCCCGAATTCCGCGGATACAAAGAGATCCACGGAAGGGACGGCTGTTGCCAGTACAAGCAGCACTGGTGGAATTTCGAATTCGGCGAGGTGTCCAGGGAAGTGGTCGTGCTGGCGGTGTCCAGACACCGGGTGAAACTCGTGATGCCGGACGCTTCTTCGCTGATCTTAAGTATCTGATTCCACGCGAACGGTTTTAAAGACAGGAACCTCAACTTCGTCTTCAGAGCCCAATCGATGGGCACCCACTTCTCGCCGATCACTTTAATCGTGTCCTTCTCGATCGGCTGTTTCTCAACGGTGCTCAGAATGTTGGTAAACGTCGTCACCGCATTAGTTTGCAGCACCTTCGGCGAACTGCTAATGTGCAGCAGTTTGAACAGCGTCTGATCAGCGGACTCGTCCGTTTCCAAGTTGACGGGCTCCGTTTTGGTTCGCTTGTTGTCGGTGCTGCCGCATATGAAGGGGTTTTTGCGTTTCGCGGCCGATAGGATGCTGGAGAAGGGCGTCGCGCAGGTAGTGTCGTCCCTTTTCGCGCTCGGGCCTGCCGTGTTTATTCTGGCTTGGAGGGCCCTCTTCTTTTTCTTTAATTGGTGTAGGTGCATCACCTCCGACGGGTGCCGCCATTTGAAGGTGGTTTTGGTTTCGGACGGGTTTTCAGTCATCGTTTTAAGTATCAATTTTCCGTCTTAACATTTAAATTTTTAACCTTAAAGTTTAATCCGTCATTTTTCCGATACATTTGTTGCAGGGTTGACAACACAGCAGGGAAATTTAACATTTTAAAATTGGCGCATATTTTGAATTCGCATACTTTTTTACAGAGCGTTTAAGTAAACTGATTTAAATTGTGATTTTTAAACGTTTCAATGATGATTAAAATCTACGTATGGGCATTTAACAATTCAAACAAATTGATTTATTATTTCTAGCCTTATTTGCGCCATCTGACAGACAAGGCGTGAACTATTAAGTGATGATTGCAGGTAGCGCCAAATCCCTCGAACTTTATACCTATAACCAAAATGAAAAAATTAAAGTCTCTATCAATAGCTCTGCTAATGATTGCCTATCATTTTTTAGTTTATTATTTTGTTTAATACATTAAATTAAGGAAGTTTTTAATATTAAATTAATAGTTGTTTTGCGTATATTGGGTTGCTTGTGTTTGGACGTTTTTATGCTACCATACAAAGTATTTCCAAGTAGATTTATTTAAGATAAGATTCTTCTTAAGTTTTACATTTTATTTTGTTTAATGCATTAAATAAATAAAGTTTTGCATATTAAATTATTAGTAGTTATGCGTATTATGGGTTGCGTGTAATTGGGCGTTTTTATTACACCGTTGCTTCTGCAATTTAAATATTTACAAGTAAATTTATTCAAGATAAGATTCTTTTTAAGTTTTACATTTTTTTTTAATGCATTCAATAAATAAAGTTTTATTGATTAAATTAATAGTAGTTATGCGTATATTGGGTTGCGTGTAATTGGGCGTTTTTATTATAACATTGTTTCTGCAATTTAAATATTTACAAGTAAATTCAATTAAGATAGAATTCTTTTTGAGTTTTTAAATATTCTTTGATTATTAAAACGAATATTAAATCTCTAAATGATTTAGTAGTTTATCTCTACGAGAAGAGAGGGTGGTGCCTATATGAATATTAGTATTTCCCATATTTTAATGCATTTACATGATAAAAAGTTAAATAATCAATTAGAAATAAATATTAAGACCCGTGTTTATTTGAAAATTGTTTTAAATGGACTTTTTTTAATTTTTAAACTGAATTACCGAAAATTGCTCGTGTTTAATTTTCATTGGCAAATTACTAAAAATTCGCTAAGTTTCTTCAGCTATTTTATACACCATTCGATTTAGAATTAAATAATCTATCATTTCATGTAAAACTCATCAAACTCCGTTTACATTTGGGTTATAAGTATAAAGTTCGAGCATTTTGGCGCTGCCCGCAATATGCACTTGGTAGTTCAGCTGTCGTCCGGTAGATGGCGCGTAGGCGGCGGGAATAAGAACGTGATTTATTTGAATTTTTAAAAGCTTTTAAATCGTAATTATAAGGATTGATTTTGATGATTGAGACGTTACATTACCACCACACTTATAATACTTTTATCTATTTAAATATACGTGATGTAAAAATCCCGGAATAATAAATATTTCCATTGCAATGCTTTAAGGCTGGCATTCGTTTTAGTGATCGAAGCGGTAATTTATAGAGGGATGAAAGGTTTGGTAATAAACACTCAAGTAAGGTTTGTTCTTCGAAGCGTCGTTCGGTTAAATTTCGCTCGAGAAGGGACACGTGCAACCCTTATCCCTTACAAACTCTCATTCATTGAATGAATTAAATCCAGAGGATGCAAGATTGCATATACAGTCATGCATACACAATTAACACAAATAAATACTAATAAAACACAGTTATATTCCTTTCTTCACAACTAAATTGTAATGTAATCTTCACGTAACTCACAAACCACATTAGCATTAATAGAAATAAATATTTTAATTACGAATAATAATTTACTCTTCTGGATTTTTGATTTAAGATAAATAAACGACACCAATTTACAACATCTAGTGGTTGGAACTGGCATTAGAAAAGATAATGGAAATATCCATGAATTAGCTTTGATGTACGCAATTGTCGAAAAACACGTTTATTTAAAAGTCCCCAAAAGTTTATAATCACGAACGCACTCTAAATTTTTATATTTTCAACTTATATGATATAAGGCATCCAAATATTTAGGTATTGGTGTTGAAGAAGCAATGTTTTCATCGTAACGCAACCCTTTTATATTTATTATCAGGAAGTGTTGCAATTTGTAGATAACCTCCCTGTCAACCAACCAAACAGCTTGTCGTTTCCTTCGAATCTAAATGTATGTATACAGATAAGAATATGTTAGAAAAACGACACGATCAAATCATTTCACGCCCTCTAACGTGCAGACTACGTACCGCCGGCATTTTAAAGAACGTGTACCGTTTGATAATTTGTCCCAGTTTTCTTCTTGTGCGTGTTAAAATAATAACAATTTAGTTTCCCCGGTTGAATTACTTGTAGCTTCACGCTAAAATGGCAAAGCTGCATTTATTTTTGATTCTGTTAATTTCCATACAATGGGTATGTATTTACATGTTTTCTTATACCGGGAGGAAAAATAAACTACGCGCGTAGTATAATTACGGTTGCGAAATAATACATAAAAATTTCATGGTTAATCCAGGAATTTTTTCTTGTAAATGTTTATATTCGCGTTAGGCCAAGGACGGTGATATACATAATAATTCGTTTAAGTGAGCGTTTAATCAATTTTAGTACATGATAATGTCGGTGTGGTTAATGTTGATTAAAAATGCGGGAAGGAAGTATTTACTTCATTTCTTGAAATATTGGTTTATGAAAATAACGCCGCAGTTGCGTGTTCACATTCAATTCAATTTTGTATTCCTTTGAGAATCGTATCATTTCTGTATGAATTATGCAAACACAAATGGCGTAATTATTAAATGAACTTAAAATTTATTGTAATGTTTTGCGTTAACATTATAATCGAGGCTTTAGCCTCGAAATAAGTAATTTGTTGTGTATTTTATGTTGTAGTCTTTCTTATATTTAAAGTAAATTTGCCATCTATTGGTATATTAAATATTTATTAGATTAGTTCCATATGAGATACCTGATTGGCTGTAGACAAGCTTCTCATGCCAGGCTCAAATGGGCCAAAAAAATTGCCATGTAATGCATAAATATATAGGTATGTGAGCATTTTTCCATCCACTGCTTAAATAGCAATGGTATAAATCACGAGTTGTTTATGTTAAACATGTTTATGTTGCGAGAATGTGGGGCATTCATAAATCGAGTGTGGAATGGTTAAAACAGTGATTTTGTATATATGGACCAGTGGCGGCTCGTGGAACCTGTTGATGGTAGAGTCACGTATACAATATACCCCCCCCCCCCACCATTTTTTGAAGAAAGAAAGAACGATTTATCTTCCCAGACCAAAGTAACTGGTGAAAAGAATTAATTAAAAATTATAGCTAAACTTCAATCTACAGGTAGTGCCATGGCTGCTTGGCTCTATATAACGAGCCGCTCCTGCTGTGGACGCAGTTTGAATACAAGTGTTCGCTCGTGTTGTTTTTACCCATCCACTTTTAATTCTGACAAATACTGATTTCAATATTAAATTTTATATTTTGCAAGGCTGCTTTTTAGCTCTGACTCCATGGTACTGATCAAGCATACATTTTCACATTTTCACACTCGCCGTTTCGACACGCGTGCCAAATGCGTCAACTAATTGTTATCGCAAAATTATCACGTACAATATAACAAACTATGAATTTTATAATAGATGTTTATTGACATTTTTTTAAGAGATTGCATTCACCGCTTATCACTGTTTCATTTGCATATATTTTTTTTATTTGGTTCTGTCATATTTGCTGTTGTTTCATTCTTGTTATCAGGCTTTCTTTATGCGTGTTCTTATCGCGTCACAAAAGTCGGCCTGACTTTTACGATACCGGATACCAGCGGCGGCTCGTCGACCTTCGCAGAAGAGAGAGATGCCGGCCGTGGAAGCAAAAATTGCGTTGGTGTTTTCGAAATTCAACTAGTTTTTGATAAAAAAAACTATAAACATGCAATAAATCAGAAAAATCCCCTTTAAACCATTAAATCGAAGAAAGGTGCATGATGGCCAAAACAACTTAATAATCATCCTGAAAAAACAAACTTCCTTAGAGCCAAGTTTTTTCCAAATTCAACTAGTTAAAAAAAAAAACTATAAACATGCAATACATCAGAAAAATCCCTTTTAAACCATTAAATCGGAGAAAAGTAAATGATTATAATCAATAATCATCCTGAAACAACAAACTTCCTTAGAGCGGCTGTAGGCTATCATAAGCTAGTCATAAAATTGCATTTTCCATTTTGAACCAAGTTTTTCTAAACATTGTTAAAATTCTCTTGAAAATGTTCTGCAAAGGCAAAACTAATCATGAATTTTAAAATGTCCTTTTTTTGGTAATATTAATATCTAAAGGATGTCCAACGATTATTAAAGTCCTGCGTGGATGTGAAATCAAAACATCGATTGATTGAATCAACATCTCAAATATTGACCGTCAACAAATTGAAATGCTTTTATGACACATAATCCCTAGGGCAGTTAGAATTGATTTTGCGTTTACTAACGTCAGTTTCAATATAATTTTGGGTGAAGTAAGAATCTACATTCGTGTTTGATTCCTCAGCTACGCAGGACTTCAATAATTATTCGACACCCATTATTTCATGTTACTATCCTTAATAATTGCGTTTTTTTTTTCTGTTCAGAGTGCAGAAGAGAAAGCAGATAAAACCAGTTCGACAATAAAGAATTGCAAAAAACAGTTTAATATAACTGTGAACGATAGAGAGGATCCTCGTTTTGACTGTATGGTGAACTGTTTCTTGACAGGAATGGGGTTTGTCGATAAAAAGGGTGGGTAATAGTTTAATGAATTCCAACCTGAAATCTGTTGAACCAAAGTCAAGGGTTTATTAAAGCAAAAACTTCTTCCTTCTGTTGTAAACTAGAAACAATAGTGGATTGTGTTTTACCGTTTAGAGGGCAAGACTGGAATACCCAGCATAGATTACTCCAACATTTACTGTATTTAAGCATACTCTTTTGGAATATTCAAAATTATCGACTCTGCCGTAGTTTTAAGTTGTTTTATATATTACAATTCTAGCACCCTTCGATTTAATTCGACTAGAGCTCTAATCTCTTTCTGGCAATTGCTTGAAAGTTTTTTCGGGTGCTACTCTGGTATTAGTCCAGGCCCATTCTTGCATTCAGCACCAATATCTAGGTTTATGTTATTTGTTGTGAGTTTTGAAGCTTAGTTAGAGGTCAAGTTCAAAAAACTTACAAATGATTTACAAAATGAAAAACTAGCATCGCGTTACAGTCAAACAAAGACATTCACAATTACTAAACAAAAAGGAAATCAGATCTAAGAACAGGAAAATTCTTTAACAGCGGATACCATAAGACGATACAATGAACCAGAAGACTACATAAAAAATCTAAAATATACTCCGTTCAAACTAAAACTCAAAAACGAAATTATAAATGACCAACTAACATAGGAACAAAAAATTTACAACAAAGAAACAACAGACCATCCCTGAATATCGTTAGCAAAAGATGAGACACCTCGTCCGCAAATCCCGAGGCAAGGATAGAGGGAAGAAAAGCCAAGGAGTATTTTGCAATATACAAAAATTTACATATTTAGACTGAATTCGCACTGTAATATAACTGTACATTGCAAATTATATTAAATAAAAAAAAATTAAATCAGGGCAAAAATATGCTTTTTTTAAGTTTCATCGAAAATTAGCAAAGATTAGAAATGATTTTATAGTAAAAAAATGCTGAAACGAAAATTGAACTATTATTGCAATTTTTTTTGCATTTCTCTACTCTATTTATGTGATCATTAATATTTGATTGCAATTGTAGGATTAACGAATATTAACAAATACAGAAAATTTACTGGGCATCCCATTGAATTTCTGGATGAAGAGTATATCCATTTTTGTGAGAGTGTTTACCACAACTATACGTACTGCACAAGAATCCACCGGAGTCACTTATGTATACTTAATTATTTATATAAGAATTAACTGTTGTAATAATAAACTTTATACGAAATAATAACTGTGTTATTTATCCACTGAAACAACAAGTTTATCAATTACACGAATATTAAAATCTACAAGGTAAGGACTAGGCTATTAACATGATATAAGGCGGAACTAGTTCAAGCTCTTAAATTCTTAATTTTTAGCCTTAAAATATTATACTTTTAGTGCGTGGATGTTTGACTCGTGTACCTTAATATTTTATATCTATAATTCATGTTTCATTGTGTAATTTTAATGAAATTTTAGTTATAGTCTATGCTTATATTTATGTACTAATGTCTCATTCCTGTTTTCTTGACGTGTGTAAAGATGTACTTATTCAATTTTAACACCAATAAATTGATTAATTGATTGATTCTTAGTTGAGAATGTTAAACTCTGGACTGTGCTTTTATATACAGGGTGAGTTAACCCTCTCAGCCCTGGATTTTTAAATTTGAAAAAAAAATTTTTTTTGTTAATTATTATTGATAGGGAGCTTCTTAAGACCATAAATACTAAATTTGAACTCATTTGCTTAATTAGTATAGGAATTAATTAGCGAGGCTTTGTTAAAGTGACATCTAGTGATAAACAGCAAAAATATGGATTGTCAAAGTAAGTAGAGACATGTAAATTGCAATTGTGATTGCCACCACCATGGCCGAAAGGGTTAAATGGGCAAAGAAGTGCAGTTTTACGAGCCAAATAAAATGACACTTGTGAAGTTTTCAAAAACGTCAATGATAACTAGATATTTTGAAAAATGTAAAAAGTGTGAAAATCGATTGCTTGCAGACACACATGAAGTTGGCGTAAGCTTATTTATATAGTCGATTCATGAGTGAGTCGCCTCACAGATATGAATCTAGTAGTCAAGTGACTCGTGTTGAAATGAATCATTAATGTTTGTAAGTGTTCAAATTTGCTCGTCAACATTTTTGGAAGTGAGGGTCACTTTTTTCCTAACATACTTTATTAGCACTTCTAAAGAGTCAAGAGTCGACTCTTTTCCAAGACTCAATTCACATAAAAGAGTAATTTCGTCCATCTCCATTAAAAAAACGTCCCGGGGGCGAAATAAGTATCTTCTCTTGACATTGCACCTCTATGGTTTCCCCAATTCACGTCAGGGGAATTTCAGTTGGTAACGATTATCGCTGGGGACAGCAAAAGCCCCAAAATCTTCACCAATTGTGACAAACAAAAATGACACGATTTCTAGTGCAAAAAATATAATACACCTCAAAAATGAGTACGATAAATAAATTATACATTAATTCAACGTAAATAAATGTTAGGTCTAATTGAGTATCCGAACTTGCGATATAAACAAGGCTAAAGTTAATCATGTTAAAGGTACCCGAAACTAGTTACACCGCCGATAACGGCTTACTGCATGTTTAATTGCGAATTTCAGGAGAAAGGACAACTAAAGTTCGAGGATAAATGGCCCCTCATGAGGCCCATTGTGCTGAAGCTGCTAAAACAGGAGCCGGTCTCGCCCAACGAATGGCAAGCCTTGTTTTACGATGTGCATTTAGTATGTCTGTGGGACGAGAAGGGACCCATCAAGCTGCGGGACCACCTGCAGGAGGACATCGTGCAGTTCATCAAGCAGGCGCAGGCCAGGGTCCTGGCGCAGCGAGAGGAGCAGGCGCTGCTCAAGGCCTACATAGCGGAGTGGAGGAAGTTTTTCACGCAATGCAATTATTTACCAACGCCGTTCCGCCAGCTGGAGAGTGCTCTATTGGTAACTCTTGAAACAATCGGTGTTCCTTGAATTGGTGTTGAGTGTTTGTTTATTTAAGGGGAAACCTAGTACCACCGTGTTGAGTAGTAGTGCAAAGAAGGGTCAAACCGAGGAAAGCATCGTGAGGAAGTTGATGCTGGATTCGTGGAACGAGAGCATATTTAGTGATATAAAACACAGACTGCAAGAGAGTGCGATGAAATTAGTTTTAGCCGAAAGGAATGGTGAAGCCTTCGATTCACAGCTTGTAATTGGTATAGTTGATCTTTTATTTATTACGAAATAGGTAATCTTCCAGTTTATGATACTAATGAATGGACTGAAGTAAATGCAACAACTTCAGGCCAATATTTGCGACGTTGCCAGATTTCTTGTCTCACTATAACTAACGTAAAATAAAATAGCTTAACCCTAACACCAATCGTTGCAAATTATTGTAAATGAAATTGTAAGTATTCCGTACTGAAAATACCCCAATTAAAATAAGAAGAAGTGACAACATAGCATATCGTCCGCATGATTTTCGCGCATGCGTATTGTATAATATCATATACTGGAAAATCACCTTGAAATTAATACTTCGAAATTGATCGAATTGATCAATTAAAAGTTTTACCACCATCTCCTCTCTAGCGTTAAAAACCAACACAGTTCTGCCATTATCCACTGTCCAGTCGAGACACCAAAACAATAATAATGCAAGCATAAATTAACCATTGCAAACAACTCTGCAGATGTTCCGTTTATCTTTTTTAATAACAAATCAAAAATATATTTATTGTACAGTAAAGTTTTGGCAATTTAGCTTACCATTACAGCAACTTTATTATTATTTATAGGTGTTCGCGAGTCATACGTAAATTTGTGTTCGAATACAGAGGACAAGATGCAGATATACCGTGAAAATTTCGAGGCCGCTTACATCAAGAGCACCGAACTGTTTTACCGGTTGAAAGCGCCCGAACAGCTGGCCGCGAACGGCGTGCAGGCGTACATGAGGTACGCCGACTCGAAACTGCGGGAGGAGGAGACGAGGGCGCAACGATATCTGGAGGCGGGAAGCAACGCGGTGATCCAGTGCTGCGTGAAAGTATTAGTCGGAAACAATCTGTCGGTGCTGCTGGCGGAGTGCGCGCCCTTGATCAAGGCCGGGGAGACGGAACGGTTGCAATTGATGTTCCGCCTGCTGGAGAGGGTGCCCGAGGGGGTGCACCCGATGCTCACGGAACTCGAACAACATATCACTTTGGCGGGCCTGGCCGACATGGTCGCCGCAGCCGAAATAATCACGCAAGACTCCGAGAAGTACGTAGAACGTTTATTGGAATTATTTAGGAAATTTAGTTCGTTGGTGCACGACGCTTTCTCCGACGACCCTCGGTTCCTGACGGCCAGGGATAAGGCCTTCAAGGCGGTCGTCAACGATACGACCGTGTTTAGATTGGAGTTGAACACTAGTAAGAATCCGGGACCGAAGTCCGTGGCGCCGGAGAGCAAGTGCCCCGAGCTGTTAGCGAATTACTGCGACATGTTGCTGAGGAGGACGCCGCTTTCCAAGAGGCTAACTTCGGAGGAAATCGAATCTCGACTGAGGGATGTTCTGCTCGTTTTAAAATACGTGTCTAATAAGGATGTCTTTATGAGGTATCACAAAGCGCATCTCACCAGAAGACTGATACTGGATGCTAGGTTAGTATTTTATTTTAACTGTTGGCAATAAAATTTAAATCTTACCGTCACTTAACATTGTCGATGCTGCCCTCTATAGTTAAAACCCCAAAATAAGACCGTCTTCTAAACTTTCACCAGATTATCTTTTTTCACTTGTCGTATATTTTAACCGACATTTGCCCTAGATTTAAATTAAAAGAAACTAAATGATATGTTTCTCTAAATTAAGTAATTAAGATTTAAAAACGGAGAGGTTATTTTTTGCTTCCATGAAATGTCGATGAATAATCACTTATTGGAATAAAAAAATGATAGATGGCGCTGACGATATTCTGGATATTATTTTAAGAGGAACGTTAAAATAGCCGTCCTACATATAAAACTTTGGGCATATCTGGATTAATCAGGTCTTCGGTTCTAATTATATCGTTTTCTTATCTTTTCAGTGCTGATAGTGAAAAAGAAGAAGATATGGTTGAATGGTTACGGGAAGTGGGTATGCCTGCAGATTATGTAAATAAGTTAGCGAGAATGTTCCAAGACATTAAGGTTAGTGAAGATTTGAATTCCCTATTTCGCACTTCTACCGCTCGGCACGACGCTATAAACATTAAGATACTGAATGCCGGAGCTTGGGCCCGCGGGTCCGAGCGAGTCACCGTCAGTCTTCCCGTCGAGCTAGAAGATTACATACCGGAAGTAGAAGAATTCTACAAGAAGAAACACTCAGGGCGTAAATTACAATGGTATGTATTTTATAGATAAATAATTACTGGAAATTAAATCAAAAGTGTTTCATTGTATTATAAAACTGTTGAAAACTCATTCGAGTCCTAGATTTACCTCAGTTTTTCTTTGCTTGAAATTAATTGATTAATTAATTGTCTCCAAGATCTGAGTAATAAAACTCATGTCGCATCCAAAGGGTTAAAAACAAACTAAAAATCGTCCAATTGATGGTGATCACAAAAGCCTCGAATTTCTCCAGCATAGTGACAACAACTAGTTCTTCCGGCGTGGGTAATTTCATCACACGTTTCAGGTATCACCACATGAGCAACGGTACGATAACTTTCACGAACGAAGTTGGCAAATTCGATCTGGACGTTACCACCTTCCAAATGGCGGTGCTGTTCGCGTGGAACCAGAGGCCTCAGGAAAAAGTGAGTTACGAAAATTTAAGACTGGCCACGGAGCTGCCGGACGCCGAGCTGAGGAGGACCCTGTGGTCGCTTGTGGCTTTTCCCAAGTTGAAAAGACAGCTGCTGCTGTTCCATCCTGCGGTCGGCGCGCCGAAAGATTTCGCGGAGCACACGTCGTTTTGGATCAACCAGGAATTCTCGTTGGTGAAAAACGGAAAGCCGCAGCGACGCGGAAAGGTATTTGAGTTGTTTTATTCATGCTTATTTAGCCATGTAACAATTGTTTTGGTTATGAACGTGCGCAGTTTTTCTATAATACAAATTTTGGTTTCAAAAAATTATTAGTGGTGAGCTGTAATTTGAAAATTTGAAGCTGCATCACTGATTGCAGAAATTTGAGCCTTTGGAGCTAATCACCATTTTATGGTAGAAAATGGTAACCGAATAATAATAATTTACTGTGACTGATCAACGGGACATAAAGAAGAAGAAAAATGTGATTTTTTCCCAATCCTTTCCCCTTTATAGGAACCGGGTAGATGTGAATGTCTCGAAAAACCTTTGGACCTTTGTTTTTTCTTCAATTGTTTCAACGTTTTAGATAAATTTAATAGGGAGGTTGCAATTGAGCACTGAACGATCTCAGATGGAGGACAACCACTCCATAGTTCAATTGAGGATACTGCGCACACAGGAGGCCATCATAAAGATTTTAAAGATGAGGAAGAGGATAACGAATGCGGCACTGCAGACGGAGCTCGTCGACATTCTGAAGAACATGTTTCTACCATCGAAGAAGATGATCAAGGAACAACTAGAGTGGCTTATCGAACACAAGTATATGAAAAGGGACGATGATGATATTAATACTTTTATTTATATGGCGTGAATTGTTATGAATAAATTTTGTTACTAAATTTTAACACTTTTCCTATTATTCTACCTGGAAGAAGAAATGTATTTGCCGCCGCACGTCCTATAATCTATGCTACTATGAAGAATTCAATGGTTTTAGGCGATGTGCACTGAATGTCCAGGGCAGGGACGGCTCGTTATATAGAGCGAAGAAGCCATGGCACTACCTGTAGTTTCAATCTTAGCAAGAATTTTTAACCGTTGATAGCGGATAACGCGAAAACGTTTGTACTTCCCTGAAACGTGAATCATGAGAATCGCGACTCGCACTTGAATCATTTAACAAAGATACATGTTTATATTGTATAAGTGACTCTACTATCGACATGATCCACGAGCCGCCACTGGTCCAGGGTATTTAAAAGCTGCTGATAGGAAGAAGAGGTTTTGAAAATAATACCACAGATACAAATTAAATATATTCCATGAAGTAAATTGCAATTAAGTCTCTCATATTGTTCAGATTGATTGGTTCATGTGCATTCCTATTTTTTTAATGCTATTCTCACACAAATGGATCATAAAGTGGGAATAGCAACCTCACTCTATCTACTCATCAATACAAATTTTTTTTTTCAAGAAATGGCATTATAAGTATAGAAAATGGGTCACTCTGTATAATAGCAACGCTATTCTACCCACCGAAAAGTATGTATGAAGAATTATTTCCAATTCCAACTACAGTTGGCAACTCTGGTTATCAGGGTGTCATTTTTCAATTAGGGTTGGGTGTTGTAAAAATCAAATATTCGCACGATTTAGAATAAAATACTCGACGACAATGGCATCAAATAAATTCGCAATGATTGTAAGTCCATCGCTAACCAATTTACACTGCACTCAACAAATTTTCCAATCATTACATAACCCGATTTTTAAGGTTACATCTCCTCAGTCAAAATCCGAAATCCGCGAATTGCATCCTTACGTAACGCATGCGATGATTTTCAGGTCCGCTCCATGAGCACCACCGGTGCCGTCCAGCAGATGGTCAGGCCCCCAATTCAGGTGTTCGGTATGGAGGGCCGGTATGCCACTGCCCTGTACTCCGCCGCCACCAAACAGAAGCAGTTGGACGCCGTCGAAAAGGACCTCGTCAAGTTTCAGGGGACCCTGAAGAGCGACGTCAAGTTGCGCGAGTTCATCGAGAACCCGACCATCAAGCGCAGCCTGAAAACCCAAGGCCTCAAAGCCCTCTCCGCCAAGATTTCGCTTACGCCGCAGGCCTCCAACTTGCTGCAACTCCTCGCCGAAAACGGTCGTTTGAAGAGGATCAATCAGGTCATCAATGCGTTTAAGGTTATCATGGCTGCCCATAGGGGAGAGGTAATGATGTTGATTAAAATTATATAAAAAACACCACCGCTGAAAACTCCTGGAGTTGTGCACTTGATGGGGAATGATATTTAATGCTTAGGATATAATTTATCAGTCAATTGTATTTGTATTAGATTTTAAACAAGAAACTGACCGGGTAGACTAAAATTTCATCAACCTATTAACGCCCTTGGATATCATATGTTATCGCAAATCAGCGATCACAAGGATAATCCGGACAGCCCTATAATAAGTCGGTCAAGTATTGTAGCAGCATATAAACATAAGTATTGCTTTTTTATAGATTTATAAGTGTCTTTAAATGCCTACGGAAACCATATGATATTTTTTTTAAAACGCTATCTAAAAATTGAAGATCAAAAAAAATATTAATTTGGGCGCTAATAGGTTAACACAAAATAGTAATGTTATTTTGGATTTTATTATTTTATGTCTGGCATTCCATCTATGGTACATTCAATATTTCATATACTAAAAATGATATGAAGAAAGTTCTGCCTTAGTAACGAATTTATAAATTAATGTAATTTAAAAATACAAAGAAAAATTAAATTCAATTAAAAATAAACTCGGGCGTTAATGGTTTAAGATCTTTTATGGCTATTCTATAAATGATGTCACAGGATTTTCGTAAAATGTCACACCATGCAACATCGAATTCAGCACGATGAAAACAGACTCACAGTTCCACTATTTTCTAAAATAATGATTTATTATTTTTGTCACATTAGGTTACCTGTGAAGTTACCACCGCTAAGGAAATGGACGCTTCGCAACGCCAGAAACTCGAAGGTGTTTTGAAATCATTCCTGAAATCGAACCAAACAATTCACCTCACGTCCAAAGTCGATCCCAACATCCTCGGCGGCATTATCGTCAGCATCGGAGACCGTTACGTCGACATGAGCGTGGCCAATAAAATAAAGAAGTACACGGACCTCATCAATATTGCTGTCTAACGTGTTTTAGGGGATTTCAATAGAAATGCCATAGATGTAATAATGTAAGAGAAAATACACTTTAAAGTAATCAACATTTGTTTTATTTCCAGTTACGATTGTCGTGCGTTTTATTAAATGTTATATAATTTGAAATTAACAGGTTTACCACCATGGTGGACACTGGTGTACATCTGGCACGGGTATGAAGGTATGTGTTCTTTGCATCTGGGTCATGACAGAATATTAAATAAGTTAAATTCTGTTACCAGCGAAAAACCTCTTTTTGTTCCGTAATTGGAATATCAAATGTTGGATTTTCGGGGTTTGAATGAACTGTGTTCTCATCATTATAAATATTCGTTGGCACCGTCTCTGCGGGCTTAACTATCCAGGATATATTATCCTCATTAGGATCATTGAAAAGATCCTCATTAATTTTTTCTATATAATATTCATGCATTTGTCCGGTCTCATTATGTGCATTGATTTCGATCCGTGAGAAAGCATCACATTTCGTTATACGTTGAAGCCTGATAAAGCCTAAAATCGTAAGGGTTTGGTAACATTTTCATTCATGTTTTTAAATACGTTGGAATTATTAAATCCACAAAAAATTCATTCATTCATCCTCGCGATAACAGAGGGCTACCCTACGACTTCTTGTGGAAATACGAGGATGCAAGTTTAGAGTCTACCCAAAAATCCCCGATTGATGAAATGGGTGCCGCAACAAGATCTCCTCAGTACGTATATTCCTAACCATGTTCAGACTTAATTAATTAATGATTGAAGGAAGGCCCTATTAGGATGATATAATCCACCCTGTATCCAGTGACGGTTCGCGGGGTTTTTTCTGGCACGGCCGAGGAACAAGAGGTGGTAATACAGATAGGTGCGGTCACGCGGCCAGCCGACCCTACCTATTTGTATGACCACCTCTTGTTCCTCGGCCGTACCAGAAAAAAACCCCGCGAACCGTCACTGGAACGAACCCCTCTAGCAACCCTGTGAAAAAAAAGCTTTTTCAGTAAACTATGCCCAACTTTGACGATGTGTACGGAGTTGGAAAAAATTTGTCGACTCGATCCACCATAAAGGCATTAAAATTTGATTAATTCCCTATGCAGGACTCAAAGAACGAAGTTCCTACGACGATTTGGCACCATGTTATGGGTGTGCATTTTGAGGTTTTTCGCGCATAACAGCGACTTTTCAACCAAATTGGATAATTCTTCTTAAATTCAACAAACCTTACTTCATTGTTTATTATTAAACCTTTAATCCCTATGAATGTAGAATTTCGACGACATGACTTATTATTCCGGAATTTTTACGGCACATTTATTTGAAAATAGTAAAGGGTTACAAGTTTTGAGATGATTTAACGTTCAAATTATCAAAATCATCCCTCAGAATTACTATTTAAAAGCTTTTAAACATTTTACGTTCGAATTTCACCGCCTCGTCGCCATCTATTCGACGATAGCCGAACTACTAAGTGATGTTTTTGAACAGCGCCTAAATGCTCGAACTTTATCCTTATAATCAAAGTGTTAATATTCAGCAATGCGCCATACCCGAAACGATAGACTATTTAATTCCAAATCGAATGGTGTATAAAATAGCTGAGGCAATTTAGCGGTTTTCTTGTAATTTGCGAATGAAAATTAAGCACGACACACTTACCGACATTTACAGTTCACTGTAACTTAACAATTAAATGCACAACAATTGGCTATATTCTTCAATGAAATACGGGTCCCAATACTTATTACTGATTATTTATTTAACTTTTTATATTATTAATGCATTACAATAAGAGAAATATATGTGGAATCCTAATCTTCATAGAGGGTACCCTCTGTTATCGAGGGGATAAACTACATTTGAATTTATGGATTTAATAATTGTCTTAATAATGAAAAAATATTTAAAAACTTAAGAAGAATGTTATCCTATAATAAAATAAATTTACTTGTAGATATTTTCGTATTTAAATTGCAGAAACAATACATTATAATATATCCGCCTTATCACAGGCAATCCAATATCTGTTATTGATTTATTATTAAAAACTTCCAACTCTAAACGTGACAGATACAAAACCATAAGTGTAATCTTACGTAAAGCTTCACAAATAATGCAAATATTTAAGTACTTAAATTGCAGAAATAATTATATCAAATAAACGCCTACTTACTGGCAACCCAATATACATGTAACTAATAATGATTTATTTTTTAAAACTTCCAATTTTAAACGTAACAGCGACAAAACCATAAGTGTAATATTTCTGAAGCACTACCAAGTATTACACTCATGCTTGTGTCTCTATTACGTTCAAAAATTGAAAATTTTTAATAGCAAATTAATATTAGGCAAACGTATATTGGGTTGCCTGCAAGTAGGTGTTTATATAATACCATTGTTTCCGCAATTTAAGTACATAAATATTTGCACTATTTTTAAAGCTTTACTCAGCATTACACTTATGGTTTTGTCCCTGTTACGTATAAAATTAGAAGTTTTTAATAATAAATTAATTGGAGTTATGCGTATATCGGGTTGCTTATGATTAGGTGTGTATAGTATAAAATATTGTTTCTGCAATTTAAATACGTAAATATCCACAAGTGAACTTATTTTATTATAAGCTAACATTCTTCTTATGTTCTTAAATATTATTTTATTATTACAACAATTATTACATCTACAAATTATTAAGTAGTTTCTCCCCACAATAACAGGGGGAGACCTCTACGTAGATTATGATTTCTTGTATATTTCTCTTATTATAATGCATTAAAAATATAAAAAGTTGAATAAATAATCACTAAAAACTATTCGGGCTCGTATTTGATTGAAGAATATAGCAAATACTGCTTTATTGAATTTTTATGTTACAGTGAACTGTAAATGTCGGTAAGGGTGTCCTGCTTAATTTTCATTCGCAAATTACACGAAAACCGCTAAATTTCCTCAGCTATTTTATAGACCATTCGATTCAGAATTAAATCGTCTACTGTTTCATGCACAGCCCATGGCTAAATATTAACACTTTGACAATAAGTATAAAGTTCGATCATTTTGGCGCTGTTCAAAAACATCACTTAGCGGTTCAGCCACCGTCCAATAGATGGCGACGAGGCCCAGAAATCCGAACGTAAAATGTTTAAAAGATTCTAAATAGCAATATTGAGGGATGATTTCGATAATTTAAGCATTAAATCACCACCAAACATATAATCCTTTAATATTTTTAAATAAAAGTGCTGCAAAAATTCTGCAATAATAAATATTTCCGCAGCAATTTTTTAATGGTGTAATTGATTTTAATGATTCAAATTGTAATTTACAGAGGTATTAATGGTTTAATAATAAACAATCAAATAAGATTTGTTGTTGTTGGGAAATTAACATTTACTTATGGTGTCATTTTAAACCCAAATAATTCCTAAACGTTTATTGATTAATATCCTTGTTAGTTCAATTGTAGTTATTGTTTCATCGCTGTTAGACTTAAAAGCAGAAGTTTTAAATATTGAATTAATAGTCGAAGAGGTTGTATGAATAGAGATAGCATGAAGCGATTAGATTTGATGCATTACTTGGTGCGAGGCGGAAACTTGTATTTAATTTTTGCAAGTATTCATAGAATCTGGGTTCTTTTAGAAAAATACTTGTACTAAATTAATTTAGCTTAAAAATGTAGCCAGTGTAAAATGTGACGGTTAAGGCTCCACTGGTTGAGATCATAACTGATTTTGATTCGGACGAAATGAATGCTGTAAATAAAACTGAACATATTTAACATGTATATTCACTGTAATCTGCAAATTACGTTTTTTAATTCAATGCAAAAACGTTTCAAAATCAAACATTTTGCAATGGTTTCGAAGCTTTAATAATGATTACACATTATTAAAGCTTCGACACCGACAGGTGCACCAGCTAAATTTTCATTTGCAAATTACTGAAAAACCGCTAGGTTTCCCCAGCTATTTTACACATAATTCGTTTCAGAATAAAATACTCTATCCTTTAATGTATAAATAGTAAAAATAGCCTGAATAAATGGATATCCAACCTGTTCGTGACTTCCATTTTGTAGTCACGAGCAGGTTGCATCATTGTATACTCATACATTGAGGCTATTTTTCTTCTTTGTTACATTCAGTATTAAAATAGTTGATCGTTTCAAATTTTTTAAAATTATTCAAACCATCTTTCAATCCTAATCATTGAAATGTTTAATTGCAGACAAACTTACCGTTTACTTAAATGTGCTGTAAAAATAAAGATGTTGCCATAAGTTATTAAATTTTGAATAATTATTTGTTCACTGAAACGGGTTTTGATTGCATTTTTATCAAAATTGTTAATTTATTCCGTTTCAAATAAACTTTTAATTGATTCATTTAGTTCAATAACCTCTTTTTTAATCAATATGCTTTAAGTGTGTTATATAACTCATTTTTACTATTATTAAAATTAAAGCTCCAGACTGAAAATGTTGGCTATAACTGTGGTTACAATTAAATTCTGCATATTTAATAGTACATAGTTTATTATATGTTTATTTCCAGATATAGTATAAATTGAAACTTATAAGAGATAGTAATGTTTAAATAAAAACGTAATCGCACGAGAAGACCTACAACCTACCAAAACAAGAAAATACATGAAAATTAAATAGACCTTGTTTAAATTTTTGTAAATTTATTTAAGCACCATATTCATGCAAAATTATCGATAATACATTGTAAAGTATTTGTAAATCTATCCAAAGTATCATAAAATAAGTACAAATCACGATATAATTAGTATCAAAAATTTAGTTGTTAAGCTTATCCGGTAGATTATGTTCGGTCGACCGTACAACGACGTTCCCTTATAAATATAGTATATCAAACATCGTATAAAAAGTATAAAATAATACAAAATAGATGTAAAACTGAGCTTTAGGTGTTTCACACTCTATTCTCTCGCGTCGGAGGGTATTTGGCTGAATATTTAGGCGCTCTTCTCTTGGTCGATGGCCTCCTTCGTCGGCAACGGGTTCTTCTCTTGCGTCTCGGTATGCTTCAATTTAGTCGTGTCGAAGTTCTCGATGCCGGAAATCAGATTCCTCTGGCCCTTCTCCTGTTCGATGACTATAAGTGAAAATTGGGTTAGCGAATGTTTACTTTACGACCGGAGGGATTGCGGGGTTTCGTGTGTTACCTTCGGTGTCGGGCAGAATGATTTTTTCTGCGGTAGTGGCATGCCTCATGGTGGACTTATCAAAGTGCTCGACGCCGTTTATCAAATTTTGATGGGTCTTTTCCTGCTGAACGACTACATGCAAAGCAAGCAGATGAGTAACACATGCAAATTATAAATAATAACAATAAAAATATGCATTTTATATTATTGCAAGCTTTATTTAATTTAACAAATTCAGTAATTCAGTGCCTAAATGACCGAAGCGATCAATTAGTTAGTGTCAAGCTTACTCCAGCCATGCTATCGCACGCCAATGGATAGAGGAGGCTTCGAAAGCAAACAGTTGCACAACGTTTGCTTCCTTTATCTCAACAGGAGAAGCGTTAACAAGTCTCTCTTAGCTTCCTCTACAAAAGTTCACAAACCGCCACTGTTGAATGTGCCATTAAAAACGAATTAGAAAACAGGAAAATTAAATTAAGACACTAAAAAAATGCGTAAATGCAGTGTGTTCCACTCTTATGGGTACGAAGAGTGAAGCAAGTTCAATGAACTTGAAAATTAACAATATAACAATAGCAATATGAAATAGATACCAACAAAATGCTTAGAACATCCAAAACAAAGGAATTTCTTAGCTCAAAGAAGAAGTCTTTCGGGTAATTGTGATCACAGCCATTTTGTTCTCTTTTTGGGTTTTACCATAAGATCCCACTTACAAGCTACACAAGTATGTATCTTAAATATTGCATATGCAATAATTTTGAGATAAAAGTGTGAACATTCATGTGTTAAACATATAAACTTTGTGATGGAAATGGCAGCCTCGCAGTGACGGTTTGCGGGTTTTTTTTCTGGTACGGCCGAGGTAGCAGAGGTGGTAAGAGAGATAGGTGCAGTCACGCAGCCAGCTGTCTCTGCAACGGACCCTACCTATCCGTATTGTCACCGTCCGTACCAGAAAAAACCCCGCTAACCATCATTGCAGCCTCGCCAATCTTATATTTGTCACGTTTTCAACATTTTCATGTATTGATGTTGATACTCCTTTCTAGTGCACACAGATGCAGAATTAGTAAGTTCACCTTACGACTTTGCTCCCTATATAATTTGAATATTTCGGACCTTACATACACTTTCATTACAAATTAGCATCAGCGACAGTTCTTCTGTGAAATCATATTCAGCCAGAGATAATACAGTTGTTGCAAACATATCTCAATATCATTATTTTCTCATGCTGTTGAACGGATGAATTTTAAGTTTAAGGCGCATCGACAACTAATGCCAATCGCGCCACACAAGATGATACAGGAGAGTGTAAGCATCCTTCTTGCTCATCCACATTTACACACATGCATTTCTTCAATTGAAACATGCTGCAAATATATCTCAACATCATTATTATCACATGCTGTTGAATGAATGAATTTTGGACAACTAACGTCATTCGCGCCACACACATGCTGTTCAACTTACAAATCCATGCCAAGCGTTGCTTAACTCAGCGGGTAGTTATACATACCATCTTTATCAGGCAGAGGGTTCTTCTCTTGCGTTTCCGTATGTTTCAGTTTCTTGGTGTCGAAGTGTTCGATTCCCTCAATGAGGGCCTTCTCCGTCTTTTCGGCGGCAAGATCTGTAATGAGGGTGAAAATTAAAATTTTATCACAGTGTTGTTAAGCAATTAGCAATAATTAATTAGTAGTTATTATTAATAATTATAATTTCTACCAAAACATTAGATATTTTTGACATTCAATTTCACAAAATCTACAGGAACGTCACTATTACAATTTACACCATCGATGGGGATTGTTATGTTATTTGTTAACCCATGCTATGCTTCTGTTGCTTATATATATTTTATTATTTATTTATTATATTATAAGTCAGGCACTATTTTAATACTGAAGTTTGATATATTATTTTATCGAAATTGACGAATGTATCTATAAAGTGTATAGAAATAACATAATAAAGATTATTGATACTGATATTACTAGGGACCGGAAAAAAAAAGACACAATTTTAGCAAAAAAGGGCTTTAAATACATTAAAAATTGCAAAAAAAGCATCAATAAGAAAATACATCAAGAAAAAAGCATTATTATTATTATTATTATTAATAATCCTTTATTGGCATATTTACAAAAAGGTATTAAAAAAGTAACTTTAAATTCCTAAAATTCATAAAAGACTTGGTTTCATTTTTATTCATATGAATTAACAATTATTATAAAGATGGTCTGCGACAAAATATTTTTCCAAATGTTCTAAAGTAAAATTAGTTCTGTTATTCAGCAAAATATTTAGAAAATCTTGAGCTTACAATAAAATATATAATCCTCTAGTATTATACATTTTTTATGCAAAATTTGCGTATTAAAAAAAAGCTTATTTTTACTGCTAAAATTTGCAAAAATTAGAGGAAAAATTAAAAAAAGCATAAATAAGTTTATTGCTTAAAATTAGGTCTTTACTTACTACATTATTAAGTATTTGGAACGTTCTCAATAATAATACGTTTGCAACTAGTTTTTTTTTAAATTGACTATTTATCTGGATGCAACCCAACTTACTTACTACATATAACTATGGTTGCATACACTACAGACTTATAAAGGGGTTGATTCAAGGAAATCTTTTACAATTTACATCATCGATGGGGACTGTTACGTTATTTGTTAATCCATGCTTTTGCTGCTTATTGCATGGAATGTACTTAATAATAAAATGTGCGTCGCTCATCGTTCTTGTAACTATTTATCTGTATCCAACACTATTTACGTATAATACATAACTATGGTTGCAGACACTAGACTTCGAAAATTTCTTTTTTTAAATAGTTGATTTACATTGTGTAGATATTAATTTTAAATTCAACAAATCCAAGCCCAAATGTTTTAATAAATGGGATTCAAAGAATGAATAATAAATTTCCCAAACTAACGTCACTGCAAATGCAAAAAAGGTGGCAAATTTGTACGCTTCAAAGAATGGAATTTGCTTCAAAATTTCCAAATTTGCTTAGCAATAACATATATTTGACATATCAAAAGATAATTGACGTACCTTGCTTGTAAACAAAATGGCAGCACTCTGAACTCGAATTTAAGTGAGTGAAATGTGCACCACCTGATTAAAAAAATTCTAAAAAAATTATCGCCTGCGGAAATTGCTTCAAAATTTCCAAATTTGCTTAGAAATAGCAGATTTTTGACATAGCAAAAGATAATTGTCGCATCTTGCTTGTAAACAAAATGGCCGCACTCTGAACTCGAAAATTTGAGTGAGTGAAACGTACACCACCTGATTAAAAAAATTCCAAAAAAATTATCGCCCGCGGAATTTCCTTCAAAATTTCCAAATTTGCTTAGAAATAACATATTTTTGACAAACCAAAAGATAATTGACGCACCTTGCTTGTAAACAAAATGGCAGCACTCTGAACTCAAATTCGAGTGCGTGAAATGTGCACCACCTCCTTAGAAAAATTCTAAGAAAATTATCGCCCGCGGAATTTGCTTCACAATTTCCAAACTTGCTTAGGAATAACATATTTTTGACATACCGAAAGATAATTGACGCACCTCGCTTGTAAATAAAATGGCAGCGCTATGAACTCGAATTTGAGTGAGTGAAATGTGCACCACCTGATTAAAAAAATTCTAAAAAAATTATCGCCCGCGGAATTTGCTTCAAAATTTCTAAATTTGTTTAGAAATAACATATTTTTGACATACCAAAAGATAATTGACGCACCTTGCTTGTAAATAAAATGGCAGCACTATGAACACCCCTCAAAGGCAAAATTCTTTATTTAATTTACTTAAATTTAAACCCAAAAAAATTGCTAGAGGTACGAGAAAGAAATTAGTTTATATATTCGTTTGCACAGCTATTATCAACATATATCTATTAAACAAATTTACAATTCATTAGTATAGCAAACAATTTTTTTAATCGAACACCTTGGCGATATCACGATAAGGTTTTTTTTAAATACATATTGCAGTTATCTGAGAGGACTGTCGGTACGTAAGTTCATCTCAAGTCTACTGCCAACAATGGGGAAATAAATCAGGAACCTTTGCATATGCAAACGGAAGCATTTTCGACTCGACGCGCCAATTTTCAAGGTAATAAATACGGGTGGAGGTCGTTAACCCCGTCGAGTGTTGAACCTATCCTTTCGTAGAACGCATGCTAAAATGCGAGTAATTAATTAATTGTTAAATGCTCAGCAAGTGTTGTTTACGCGGAAAAGTAAATAAGCAATTACTCGGTTATTTGTTAAGCCGCGTGAACTGTTCATTGGCGCGTCGGATTGAAAAATTGGTAATTTTCAGCGAGGATAATTTAATTTTCTGCACAGTCTGTCTAGT
The DNA here is from genome assembly GCA_910593695.2 of Ocypus olens. Taxonomy (NCBI): domain Eukaryota; kingdom Metazoa; phylum Arthropoda; class Insecta; order Coleoptera; family Staphylinidae; genus Ocypus; species Ocypus olens. The sequence continues at coordinate 11,192,031 of OU343059.1, read as the reverse complement.
TGGGAGAAGGAATAAATCAATTTGAAAATTAAGCAAGAAAATTGAAACTTTTTCTCCAAAATTATGATTTATTTAAAATTTGTCTCAACGGCAATTGAAGAAAATGCCGAAAGTTTTTTTAACAAAGGTTTCCGATCAAGAAAGACAGTGGAACAAAATCACTCTGGAGAAGTTACATGATGTGAATGGGTTGTGGTAAATCCAGTTACTGTGATAATATATTTGAAGTAGAGAACTGGCGGCGTGTTAACATCCACAATAACGTCTACATATTTCATATAAATTGACGTGTAAGGCATTAGGAGAAATCACGGCTGCAGCACCGATTCAACAAAATGACAAGCAGCAGCTGCATTTTGATTCAATTCACGTTCTCAATTTTCCCGGCGAAAATCGGAGAAAGTCTGCACTTGACCAGATAATGTTTATGTTAATCCGGTCATCCAGCCCAGAGAGATACCATCCGAAAGTAGAGGATTCGCACACTTATAAAGTAAAAAAAAAAGTGATTCACGCTCAACAGTTATCTACTCGGGACTTATCAAAATAAACCGAAAAACCCACATACGGCGCAATTTAAATAAATCGAGCCGTAAAAGTAACGATCGTGTTTATGTAAAGAAGGTGCGCGCGACCATTGAAGGCTTTTAAGTGTCTGGTCGTAAAAATACAGTTACGGCGGTATTTTGGTTGAATTTTAACGGTGGGTTAAGGGTTTTTGGAATTAAGTAGAACGGTACTCGTGGAAGAAGGACAATTTCATAATAAAAAAGGCTTAAACCAAGCGTATAAATGACATGGGCCAAATTTTTCTTAACTTGACTGTAGGATCAGCGTAATATAAGCTTTTGTGGCGTGAGCCACTGAATTTTGTTGCAGAGTTGGCCATGCCTAAGAGAGAGAGAGAGAGAGAAACATAGCCATGTCTGAGATTAATGCATTTTTTTAAATCTAATTCAATCTAGACTAATGACGTAATAATATGCAACAGACCTCATTTATCTCACAGCCAACTCTGAACCAAAATTTTGTTGGTCACACGATATCTAAATATTTTATTATTAATCTACCGCAGAATTTATTTTATAGACCGACACCGTTGACGACAAAATTCTAATTCTAAAACCACCTATGCAAAGACTTGTTTGTAGCAAACAAACTCATTAATAATTAACAACACACGAGAATTACTTATTGTGGTCCTCGGACATATGGCAAGCGCCGTTCTTCCGATTAAAAGCATCGGCTAATAGCTCGGTAATTACAGTCGGACAATGTTATCCTCCACATGTTTTCTCGCTTCGTGAACGGATTTTAAGATGTTAAGTTAGTTAAAAAAAAAACAGCAAAATCGTTATGGATTAGTCGGCGGGTATCAAACTTGAAACATGTTAGACCAAACAACTGTTGTTATTAAGCGGACCGGAACTGCCCCTGGTTATCGTTATTCCGGCAATTGTTATGGCTTGCTCACACTGAAGTTGCTCGTGCATTATTCACGCTGACAGATATACAAATATTCAGATTTTAAGAATAAAATGGTGCGATCATATCTCCATATGTAGCGTACCACAGATAGGAAACGTCAGTTCTAGAAGATACAAGTATTCGATGATAAGGCATTTCATTTCAATCATGGTGTTGAGTAAACTACTCATCCATCATTTTTTTCAAATTATCTTTGACCAATAACTCGTGTCAAGTGTGTTTTCCGGATTCCTGAAGCTGTTTACGCGATACAGTTCTTCTTCTATAACCAACTTATGGGTCAATCTTCCATTCTTTTCTAAAAGGACTGCTCTAACAACTCCCAGTTTCTGGTAGTCTAATTTTTTCAAATTATCTTTTATAATGTCAAGTGTGTTTTCCGGTTTCCTGAAGTTGTTTAAGCGATACACAGTTCTTCTTCCGTTACCAATTAATGGATGAATCTTCCATTCTTTCCGAAAGGGAGTGCTTTAACAGCTCCCGGCTTCTGGTAGTCTACAAACTCATCATGTTGAGCAGGGGATCAGCAAGAATTTTTAATTCATTCTTGAAACACTTTTTCGCCAGTTACTTTGGTCTAGGAAAATAAATCGCATTTTTCTTTCTTCAAAAAAAGTGGAGTGACGGTATATTGTACAAATGGCTCTACCATCAACATGATCCACGAGCCACCACTGATGTTGAGGGTTCCAGAAAAGAAGCTCGAGAGACCCAATACGCATAGATTCTGACTCATCAAAATAGATCGTAGAATATTTGAATCTGTCAAGGTGACAGACGTCAAAATAATTGTAGTAATTGCGATAGAATATTTGAATCTGTCAAGGTGAATAATCACGTGAACACTCTGCTCGCATGGGTTACCGCCTCAAAGCTTTAAACATCTTCAGGGCTTTACCTTGGGCGTTCGGCAGGACGATCTTCTCTTTGGTATCGGTCCGTTTTAGGGTGGAGGTTTTGAAGTTTTCTACGCCGGCTATAAGGGCGTTATGCGTTCGCTCCTGCGCTACATCTACACACGCAACCCTTAATTAATCACAAACATAATCATAGAGAGAGGCGCAAAAACAGATAAATCAAGAAAAGAGTCGAGAAGCCCTTGAAAGAGAGGCGCGCAGATAAATAAAGAAAATGGTTTGTGTTATTTTGAGTGCAGCCCGAAATAGAGTAAAAACGTGCGCAGACTTGGGTTATTTTCTTTCAGCGCCACCCCCTAAAATAGACGCTGGCGCAGCCTCCCCCGAGACGCACAGAAATGGGAATTACCCATGTTTCACATAAAACGGGGACCAGTGTTACCAAGTCAGCTAGATCTTTCAAAATATATATTTTACGAGAGAAAAAGTAGAAATTTTTCAAAAATTCATAACTTAGGGAAAAATTGACACATTTTCAAAAATTTGAATTAATTTTAAAGGTAAATATCTCGTGGACAAATTAAACATTTTGAACAAATTTATCATGTAAGAATTTATTTTATTTTCGATTTTTTTTATTGAAGTGTTCGACAAATTAAATCGTTAATTTAAAAAAATTCATAACTCACGGAAAAATTGACACATATTCAAAATTTTTAATTCATTTTAAAGGTGGATATCTTGCGGATAAATTAAATATTTTGAACAAATTTATCATGTAAGGATTTATTTTATTTTCGATTTTTTTTATTGAAGTGTTCGACAAATTAAAACGTTAATTTTCAAAAATTCGTAACTCACGGAAACATTGACGCATTTTCATAATTTTTAAATCATTTTAAAGGTGGATATCTTGCGGATAAATTAAAAATTTTGAACAAATTTATCATGTAAGGATTTATTTTATTTTCGTTTTTTTTTTTATTGAAATGTTCGACAAATTAAAACGTTAATTTTCAAAAATTTATAACTCACGGAAAAATTGACACATTTTCAAAATTTTTAATTCATTTTAAAGGTGGATATCTTGCGGACAAATTAAACATTTTGAACAAATTTATCATGTAAGGATTTATTTTATTTTCAATTTTTTTTATTGAAGTGTTCGACAAATTAAAACGTTAATTTTAAAAAATTCACAACTCACGGAAAAATTGACACATTTTCAAAATTTTAAATTCATTTTAAATGTGGATATCTTGCGGATAAATTAAACATTTTGAACCAATTTATCATGTAAGGATTTATTTTATTTTCGATTTTTTTTTCATTGAAGTGAAGCGTTAATTTTCAAAAATTCATAACTCACGGAAAAATGGACGCATTTTCAAAAATTTTAATTCATTCCAAAGGTGGATATCTTGCGGATAAATTAAACATTTTGAACAAATTTATCATGTGAGGATTTATTTGATTTTCGATTTTTTTCGACAAATTAAATCGTTAATTTTCAAAAATTCATAACTCACGGAAAAATTGGCACATTTTCAAAATTTTTAATTCAATTTAAAGGTGGATATCTTGCGGATAAATTAAACATTTTGAACAAATTTATCATGTAAGAATTTATTTTATTTTCGATTTTTTTTATTGAAGTGTTCGACAAATTAAAACGTTAATTTTCAAAAATTCATAACTCACGGAAAAATTGACGCATTTTCAAAATTTTTAATTCATTTTAAAGGTGGATATCTTGCAGATAAATTAAACATTTTGAGAAAATTTATCATGTAAGGATTTATATTATTTTCGATTTTTTTTATTGAAGTGTTCGACAAATTAAAACGTTAATTTTCAAAAATTCATAACTCACGGAAAAATTGACACTTTTTCAAAATTTTTAAAGATAGATATCTCGTGGATAAATTAAACATTTTGAGCAATTTTATCATGTAAGTATTCATTTTATTTTCAATTTTTTTTTCATCGAAGTGAAAAGTTAGTTTTCAAAAATTCATAACTCACGGAAAAATTGACACATTTTCAAAATTTTTAATTCATTTTAAAGGTGGATATCTTGCGGATAAATTAAACATTTTGAACAAATTTATCATGTAAGAATTTATTTTATTTTCGATTTTTTTTTTATTGAAGTGTTCGACAAATTAAAACGTTAATTTTCAAAAATTCATAACTCACGGAAAAATTGACGCATTTTCAAAATTTTTAATTCATTTTAAAGGTGGATATCTTGCGGATAAATTAAACATTTTAAGAAAATTTATCATGTAAGGATTTATATTATTTTCGATTTTTTTTATTGAAGTGTTCGACAAATTAAAACGTTAATTTTCCAAAATTCATAACTCACGGAAAAATTAACACATTTTCAAAATTTTTAAAGATAGATATCTCGTGGATAAATTAAACATTTTGAGAAATTTTATCATGTAAGTATTCATTTTATTTTCAATTTTTTTTTTCATCGTAGTGAAAAGCTAATTTTCAAAAATTCATAACTCACGGAAAAATTGACACATTTTCAAAATTTTTAATTCATTTTAAAGGTGGATATCTTGCGGATAAATTAAACATTTTGAACAAATTTATCATGTAAGGATTTATTTTATTTTCGATTTTTTTTTATTGAAGTGTTCGACAAATTAAAACGTTAATTTTCAAAAATTCATAACTCACGGAAAAATTGACACATTTTCAAAATTTTTAATTCATTTTAAAGGTGGATATCTTGCGGATAAATGAAACATTTTGAACAAATTTATCATGTAAGGATTTATTTTGTTTTCGATTTTTTTTATAGAAGTGAAACGTTAATTTTCAAAAATTCATAACTCGCAGAAAAATCAACACATTTTCAAAAATTTTAATTAATTTTAAAGGTAGATATATTGCGGATAAATGAAACATTTTGAGCAATTTTATCACGAAAGTATTTATTTTATTTTCGATTTTTTTTTATTGAAGTGAAACGGTAATTTTCAAAAAATGCACTCACCGAAAAATTGACACATTTTCAAAAATTTGAATTAATGTTAAAGGTAGATATCTCGTGGATAAATTAAACATTTTGAGCAATTTTATCATGCAAGTATTTGTTTCATTTTCGATTTTTTTTTGAAGTGAAACTTTAATTTTCAAAAATTCATAACTCATGGAAAAATTAACAAATTTTCAAAAATTTTAATCAATGTTAAAGGTAGATATCTTGCGGATAAATGAAACATTTTGAACAAATTTATCATGTAAGGATTTATATTTTTTTTGATTTTTTTTTTATTGAAGTGTTCGACAAATTAAATCGTTAATTTTCAAAAATTCATAACTCACGGAAAAATTGACACATTTTCAAAAATTTTAAAGGTAGATATCTCGTGGATAAATTAGTATTCTCAGTATCTTTAATGCTGAAAGGGCCAGGTCTAGTTTAACCAATAGCAGATTAAAAAAAAAAAACTTATACTTTACAAAATCAGAAAATAAAATCATTTTTAATAAAACTTTGATCTAGATTATCTTTATTGTAAATTATTTGACTTTGGCCTTTTTAGCACCAAGCCAGAGAAATTTGTCAAATGTCGAAGACTGTGCACATCCACTGTAGCTTCTTATTTGAGGGTAAGAGATATTTTGACCTTGACCAGTCGACATAATTAAACATTTTTTTGAGTGAAAGTTGTTGAAATGAAGAACCATTGTATCGCAGGCCACCATTGTGTTCTATAAATATATACTTTATGCTGTGTGTATTGTTTTCTTCGAGTGGAGACTCCCACTCGCGCTTATTAAACTATTAAAATTAATTCGCATAATTCTAACACAATTCTCTCAATTGCCTGTGATTTTTTTGTGTGGACGTTATGACGTCGGAAGTGTTGAAATGTTATTAAAGATCTGGAAAGTAATTTGCTTGAAAACTTAAACTTAATCAAAAGTGTAGTAGGATGAAATAATTACGCTGTGTAGTTGAAATAGCTCTAGTAGAGAAGACAGGGGAGAATAATAAAAGTTAGGGAATTAATATTAAGGGTTGAAAACCAAATTCAACAAATATTAGAGAATTAAGGTGCTAAAGGTAAACCCTGTGGTACCCCTTGTTACCAGGACAAATTTTCATAGAGACAGGAGAGAATCATAAAAGTCTAAGTTATGTTAGGGAATTGAAGTGCTAAAGGTAAACCTTGTGGTACACCTTGTTGGATAAGATCCATCTAAAAATTTAGTTATATTCGGGGATTAAGGTGCTAAAGATAAACCCTGTGGTATACCTTATTGCACAGTTGAAACACCTCCAGGACAAGCTTTCATAGAGTCAGGAGAGAATCATAAACGTCTAAGTTATGTTACGGAATTAAGGTGTTAAAGGTAAACCTTGTTGGGGAAGGTCCACTTGAAACTTGACATCACGCTTATGTGTCGGAATATAAAGCGACCATTGTCAACTCATCGAAGGGTAAAAAACGATTGCGATTAAATTAAAATTAACGAAACTTTGCACTAAATCAAAGCCTAAACGTATTAATAAAGACTCACGGGTTTGAATACGAAGGGCCGATTGATAAACTCATCGAAGCATAACGAATATTCACGAGTCAACTCGGTTCTTCAGCTCGTGATCAAAATTCATGAACAAAACCGAATGCACCAGAAGCGAAGTTAATCATTTTTTTTTATTCGTAATTTGCATGACTCATTTAGTTTAGTGACCCGACTATATTATTACAGTCTGCACATCTCACATCCATTGCAATCATTTTACCACGAACGGCATTCTATGATTAAGCGAATTCGTTTTGCGCATCATCAAAAAACTTTCGCATCCGCCATGTGCAAGTGAAATGTAAAAAAAAATAATTCGCTCACCTTGCGCGGACGGAAGCACGATCTTCTCTAAGGTGTCGGCGTTCTTGAGGTTGTCGGTCTTGAAGCCCTCGAGTTCGCTCTTCAGGTCGCCGGCCACTCTTGGAAGGTCTTTGAGGGATGGTGCTGGGCAAGACATCTGAAACAGGAAGATTGCGTTGTACCATTCTGCATGTTAAGCGGTGGCCTTGGGTCGAAGACAGGAAGTTTGCGGAATACCGACTGGCGTGTGTTGTTGTTTCAGGAGGCACGTTAGGAATTTTGATGATGCGACGGCCAAGGTTTATGGTATATTGTTTGCTGGTCAACAACTTTTAAGATTATTCTCGGTTTGCAGTTTTTAACAATCAAAATTTGCGTACACATGATGTGGCGGTGATTTTGAGAATTTAACGGAGGTATCAAAGGTTTAGGGCGCGTTGGGCTTAAAGTAGATCTGATTTGGAGAGGTTGAAGAACGTTCTGGCAGTAGAGCGCGCTAGGCTAAAAGTTGTAGATCTGATTTGGAGAATTTTAAGGACGTTTTAAAATTTTAGAGCGCGTTAGGCTAAAAGTTGATCTTGACATTGAGCGTTGCAAGTAAAAGAAAAACTAGAGCACACATGGACATGTATCCCAGGCCAAAAAAAGTAAAAAAAAAACAGCAAAAACTTCCATGCCTCGCTAAAATTGCACTGCATTAGCCTTTTGGTTTACTGGGTAAAACGTAAAGGGTGAATTAAATGGTTGAAAGTACATACTGAGACGTCGTAAAATTGACCAAATATAAAAGTTAAACAAGACTACCGATTATATAAAAAAAAATCAGGTGTCATAATTTTGTAAAATATCTTCAACAGAATAAAATGCATCAAATTTTATCTTCATTTCATTATATTATTATAATTTATTAAATTGTACATCGATTTTAACCCTAAAATTATCAAAAATCCAACTTCTGTCATCGTTGTGTCACTAACTTCTGATATTTTCAAATTGACCATGTCTTCCAATATTACGCGTTCCAGAAAAAAAAATCGATGAAAAACGGTACTCTAATTATTGTTTAATATTGTTGATAAGACCATGAAAAACATTTATGGCCATCAAAATCATCTCCAAATGAGGTACACCCATTTTTTATTTTTTTAAAGTTGAACATGTCTTCGAATATTACGCGTTTCATGAAAAAGGATGGAAGACAAACTGTCATCTAATTATTATTTAATATTGTAAATGAGACTATGAGGAACATTCTTGGTCATCAAAATGATTTCTAAATGAGGTCAAACACCAAATATTATTTATTTTTTTAAATTTGATCATGTCTTCGAATATTATGCGTTAAAAAAAATGTGTAAACAAAATTGAAGAAAAACTGTTCTCTAAGAATTGTTTAATATTGTTAATAAGACTATGAAGAACATTTATGTCCATAAAAATAATTTCTAAATGGGGCGAAACATTAACTGTTGATTTTTTTTAAACTCGAAAATTATGCTTTTCAGAAAAAAATTGTTTAAACAAAATGGAAGAAAAGCGGTGCTCTACAAATTATTTAACATTGTTAATAGGACTATGAAGAACGTTTTTGACCATTGAAATAATTTCCAAATGGGGTGAAACATTAACTTTTTTTTTTTTTAATTCAAATATTATGCTTTTCAGAAAAAAATTGTGGAAGAAAAGCGGTGCTATAGAAATTATTTAACATTGTTAATAGGACTATAAAGAACATTTATGACCATTGAAATAATTTCCAAATGGGGCGAAACATTAACTTTCAATTTTTTTAAATTCAAATATTATGCTTTTCAGAAAAAAATTGTTTAAACAAAATGGAAGAAAAGCGGTGCTCTAGAAATTATTTAACATTGATAATAAGACTATGAACAACATTTATGACCATTGAAATAATTTCCAAATGGGGTGAAACATTAACTTTTTTTTTTAATTCAAATATTATGCTTTTCAGAAAAAAATTGTGGAAGAAAAGCGGTGCTATAGAAATTATTTAACATTGTTAATAGGACTATAAAGAACATTTATGACCATTGAAATAATTTCCAAATGGGGCGAAACATTAACTTTCAATTTTTTTAAATTCAAATATTATGCTTTTCAGAAAAAAATTGTTTAAACAAAATGGAAGAAAAGCGGTGCTCTAGAAATTATTTAACATTGATAATAAGACTATGAACAACATTTATGACCATTGAAATAATTTCCAAATGGGGTGAAACATTAACTTTTTTTTTTTAATTCAAATATTATGCTTTTCAGAAAAAAATTGTGGAAGAAAAGCGGTGCTATAGAAATTATTTAACATTGTTAATAGGACTATAAAGAACATTTATGACCATTGAAATAATTTCCAAATGGGGCGAAACATTAACTTTCAATTTTTTTAAATTCAAATATTATGCTTTTCAGAAAAAAATTGTTTAAACAAAATGGAAGAAAAGCGGTGCTCTAGAAATTATTTAACATTGATAATAAGACTATGAACAACATTTATGACCATTGAAATAATTTCCAAATGGGGTGAAACATTAACTTTTTTTTTTAATTCAAATATTATGCTTTTCAGAAAAAAAATTGTTTAAACAAAATGGAAGAAAAGCTGTGCTCTAGAAATTATTTAACATTGTTAATAGGACTATGAAAAACATTTTTGACTATTGAAATAATTTCCAAATGGGGTAAAACATTAACTTTAATTTTTTTAAACTCAAATATTGTGCTTTTCAGAAAAAAATTGTTTAAACAAAATGGAAGAAAAGCGGTGCTCTAGAAATTATTTAACATTGTTAATAGGACTATGAAGAACATTTTTGACCATTGAAATACTTTCCAAATGGGGTGAAACATTGACTTTTGATTTTTTAAACTCAAATATTATGCTTTTCAGAAAGAAAAAAAAATTAAACCAAAAGGAAGAAAAAATTTTCTTTTCATTGTTTTTTAATATTGTTAAATAAGACTATGAAAAACATTTATGGCCATTAAAATAATTTTGAAATGGGGTGAAATATTAACTTTTGATTTTTTTTAATTCGAATATTGTTTTTCCGGAAAAAAAAAATTGTTTAAACAAAATGGAAGAAAACGGTGGTCTAAGAATTGTTTAACATTGTTAATAGGACTATGAAGAACATTTTGACCATTGAAATAATTTCCAAATGGAGTGAAACATTAACTTTTGATTTTTTTTAAATTAAAATATTATGCTTTTCAGAAAAAAAATTGTTTAAACAAAATGGAAGAAGAGCGGTGCTCTAGAAATTATTTAACATTGTTAATAAGACTATGAAGAACATTTTTGACCATTGAAATAATTTCCAAATGGGGTGAAACATTAACTTTTAATTTTTTTAAATTCAAATATTATGCTTTTCAGGAAAAAAATGTTTAAACAAAATGGAAGAAAAGCGGTGCTCTAGAAATTATTTAAAATTGTTAATAAAACTATGAAGAACATTTATAACTATTGAAATAATTTCCAAATGGGGTGAAACATTAAATTTTGATTTTTTTAAATTCAAATATTATGCTTTTCAGAAAAAAAAAAATTAAACCAAATGGAAGAAAAATTTTCCTTAAATTGTTGTTTAATATTGTTAAATAAGACTATGAAGAACATTTATGGCCATTAAAATAATTTCGAAATGGGGTGAAACATTAACTTTTCATTTTTTTAAATTCAAATATTATGCTTTTCATAAAAACATTTTTTTAAACCAAATGGAAAAAAAAATTCCGTTAATTGTTGTTTAATATTATTAAATAAGATTATGATGAACATTTATGACCATTGAAATAATTTCTAAATGGGGTGAAACATTAATTTTTTTTTTAATTTGAATATTATGTTTTTCAGGAAAAAAATGTTTAAACAAAATTGAAGAAAAACGGTGCTCTAAGAATTATTTAATATTGTTAATAAGACTATGAAGAACATTTATGGCCATTCAAATAATTTCTAAATGGGGTGAAACATTAATTTTTGATTTTTTTTTTTTTAAATTCGATATTGTTTTCCGGAAAAAAAAAGATTAAAAAAAAGAAAGAAAAACGGTGCTCCAAGAATTGTTTAATATTGTTCATAAGACTATGAATAACATTTATGGCCATTAAAATAATTTCTAAATGGGGTAAAACATTAATTTTTGATTTTTTTAAATTCAAATATTATGCTTTTCTTGAAAAAAAAGTCTAAACCAAATGGAAGAAAAAAATTCCGTTAATTGTTGTTTAATATTGTTAAATAAGATTATGAATAACATTTATGGCCATTAAAATAATTTCTAAATGGGGTGAAACATTAACTTTTGATTTTTTTTTTAATTCGAATATTGTTTTTCCGGAAAAAAATTGTTTGAAAAAAAATGAAAGAAAAACGGTGCTCTAAGAATTGTTTAACATTGTTAATGAGACTGTGAAGAACATTTATAGCCATTAAAATGATCTCTAAATGATTTAACCTCATTTAGAGATTCGTGCAGAGTTCAACCCTTAACATACAGTAATTGCAAAGAAATATTGGTCATAATGGTGGAGGGGCTAACTTCTCCCCGGCCAAAAAAGTGAACTTTTTTCAAGTTGTTTATAATTGTATCTTCATTCTTTTATCAAGACGTTAGTCGATCTAGATGGCCAACTAGTGCAAAGTTTAAGTGTAAATTGATTGATGAGGAAGAATGAACAAAAAAACTTCTATAATCTCTTTTAAAAACGTTGAGATAAAATTGCAGCACGAAAGAGATCTGAAGAAGAAAAAAAAACTTCTGTACTCTCTTGCAGAAAAAAAGGATAAAATTGCATCTCGGAGAAGATTTAGGGTGCGTCATCTCGTATGTAATAAGTAATTGCAAAGAACAGTTTGAAGACTCGAACGTTTGGAATGGCACATTCAAACATTTCCCCTAAAAGGAGAAAGATTAAAATAGCTATAATAGTCGGAATGTCTGGGCTATAAATAACAAGGAAGGAAGTGATGGGGGAGGGAAGGGTGATGGGTGGTCCATGTTTCACCTTCCAATTTTTTTAACACACCCCAGATTTTCTATAAACAAATTCGTTACTTTGTAGAGTTTCTTCTTGAACTCTAGAGCTGTGTTCATTGTCTGAATCGGTTTGTAGAAGAACAAAAGGATTTAAAACCACCTAAGAAGAGGGTTTGGAAACAGAGGGTGGGTTGGTGGGCCATATTTCACCCTAAAGTTTTTGTAACACACCCCAGAATTTCTAAAAATTAATTCGTTACTTCGAAGAGTTTCTTCTAGAATTAGAACTGTGTTCATTATCTGAAACGGTTTGTAGAAGAGCAAAAGGATTTGAAAGTTTCAAAATCACCAAAGAAGGGGGTTTGAAAATAGAGGGTGGTTGGTGGTGGGTCATATTTCACCCTCCAATCTTTTAAACACATCTCAGAGTTTCTATAAATAACTTCGTTACTCCGTATAGTTTCTTCTTGAACTAGAACAGAGTTCATTATCTGATTATTTGCAGAAGAACAAAAGGACGGTTGAATTAAGACTTTAAACACATTTCGAATATTCATACCGGTAGCGTTCTCCTCCTGTTCATTACCCGATACGCTCTTCTTTGCCATTCCTTCCTTAATAAACGGTATTACGTTCTTTGTTGGTTAGATTGTCTGTGCTTGGTAGACCAGTTTATTTAATTATTAATTACAACCGCATAATTAGGGAGTCTTGAGCCGTGCAGGCCGGACCTGTCTCGCTTCGTAGTCACCGTTGAATAACTTAGAATTTCGTAGTGTTTAACCGCTGAATGCTATTTGGTGTGTTGAATAAATAATTGGGTTGACCAAACGCAGCAGTACCGTTCAAATCGAAAATTTTGTTCGCTTTTGATCATAAGGGAGTTTAGGCTTGTGTGTGGATGCAGTAATGGTAATATGAAGTAGATAGGTACACTATCAAGGCGACATCTATTGCAGATACTAAATAGGAAATATTTTTATCTAAAAGAAAGAAACTGTTTTGCGAGTACGACAGATATCATGGGGCTATCACTTAGTGGGAATATTAGTTACTTTGGATAATTTATTTGTAACAAAATTGTGTATTAATGGTAAACAGTGATCTATTTTTACGTTTTACGATATTGAGTTATCTGAGAACTTACAATGTCGTGGGCAGTAATGGGTTAAGACGACATCTATTGACGATAAATAGAAACTATTTTTGCCAAAACCAAAAAAACTCAAAAATGCCCTAATAAGGCGAATTTTAAACTTTTTTTTAGTATTCTTTCGAAGTTAAATTTTGGATCAATACCCTTTCTGAAAACGGTTTGCATCCGGCACAATTGGAAACTTTACTTACCTACAAGGATAAATTAATCTAGTATTGACCGTGGATTGAATATCAAATTATTCGGAGACCATATGTCCGTTCTTCCATCGTAATTTCATAAAACTCGCACATTTATGATTGCACAACCGGCGCTTTTACTTCCATAAATGGTCTGTTATTTTAAAAAGAAGTGTCTAAGTAAGGCAGCTGACGTACAAAATTATTAGTCATCTAGTGCACTGGTTATGGCGAGACGAGGTTTCTCCAAAAGCGAAATATTTGTTTTTTTTTTGTCACCTTTCCAAAATATTGGTCGATTAGATCATGTTTGGAAAATGGTAATTTTAGTATCTTTCCTTATACGTACTTAATTAATTTCTCGATTATTTGTTTAATTGTGAACATGTGATCTAAATCAGTTTTTTTTTGAAATAAAGAAATTTTGTTGTAGTTGTTTTTGACTCTCTACAATTCGATTTCTTTACATTTAAGCAACGAAACAACTCTTATTATCATTGAGTACATTGCGACAACCTGACGCCTTCATTTATGATGCACGCAGACGGTACAAGTGTTATAGAATTGAGCTTGATCGTGAGATCATCAACCCAGTCGCCGAGCACGGACAGACCGAACAGTTTCAAGTACGCACTCAATTGCCCTAGGGAATTAAATCGCTTTCATGTGACTCATCTGTTACACCGCACAATTACTGCACAACAAGTACGTAAATATTTAAATTGAGTCCAGGAAGGAAAAGAAATTCGAAACGTGTATGGATTGAATACCATCACGTGCCAAAACATATGGTCTGTAGTCATTTTGATTGAATGAAGATAACAGAGAGTTTAGTAATTCGTCAATGTGTGACATAAATGGCTTAACGTTGCAAATCTCAGTGTGGGATATAATCAATAATTAAATGCTCTGGTCAATTACCTCTCAATAATTAGTAATGCGTCAAGATATGACATAAATGTTAAAATGTTGCAAATCCCAGTTTTGGGAATTAATCAATAATTCCTAGGAATTGTTGTGATGGTTAATATCTGGCAATCCTAAACCATACATTACTGTATAATCGATCACAACAGATGTCGACGCCAATCTTGGCCTACTAGCATTTAACAAAACTGATGAAAAGTAGACTGGTAATTGCAGAAGAAAAAATGGCGGTATAACAAAGTTTTATTTCTAGATCTTTCAAAGTGAACGGCTCTAGCATCCAACCTTTGCTTGCTCTTTCGTTTTGCTTGGTTTGGTATAACAAAGTTTTATTTCGAAATCTTGAAGATGTACCATAAACTGAACGTCTCCAGCATCCAACAGTTTCACCTGCTTGCTGTTTCGTTTTGCTTGCGCTGGTATAACAAAGTTTTATTTCCAAATCTTGAAGATGTACCATAAACTGAACGCCTCCAGCATCCAACAGTTTCATCTGCTTGATATTTCGTTTTGCTTGCGCTGGTATAACAAAGTTTTATTTCGAAATCTTGAAGATGTACCATAAACTGAACGCCTCCAGTATCCAACAATTTCATCTGCTTGCTCTTTCGTTTTGCTTGCGCTGTATAACAAAGTTTTAATTATCGAAATCTTGAAGATGTATCATAAAATGAACGCCTCCAGCATCCAACAGTTTCATCTGCTTGCTCTTTCGTTTTGCTTGCGCTGGTATACAAAGTTTTATTTCGAAATCTTGAAGATGTACCATAAACGGAACGCCTCCAGCATCCAACAGTTTCATCTGCTTACTCTTTCGTTTTGCTTGCGCTGGCATAACAAAGTTTTATTTCGAAATCTTGAAGATGTACCATAAACTGAACGCCTCCAGTATCCAACAATTTCATCTGCTTGCTCTTTCGTTTTGCTTGCGCTGTATAACAAAGTTTTAATTATCGAAATCTTGAAGATGTATCATAAAATGAACGCCTCCAGCATCCAACAGTTTCATCTGCTTGCTCTTTCGTTTTGCTTGCGCTGGTATACAAAGTTTTATTTCGAAATCTTGAAGATGTACCATAAACGGAACGCCTCCAGCATCCAACAGTTTCATCTGCTTACTCTTTCGTTTTGCTTGCGCTGGCATAACAAAGTTTTATTTCGAAATCTTGAAGATGTACCATAAACTGAACGCCTCCAGCATCCAACAGTTTCATCTGTTTGCTATTTCGTTTTGCTTGCGCTGGTATAACAAAGTTTTAATTATCGAAATCTTGAAGATGTACCATAAACAGAACGCCTCCAGCATCCAACAGTTCCATCTGCTTGCTCTTTCGTTTTGCTTGCGCTGGTATAACAAAGTTTTATTTCGAAATCTTGAAGATGTACCACAAACTGAATGCCTCCAGCATCCAACAGTTTCATCTGCTTGCTCTGCCGTTTTGCTTGCGCTGGTATAACAAAGTTTTATTTCGAAATCTTGAAGATGTACCATAAACTGAACGCCTCCAGTATCCAACAATTTCATCTGCTTGCTCTTTCGTTTTGCTTGCGCTGTATAACAAAGTTTTAATTATCGAAATCTTGAAGATGTATCATAAAATGAACGCCTCCAGCATCCAACAGTTTCATCTGCTTGCTCTTTCGTTTTGCTTGCGCTGGTATACAAAGTTTTATTTCGAAATCTTGAAGATGTACCATAAACGGAACGCCTCCAGCATCCAACAGTTTCATCTGCTTACTCTTTCGTTTTGCTTGCGCTGGCATAACAAAGTTTTATTTCGAAATCTTGAAGATGTACCATAAACTGAACGCCTCCAGTATCCAACAATTTCATCTGCTTGCTCTTTCGTTTTGCTTGCGCTGTATAACAAAGTTTTAATTATCGAAATCTTGAAGATGTATCATAAAATGAACGCCTCCAGCATCCAACAGTTTCATCTGCTTGCTCTTTCGTTTTGCTTGCGCTGGTATACAAAGTTTTATTTCGAAATCTTGAAGATGTACCATAAACGGAACGCCTCCAGCATCCAACAGTTTCATCTGCTTACTCTTTCGTTTTGCTTGCGCTGGCATAACAAAGTTTTATTTCGAAATCTTGAAGATGTACCATAAACTGAACGCCTCCAGCATCCAACAGTTTCATCTGTTTGCTATTTCGTTTTGCTTGCGCTGGTATAACAAAGTTTTAATTATCGAAATCTTGAAGATGTACCATAAACAGAACGCCTCCAGCATCCAACAGTTCCATCTGCTTGCTCTTTCGTTTTGCTTGCGCTGGTATAACAAAGTTTTATTTCGAAATCTTGAAGATGTACCACAAACTGAATGCCTCCAGCATCCAACAGTTTCATCTGCTTGCTCTGCCGTTTTGCTTGCGCTGGTATAACAAAGTTTTATTTCGAAATCTTGAAGATGTACCATAAACTGAACGCCTCCAGTATCCAACAATTTCATCTGCTTGCTCTTTCGTTTTGCTTGCGCTGTATAACAAAGTTTTAATTATCGAAATCTTGAAGATGTATCATAAAATGAACGCCTCCAGCATCCAACAGTTTCATCTGCTTGCTCTTTCGTTTTGCTTGCGCTGGTATACAAAGTTTTATTTCGAAATCTTGAAGATGTACCATAAACGGAACGCCTCCAGCATCCAACAGTTTCATCTGCTTACTCTTTCGTTTTGCTTGCGCTGGCATAACAAAGTTTTATTTCGAAATCTTGAAGATGTACCATAAACTGAACGCCTCCAGCATCCAACAGTTTCATCTGTTTGCTATTTCGTTTTGCTTGCGCTGGTATAACAAAGTTTTAATTATCGAAATCTTGAAGATGTACCATAAACAGAACGCCTCCAGCATCCAACAGTTCCATCTGCTTGCTCTTTCGTTTTGCTTGCGCTGGTATAACAAAGTTTTATTTCGAAATCTTGAAGATGTACCACAAACTGAATGCCTCCAGCATCCAACAGTTTCATCTGCTTGCTCTGCCGTTTTGCTTGCGCTGGTATAACAAAGTTTTATTTCGAAATCTTGAAGATGTACCATAAACTGAACGCCTCCAGTATCCAACAATTTCATCTGCTTGCTCTTTCGTTTTGCTTGCGCTGTATAACAAAGTTTTAATTATCGAAATCTTGAAGATGTATCATAAAATGAACGCCTCCAGCATCCAACAGTTTCATCTGCTTGCTCTTTCGTTTTGCTTGCGCTGGTATACAAAGTTTTATTTCGAAATCTTGAAGATGTACCATAAACGGAACGCCTCCAGCATCCAACAGTTTCATCTGCTTACTCTTTCGTTTTGCTTGCGCTGGCATAACAAAGTTTTATTTCGAAATCTTGAAGATGTACCATAAACTGAACGCCTCCAGTATCCAACAATTTCATCTGCTTGCTCTTTCGTTTTGCTTGCGCTGTATAACAAAGTTTTAATTATCGAAATCTTGAAGATGTATCATAAAATGAACGCCTCCAGCATCCAACAGTTTCATCTGCTTGCTCTTTCGTTTTGCTTGCGCTGGTATACAAAGTTTTATTTCGAAATCTTGAAGATGTACCATAAACGGAACGCCTCCAGCATCCAACAGTTTCATCTGCTTACTCTTTCGTTTTGCTTGCGCTGGCATAACAAAGTTTTATTTCGAAATCTTGAAGATGTACCATAAACTGAACGCCTCCAGCATCCAACAGTTTCATCTGTTTGCTATTTCGTTTTGCTTGCGCTGGTATAACAAAGTTTTAATTATCGAAATCTTGAAGATGTACCATAAACAGAACGCCTCCAGCATCCAACAGTTCCATCTGCTTGCTCTTTCGTTTTGCTTGCGCTGGTATAACAAAGTTTTATTTCGAAATCTTGAAGATGTACCACAAACTGAATGCCTCCAGCATCCAACAGTTTCATCTGCTTGCTCTGCCGTTTTGCTTGCGCTGGTATAACAAAGTTTTATTTCGAAATCTTGAAGATGTACCATAAACTGAACGCCTCCAGTATCCAACAATTTCATCTGCTTGCTCTTTCGTTTTGCTTGCGCTGTATAACAAAGTTTTAATTATCGAAATCTTGAAGATGTATCATAAAATGAACGCCTCCAGCATCCAACAGTTTCATCTGCTTGCTCTTTCGTTTTGCTTGCGCTGGTATACAAAGTTTTATTTCGAAATCTTGAAGATGTACCATAAACGGAACGCCTCCAGCATCCAACAGTTTCATCTGCTTACTCTTTCGTTTTGCTTGCGCTGGCATAACAAAGTTTTATTTCGAAATCTTGAAGATGTACCATAAACTGAACGCCTCCAGCATCCAACAGTTTCATCTGTTTGCTATTTCGTTTTGCTTGCGCTGGTATAACAAAGTTTTAATTATCGAAATCTTGAAGATGTACCATAAATGGAACGCCTCCAGTATCCAACAATTTCATCTGCTTGCTCTTTCGTTTTGCTTGCGCTGGTATAACAAAGTTTTATTTCGAAATCTTGAAGATGTACCATAAATGGAACGTCTCCAGTTTCATCTGCTTGCGCTGGTATAACAAAGTTTTAATAATCGAAAACTTAAAGATGGACCACAAACTAAACGTATCCTGCATCCAACATTTTCTTGCTCTTTTGTTTTGCTTGCGTTGGTACAACAAAGATTTATTTCCAAATCTTGAAGATGTACCACAAACTGAACGCCTCCAACATCCAATACTTATTTTTGCTTGCTCTTTCGCTTTATCTTGCTTTACTATACAACGTTTTATATTTTAGTCTTCTGCCGTATGAATGTGTTCCTCCTCAAAGACCCTTTTTATTTATAGCCAGCGTTTCACATTTTAGTCTTTTTGCTTTCTCGCATTCCCACCGCCTCTGCCGTATTAATGTGTTCCTCCTCAAGGATTCTCAACAGCTCCTTCCTTGTTATTTATAGCTAGGACATTCCAAGAAGTTATTTTTATCTTTGTCATTCATGTAAAATTTCATGATGTTCTTGGCAATCTCTTTTATCGCATGAGCAGGATTTTAGCGGGGGTGTTAATTATTATCATTTTTTGTTGTCCAACAAACAAATGTTTTTATAGAAATTCTTGGGTGTTCTGGAAGGGTTGCAGGGTAGGATAGGGCCCACCCAACACCTTCGGTTTCCATTTGAATTCAACCCACAAACCCTAATTCTTGACGGTTTTGAAATCTTTGAGAAGTTTCTTTAATCAAACAGTGTTCGAGAAAAATCGAAAGGCGGTGGGTGGGCCCTATCCCACCTCCCAATCCTCGAAATTCAAACGAGGGCTTCACAACTCTAAATTAATCGATGGAGAAATAATCAACGGTTTTTGCTCCTTCGGCAAATAAATTTATTTTCAGCAACTTTGGGATGTGTTTAATGCGTTGGAGGGTGGTGGGAAGAGAACTTTTTCGATTTAAATTCCAAGCTCTCGCTGAATTAATTTAAGAGTTTGAACGGGAAATCAGAAACTAAAAAGCGTGAAGCTACCAGAGCCAAATAATTAAAATCTTCGCGTTGGGAATTTTTGTGTGGAACGATTATAATTTATAATTCGTTGTAATTAATCGTATGCATGGAGGTAATTAGTGGAGGTAGTTGCGCAAACACGGTCGTTCACACTTTACGACTAATTGCTAATCCGAAATTGTGTGGCATATGGTATTAGTTGTTTGGAAGGTCAACAAAAGAAATACTAGATGGATTTTCTTTTGCCTTAGATAATTAACAATTAAAAGTTTAGTAAAAAAATTGGTACAGCTATGAAAATGTCGAATAGAATTTTTACAACATTCCCACTTCTCTCCACATGCACATTGCATTGCCAGTTAATTGATTTGTTTGTTCAAAATCGTGCCAAAAATATCTGTCACAGGTCAGGGGACGATTCTTTTTCGCGATAATGACGGACCATAAAATTCAGGTCGAACTTTGAAATTTTGCTTCATTATCTGCAGTCATCGCTTGTCAGTTGACTTGTTTTATCAACATTTGCTACAAAACGAAAATATTTGCTACAGGTAACGAAAATTGCATAAAATACTCAAATCAGACTTTCAATATGATTGAAAGAGTGGGAGTTTTAAAGTTTTGCCTCATGCCCTAAAGGACTTGTTTAACAAAATTTCGTGATAGAGAAAATCTCGACCTTGAGAGAACTAAAGGAATTGATTTTGAAATGTTCGTCTTATTGTAGGTACTCCACGGATAAGTCGTTAAGTCCGTTGATATATTTCAAATCGGCCACAATTTTATTATCCTTGATTACTGATCGTGGAAATATTCTTTGAACTTCCCATACTTCATAAACATTAACTATAGTTTTTCCTTAATAAACAACTCCATCTACTTCTCATCTCGACAGACTGTCAACGACTGATCTCTGCCGAATAGACAAAAGTAGGCTGAAACTTAAGCTTTAAGCTTACTTTTAACTTCTCAGACTTATTTCCATAATATCGCCCAACACTTGATATGTTTCATAACAATTTTGCTTTAAAACACCATTCATAACCTTATAACACGTTGACTGCCAACCACGATAATACTCGTAGTTGTTTAACGCAGTACTCAAAAAATTCTTCAAGATGACCAAAGAACACAATTTTGGGAAAATTTGAAGACAATTTATAATTTTGCCTAAAAACATGGATTTGCCTATTGACTTGTTTTATTCAAATCGGCAGGCAAAAAACAAAGCATTTTTGTTTCATTTTATATGGTGGTTACTTAATCTAAAAAAGAGGATTTGATTTGACCCGCCGAAAAAAATTAAATGACCATTTTTTTACGGCCAAAAAATTCACCATCACGAATTCATTCCGTTCACAATTATTTAATAACCGAATTAGTCACATTATCACTGATGGTATAAGGACATCCGGCGATTGATTCGCAACAGAGGAAGTATCATTGGACTGTCTGATAATTCTAGTGTAACAAAATCGTCGCACACAAAGGGAATTGATGGACCGTACATACAAAATCTCCATTGTGAACGAGTGTGAACAATTAGGCATTATAGTCTACGATTAACGCGAGTATAATGGAGACATTGAAAGAGAAAGCAACCCTTGAGTTTTTTTTTTTTAATTTTTAATGAATGAAAACAAAGGAGGATTATTGTTCCCAACAAATCCGAGAAATCGTAAAATAATCCGGTTTGAAAACAAGACGCAAAACGCTTTTTGATTTTTGGGAAAAACCTAATTTAACAATAATTGCAAAACGGTAGCATTTTTTTATGCAACTTAAAAATTAACTCAATTCGATTCATATGAGATTATCTCAAAATTTAGGTAATGAATACTTCTAGATTTTTCTGTAATGCTGAAAGGGATTATATTTGAAGTAAATCTGCAAAGTTTTGAAGCACCGGCACTTGTTTTTCGATTTTGTAAGCAACTTAGAAACATGGAACGTTAAAAATTCACTCTACTCGTTTTAAGAAGGATTATCTCAAAATCTAGGCAATGGATATTCAAAAATTTTCTATAATATTAACGGGGGATACAATTTCAAGTCAATTTGCAAAATTGCGAAACGGTAGCATTCGTTGTTTGATTTTTTTTAAGCAACTCAGAAACGCGTAACTTCAAAAATTAATTCTATTTACTTCATATGAGATTATCTCAAAATTTATGTAATGAATACTTCTAGATTTTTCTGTAATGCTGAAAACGATTATATTTTAAGTAAATTTGCAAAGTTTCCAATCGCTAGCAATTGTTTTATTTTTATTTTTAAAGTAACTCAGAAACGTGTAACGTTAAAAATTAACTCTATTCGTTTTAAATAGGATTATCTCAAAATCTTATCAATGGATTGATAATTTTTTTGACGTGGCATATATTTCAAGTCAATTTGCAAAATTGCAAAACGGTAGCATTCGTTGTTTGATTTTTAAAGCAACTCAGAAACGCGTAACTTCAAAAATTAACTCTATTCGGTTCAAATGTGATTATCTCAAAATTTAGGTAATGAATAATTCTAGATTTTTCTGTAATGCTGAAAGGGATTATATTTTAGGTAAATTTGCTAAGTTTTGAATCACTAGCAATTGTTTTTCAATTTTTTTTTAGCAAATTTCAGAAACGCCTAACCAAAAATTACCTCCACTCGGTTCAAATGAGATTATCTCAAAATTTAGCCAATAAATGCTTCCAGATGTTCCTAGATAACTGAAAGGGATTATATTTTAGATAAAACTGCAACGTTTCAAATCGCTAGCAATTGTTTTTCGATTTTTTTTAAGCAAATTTCTAAATCTCAAGTTTTGTGAATTATGTAAACAAAGATTTACGGATTAGTAATATGACTTTCCCAATGCTGTTTCTCTTTTATAATTCTCCATGATGATTAATGGTATTTCTATGACGAAATTTTGTGCTCAACACACACATTCTCACACAGGAAGTAATTTTTGAAAGGGGTGAAAAAATATTGAGGGATAAAATTAAGGGTTGATTCTTTCTGTGCCGATAATTTAGACCTTTCTTAATGTTATGGCTTATTATTTTTCGATTCGCTTTTCTTTTCTCGGAGATATGATTTTTTTAATCAGTCCCACACACGAAAACAAAATAATTTTTGAAAGAGATGAAAAAATATTAAAGGGTAAAATTAAGGGTTGATTCTTTCTGTGCCCATAATTTATACCTTTCTTAATGGTATGGCTTATTATTTTTTCGATTCGCTTTTCTTTTCTCGGAGATATGATTTTTTTTAATCACACCCACACACGAAAACAAAATAATTCTTGAGAGATGAAAAAATATTAAGGGGGTAAAATTAAGGGCTAATTATTTTTATGCCGATAATTGAGACCTTTATTAATGGTATGGCTTATTATTTTTTCAATTCGCTTTTCTTTTCTCGGAGATTTGATTAATCACACCCACACACACGAAAACAAAATAATTTTTGAAAGAGATGAAAAAATATTAAAGGGTTAAATTAAGGGTTGATTCTTTCTGTGCCGATAATTTATACCTTTCTTAATGGTATGGATTATTATTTTTTCGATTCGCTTTTTTTTTCTCGGAGATATGATTTTTTTAATCACACACCCACACACGAAAACAAAATAAATTTTGGAAGAGTTGAAAAAATATTAAGGGGTAAAATTAAGGGTTAATTATTTTTATGCCGATAATTGAGACCTTTCTTAATGGTATGGCTTATTATTTTTTCGATTCGCTTTTTTTTCTCGGATATGATTTTTTTTAATCACACTCGCACACACGAAAACAAAATAATTTTTGAAAGAGATGAAAAAATATTAAAGGGTAAAATTAAGGGTTGATTCTTTTTGTGCCGATAATTTAGGCCTTTCTTAATGGTATGGCTTATTATTTTTTCGATTCGCTTTTCTTTTCTCGGAGATATGATTTTTTTTAATCACACCCACACACGAAAATAAAATAATTTTTGAAAGAGATGAAAAAATATTAAGGGGTTTAAGGGTTGATTCTTTTTGTGCCGATAATTTAGACCTTTCTTAATGGTATGGCTTATTATTTTTTCGATTCGCTTTTATTTTCTCGGAGATATGATTTTTTTAAATCACACCCACACACGAAAATAAAATAATTTTTAAAAGAGATGAAAAAATATGAAGAGGTAAAATTAAGGGTTAGTTATTTTTATGCCGATAATTGAGACCTTTCTTAATGGTATGGCTTATTATTTTTTCGATTCGCTTTTATTTTCTCGGAGATATGATTTTTTTAAATCACACCCACACACGAAAATAAAATAATTTTTAAAAGAGATGAAAAAATATGAAGAGGTAAAATTAAGGGTTAGTTATTTTTATGCCGATAATTGAGACCTTTCTTAATGGTATGTTGATTCTATCTGTGCCGATAATTTAGACCTTTATTAATGGTATGGCTTATTATTTTTTCGATTCGCTTTTCTTTACTCGGAGATTTGAATTTTTGAAATCTGTTGCTAATTTCACACCCGTACATTATATCCCATTGCATGTTTCTCGATTCTTGAAATAATAATAATCTTTATTTCCTCTAGTTAATTAAAATGGATAAAAAATAAATATAAAACACCGGCCGCAATAAATAACATAAAAAATAAACACAGAAGTAGAAAAAAATAGGAATTGAAATTTGAGGAAAAGGCTGAGTTCAACAAGACGAAGCACCGCTGGTCCACCACTCAAAACCTTTGCATTCGCATTAAAAAATTTCATCTAGGAAAAAATGCAAAAAAATTGGCAGGTCACCATGAACATGAATATCAAAAAATAAACACAAAAGTAGAAAAAAAAAATTGAAATTTGAGGAAAAGGCCGAGTTCAACAAGATGAGGCACCGCTGGTTTACCACTCAAACCGTCGCATTCGCATTAAAAAAATTCATCTAGGAAAAAATGCAAAAAAATTGGCAGGTCACCATGAACAGATTTTGAACGGCCGTAGCGGCTAAACGAAGAATCTAAATCGAACGCAGATTTCAAATCTGTGATCCCCGGGTGCAAGTTAACCGGATTCTATTAAAATTGGCGATTTTTAATTTTTGTAATTTAATTCCTACTTTTGCTCAAAAATTGGCTTTGAAATGATTTCCTGAAGAAACCACTGGTCCGATACGGGGTTTCTATACATCACTGGAAAGATCCCTTCAAGGCGCTTCAGAAAATGCACTTTCGCGAGAACAAATGTCAATTTGGAGCCCGTGACGCGCCAGCAAAAAAAAAACTCGAAAATGGAAAACATCAAAAATCAACTCATTTAATAACCATCGTAGATCCAAGGTCATTTACATATTAATGAATTCTTCAATAAAAACCTATTTGTAAACATTCTGCGCTATTGGAAAGCGTAAAAAAAGAAACCATGGATTTTATACATATATTTGATAGCCCATTAGAAACAATAACTATTGTAAGAAATAAAACAGTTGCGAGTTTCTAATACGACGCGTAAATAAGTCAAGTGATCCGTGGAATCTCAATAATTATCCGAACAATAGATTCGTAATTTGACAAAATTTGAATTTCAAATGAGGAGGAGTGGACCCCTCTCGTCACATTGTGCCCGATGAGATCTCATTTTTCCGCACGAAACGGAGGGTGTCTGAATAATGCCAGATTTTTCATGGCCACTAGGAATTCCACTGACGTTGGAATAAGCAAAAATAGATCCAACTCTTGTGGACAAGCTAATTTTAGTATTTGCTCACTAGACAGCAAAGGGATATTAATAATGCAATTTAAAACGAAACATCAATTCGCAAATCTGTGTTTTGTGACTGTGTAAGATATCACCAAAGTTTTGGTTAGAAAGTATAGAAGCTGTAATTTTTGGTACATTTGGTTATTTGAAGTAACATCTCGGTTACACACCGAAAGGATCTCGTGATCGGTACTCAATTGGCCAAAGGCTAAAACATCGCACAAGGAATGTAACTATTTTTCTAACAGTTTGAAATAGACGATGGCTTTATAAATAATTCCATCTCTAAATCTCCAACTCATCTTAACGAACGAGCGCGTTGCCCCATCAAGACACTTAAAATCCTCAATACCGACGTACAAAGACTTCTGCAGGATTACCATTAATTACTTTTTGTACCGTTTTTCCGACGTAAAATACTGCAGCGGACGAGAATTCCAATGTTCTCTCCCAACATGTGCACAATAACCTACTTTTTCTTCGGCAAGTTGAATCAACCTTGCTCCCAGCGGCAGCAGCGGCGCGGTGCCCATCTGGTGGGCAGATTGCAGTTGTGGGTGTAATTGTGGGCCGCCGGTACGGTTCAATTACATCAAACACCTAGCGAACAGATGAAAATTTCCGAAACCCGAAATTTCGGCCGGAAAACTCGTCAGTTGCGATCGTTTTCTCTTCGATTTCTCAGCCTTCGCGTTCCGTTTCTCAGGGCGATTAAACGGTCAAAACCATCTGGTTTCGAGCGGTCGGGATTTTCGCAAAACGCGTTTTCAATAACATGTTGCTAGGAACGGGTCGTGTGACTCAGACGATTGGTTTATTGTTGTGATTACTTGAAATTCTTGTGATAAGTTATCGGCTTCAGTGTGTGATCACTAACCTCTCGTATGAAAATATGCTGCGGGTAAATATACGTTGAAATTTGTTTACTGTAATTGGAAAACTTCATTTTTTTTTATGCACCTATTTAAACTCCCGAGGCACACCTACCGAATGCACCTGAGGTGTTACTATAAAAATGTTCCTCATGAGGGCAAAATTATAGTGTTGCAAATTGGAAGGAATTTTTCAATCTTCAACAAAAAGGTTTAACTGGTAGCATCCCAGACCGGAGATCTGGAGGTTGCAGGTTCGATCCCTGTCGGAGGCATGTTCACACTTTTGATTCAGCTATATACGGAGCAACTTCGTTTATTATTTATTTCATTAAAAAGGTTTAAGATGTGTATTTCTTGATCAGGTTTTTCATTTTTTTTTAAATCTATACTCGGCGTCAAAAAAAAGCGCCACTCGAAAAATCGCGAAAAAACTCGATTTTTTAAACCGTCGTAACTTGGTTCAGTTTGGTCGAAAATCGTTGAATCTTTGAGTTTGGGAAAGATTCATGTTTTATCTTAA
Source organism: Ocypus olens (assembly GCA_910593695.2). Classification (NCBI taxonomy): domain Eukaryota; kingdom Metazoa; phylum Arthropoda; class Insecta; order Coleoptera; family Staphylinidae; genus Ocypus; species Ocypus olens. The sequence continues at coordinate 11,164,990 of OU343059.1, read as the reverse complement.
AGAATGTGTAGTTGATTTTGACCCCAAGTCCAACCCACCCCCTGTAATAAAGCGATGGGAAAAAAATGTTTTTTATGTATTTAAGCTGTACCGTGCGAAAAAAAAATCGGCCGGAAATTTCAGCACAATGGCAGAAAAATATAATCAATTTCCTTCAAATGCCTTAAAAATTCGAGTCGTTTCGATGATTTGGAGCAAAGTTATGAATTTTTGAACAAAAAAAAAAAAGACATTTTTCACTTTTTTGGCCATAACTTGAGTAATTTTGCACCAAAATCGATGAACTTTTGCTGTCTGAACAGTTTCAAATTTTCTCTTCAACGTCATGTGAATTGTTTTGTTGCTAAAACGATTCCACCCCCTGCCACCCCCTAAAGAAAAAATAATGTTTTTGAAGTTTAAATGTGCAAATTTGGTTTCTTGGACCGGTGCAAAAAAAAATCGTGGGCTCAATCGGTCAGTTCAATCATTTTCCTCCAATTTCCTCCAAAATTCAAGTCGATGCGATGATTTGGCGCGAAGTTATGCAGTTTTGAAAAAAAAATACATTTTGCGCCTTTTTGGCCATAACTAGGCGAATTTTGCACGAAACTCGATGGAATTTTGTGATCCAAGAAGTTTTCGACATTCGCGACCCCCTGAAAACCCCTACAAAAAGTGTTTTGGATTGACAATTTTTTTTAAATTTTTACAACTTTTCATTTTTTTTAAAATTCATAACTTTGCTCCAAATCATCGAAACCACTCGAATTTTTAAGACATTTGAAGGAAATTGATTAAATTTTTCTGCCATTGTGGTGAAATTTCCCGCCGATTTTTTTTGCGCACGGTACAGCTTGTCAAGTTGGACAATTTTTTACATAAAAAACATTTTTTCCATCGCGTTGTTACGGGGGGTGGGTTGGACTTGGGGTCAAAATCAAGTACACGTTCTTAAAAATACAACTTGAATTTTTCCCAAACTGAAAGATTCATCGATTTTCGACCGAATTGAACCAAGTTACGACGGTTTGAAAAATCGAGTTTTGACGCCGACTGTATTTATTAATATTTTGTTTGAACACGAGTAATTTTTTTCAGGTTAAAGTTAACTTGATGATCTTCAAATAAAGTTTTAAGATAATTTTACCGGCAACCCGAATCTGCTTGTTGATTTAAAATACGATTTTTCGTTTTTGAGTTACGATTTTTTTAACCTCAACCTGCAGTGATTTTGAAGTTTCGTGCGCGGTGGCATTCTAACTTCGGTAAGTCTTCACACAATTAAAATATCTTCAAAAAACTAACTTATTCTTCAGCAGAAAGGTTTGAGGTATGCATTTCTTAACTGCACACGCGTACTTGTTTTTTAATTTTTTTTTCAAATCGATTTATTAATATTTTGTTTGAACACGCGTATTTTGTTTCAGGTTAAAGTTAGCTTGATGATCTTCAAATAAAGTTTTAAGATAATTTTACCGGCAATCCGAATCCGCTTGTTGATTTAAAATACGATTTTTCGTTTTTGAGTTACGATTTTTTTAACCTCAGCCTGCAGTGATGTTAAAGTTTCACGCGCATTGGCATTCTAACTTCGGTAAGTCTTCACAAAATTAAAATATCTTAAAAAAAATGAGATATTCTTCAGCAGAAAGGTTTGAGATGTGCATTTCTTCACCATACACGCGTTCAGGATTTTTTTTTTTTTTTTTTAAATCGATTTATTAATTTTTTGTTTGAACACGCGTAATTTTTTTCAGGTTAAAGTTAGCTTGATGATCTTCAAATAAAGCTTTAAGATAATTTTACCGGCAATCCGAATCCGCTTGTTGATTTAAAATACGATTTTTCGTTTTCGAGTTACGATTTTTTTAACATCAACCTGCAGTGATTTTGAAGTTTCGCGCGCGGGGACATTCTAACTTCGGTAAATCTTCAGAAAATTAAAATATCTTCAAAAAAATGAGTTATCCTTCAGCAGAAAGGTTTGAGATGTGCATTTCTTAACTGTACACGCGTACAGAATTTTTCATTTTCTTTTCAAATCGATTTATTAATTTTTTGTTTGAACACGTGTAATTTTTTTCAGGTCAAAGTTAGCGTGATGATCTTCAAATAAAGTTTTAAGATAATTTTACCAGCAATTCGAATCCGCTTGTTGATTTAAAATACGATTTTTCGTTTTTGAGTTACGATTTTTTTAACCTCAACCTGCAGTGATTTTGAAGTTTCGTGCGCGGTGGCATTCTAACTTCGGTAAGTCTTCACACAATTAAAATATCTTCAAAAAAATCACTTATTCTTCATCAGAAAGGTTTGAGATGTGCATTTCTTAACCGTACACGCGTTCAGGATTTTTCATTTTTTTTTTTAATCGATTTATTAATTTTTTGTTTGAACACGCGTAATTTTTTTCAGGTTAAAGTTAGCTTGATGATCTTCAAATAAAGTTTTAAGATAATTTTACCGGCAATCCGAACCCGCTTGTTGATTTAAAATACGATTTTTCGTTTTCGAGTTACGATTTTTCTAACCTCAACCTGCAGTGATGTTGAAGTTTCGCGCGCGGGGACATTCTAACTTCGGTAACTCTTCACAAAATTAAAATATCTTCAAAAAAATAACTTATTCTTCAGCAGGAAGGTTTGAGATGTGCTTTTATTAACTGTAAACGCCTTCAGGATTTTTAATTTTTTTTTCAAATCGATTAATTAATATTTTGTTTGAACGCGCGTAATTTTTTTCAGGTTAAAGTTACCTTGATAATCTTCAAATAAAGTTTTAAGATAAATTTACCGGCAATCCGAACCCGCTCGTTGATTTAAAATACGATTTTTCGTTTTCGAGTTACGATTTTTTTAACCTCAAACTGCAGTGATTTTGAAGTTTCGCGCGGGGGGACGTTCTAACTTGGGCAACTCTTCACAAAATTAAAATATCGTCAAAAAAATAACTTATTCTTCAGCAGAAAGGTTTGAGATGTGCATTTCTTAACTGCACACGCGTTCAGGATTTGAATTTTTTTTTTCAAACCGATTTTTTAATATTTTGTTTGAACACGAGTATTTTTTTTCGGGTTAAAGTTAGGTTGGTGATCTTCAAATAAAGTTTTAAGATAATTTTACCGGTAATCCGAATCCGCTTGTTGATTTAAAATACGATTTTTCGTTTTTGAGTTACGATTTTTTAACCTCAAACTGCAGTGATTTTGAAGTTTCGCGCGCGGCGGCATTCTAACTTCGGTAAGTCTTCACAAAATTACAATATCTTCAAAAAAATTAGTTATTCTTCTGCAGAAAGGTTTGAGATGTGCATTTCTTAACCGTACACGCGTTAAGGATTTTTAATTTTTTTTTTTCAAATCGATTTATTAATATTTTGTTTGAACACGTGTAATTTTTTTCAGGTTAAAGTTAGCTTGATGATCTTCAAATAAAGTTTTAAGATAATTTTACCGGCAATCCGAATCCGCTTGTTGATTTTAAATACGATTTTTCGTTTTCGAGTTACGATTTTTTTAACCTCAACCTGCAGTGATTTTGAAGTTTCACGCGCGGTGACATTCTAACTTCGGTAACTTAAAATTTCTTTAAAAAAAAATAACGTATTCTTCTACAAAATTGTTTTAGGTGTGCACGGTGTTTTCAGAGGCCTTAATTATTGGCCATCTTGGGAATACAATCTTTTAAATTGAAGAAGATAACCGCGAATGACCATAGATGTCGATGCGCCTTAAACCCAAAATTCCCAAGAAGATAAAGTTTGTAATTATTTACGTTGCAACATTTACCATAATACCACCATCAATAATTATAATATTTACCGTTTAAACAAATGAAGTACGTTTTATCTTGTCTCATTTATTATTCATGGACTTGAACCATACACACAACAGAAACAGTTAGACTTGATATTGTGTTCACAGAAACTATCGGTAAACAAATTTTATGAAATACCTGATGAATCATTCGTTACTTAGTAATATTGATAGTACAAATGACACACAAAATGATATCTAATCTTGAAACATCCCGTAACTTGATAACTGTTTGTGAACATTTCTTGAGACCGAATGCGATAATCTAACGTGGGTGTTTAAAACTGTCCGCCTGCCAGAAATAAAATGTTAAAGTAAACATTGAATATTTAATTTTTTTAAATCATAATATTACAATTATCTTATATATCTTGTATTCTGTAGAATTTAAATGTTAAATAAATTTAATAAAACGAAATGTGAATATTCAACCTGTTCGTAACTGCAAAGCATATATTTTTCTTCTTTATTAAATTTAGAAACGCCAAAGTGGCGGAATCTATTGCCTAAATGCTGTACTGAACCAAATCGACAAGATATGGACATTGCCATTTATTTATTGCTTCTGCAACAAGTGAGGTTGCTTCAAATTGATTGATTAAATTTTAATTACATTAAGTTTTAATGATCCTGCATGTGTTACAAAACCAGGAATCGATAATATTTAAACAAAAAAAAATATACGGCCGGTGAAAATCATACCATCGTGTATGCGCTGCGGAGGGTTTAACGCCTGCTCGATCTAATAACATTAGCGCGATGATATAACGCTCCTCAAAATGCGATTAAATAAGGAAGAGGTTGGTTGTATCGACCCTCAGTGGCGTATAACAGAAAATTAACATTCACCAGCGAGGGGGAGGAATTTCGGGGGCCGCTCCCGGCAGTGGTATTGATTTTCGGACACGTCATGCTCGACGTGGGGGAGGAAGTGCAGCCAGACAACACGTTTCATCCCTAGACCTTCCAGATTGCCAGTGGAAATAAAATATGAGCGTACAGCTGCGAATTCGTTGGGGAAACAATTTAAATTCTCGGTTTGAACAATTTCAGATTTGGAGAGAAAATTGCGACGTGGATTTCAATTTGTGTTGTAATTAAAATATCCCGTATTAAAAATTGATATTGATATTAAATTGATGTAGATTCGAAATTTGAGATATATCAAAATTCTGTAAAGCTCATTCACCCCCTTAGAAAAGTGCCCGAAGAATGTCCAACTCATACCTTAATAAAATTATAAATAAATGAAAGAAACATTTTAAGGAAAAAAAGTAAAGGTAAAAAGTATGGGACCGCAATGTGAACCTTGAGGAATCTCTGACGTAGCACGAATTGCTTGTTAATCTAGCGACGAAAACATAAAAATCCGTCATCTGCGTAGGTCATTAAAATAATAAAGTAATTGGTGATTAAATAGATGACTGATATGCCGTTGGCGGATTTTTAATTTTCGAAAAAAAATATTGAAAAAATTGAAAAATCCCCGGAAAACAATCGAAAATCAGCCGTGGATCGTAAACGGTGCGCCCTACGAAAAATATGGCCCTTACCTTTTCGACGCAAAATGCAATTCCGAATGCCATGCCGTCTAAATTTCTCACGTCGGATTAAAAATGCCCGCTGTAGAATTTTTTTATTGAAATCGGGGGTGGTTTTCTTTGATTAACTCCTCGAGGGTTAGAGATATCAAAAATTCGTAAGAGACATAAAATGTAGAGGGGAGCTAGTTCTACAAGACTCTATGAAAATTAAAGTCGTAATCGCAAGGACAAGCGCGTCCTTTTTTCCGGAAGCGTCCGGAATGTGATTTTTTAGAAAAAGGGCTGAGCGGTTGCAACCGCAAGTCGCGCCCCAATTTCTTATAATAACCTTTGTGTCCCAATACATTGGGGATTTTTTGAGCCTAGTCCCGGTTTTCCAGCTCAAAAATCCAGGGAGGAGATAGTTATGGCGTGAACCTCTGCATCGTCAAAAGTCGATTTTCAAAAAATCACCCTGTAGTAATTGGGTAACTTAGAAAATCGCGGATTTCACGGGCCCCTAGAGGACGTTTGCGGCTTTCGGGAAAAAAATAAAAATTGGAAAAAATAATTTTTGATGGGTTGGCAACCCTTTTTTTGAGAGGTTGAAATTTTAATAATCATGTTCTTGAATTATTGTGATTTTTCATGAAAATTTCAACCCTCTACCTATTACAGTTTTTAAAATCTCGCACTTTGTAGTAATGCAAAATAACTGAAGTGAATTTATGTTCAGCTACGAATATTTTAATTTTGAGTTGCGTTATTTAATACTACCATTAGTAAGGGATATTTGAGACCGCAATAGAAACCTTCAACATGTAATATGTTCGATACTCAATTAAGAAGTTGTCTTTGAATTTTTACTGATTCGTAAAGTAAAATCGATTTTGAGAATTTTTGGAAACTTCCAAATCTGTAGTAATTGTTTTTATATTTTTTCTATTATCCGTGGAAATTCGTGACCTCTGAATTATTATAGGCGCTGTTTGGGGGCGATTATCTCGAAATCTATTGAAGGGGTGTTTTTGAACTTTTTACTGATTCGTAAATTGGAATTAATTTTGAGTATTTTTGGAAACTTCCAAATCTGTAGTAATTGTTTTTACATTGTTTCTATCATCCGTGAAAATTCGTGATCTCTAAATTATTATAGGTGCTGTTTGGGGGTGATTATCTCGAAATCTAATGAAGGGGTGTTTTTGAATTTTTACTGATTCGTAAATTAGAATTAATTTTGAGCATTTTTGGAAACTTCCAAATCTTTAGAAATCGTTTTTATATTTTTTCTATCATCCGTGGAAATTCGTGACCTCTGAATTATTATAGGCGCTGTTTGGGGGTGATTATCTCGAAATCTAATGAAGGGGTGTTTTCGAATTTTTCCTGATTCGTAAATTAGAATTAATTTTGAGCATTTTTGGAAACTTCCAAATCTGTAGTAATTCTTTTTATATTTTTTCCATCATCCGTGGAAATTCGTGACCTCTGAATTATTATAGGCGCTGTTTGGGGATGATTATCTCGTAATCTAATGAAGGGGTGTTTTTAAATTTTTACTGATTCGTTAAGTAGAATCAATTTTGAGCATTTTTGGAAACTTCCAAATCTGTAGTAATTGTTTTTATATTGTTTCTATCATCCGTGGAAATTCGTGATCTCTGAATTATTATAGGCTCTGTTTGGGGGTGATTATCACGAATAGGTTTTGAGTATTTTTGGATTAGCAGAAAAAACGAACTTGCCGAAAGCTAGTTTTGACAGTGGAAAGTGTATATTTTTGACGTCAGGAAAATAATATTTCAACACTAGAAAAAGTGTTTGATTGTAAAAAATATACCAATGACATTTTTTACAGTGGAAAATTGACATTTTTGATAGCGGGAAAATTTTGGAATTTTTGAGTGGGGAAAATAACATTTTTAACAGTAAAAAAAAAAAATTCAACAGTTTAGCAGTTGAAAAAATGCCTTTTTGCTAGTAGAAAGTTGACATTTTTTACATTTTGACAATAAAAATTTGTCATCTCTAACTACAGTAAAATAATATTCTTAGAATTAAAATTTTTGATGGAACTTTCTGAAAGCTGGCTGTAACAAGCGAAACTAATCGAGTAGATAAACAACAAATTTGCGAAACAAAATAATTTAAACCTTCTACTGCGTCATTGTTTGATTACGCAATAGCTAAAATTTTGACTTCTTTGGCTCGATACAACAATCCAAAAATATTTTAAACCTTCCACTGCGTCATTGTTTGATTAGATAATAGCTGAAATTTTGTAGTTCTTTCGCTCGATGCAACAGTCCAAAAATATTCTAAACCTTGCACTGCGTCATTGTTTTATTATGTAATAGCTGAAAAATTTGAGATCGATAACAACAACCCGAAACTATTCTCAACCTTGTACTGCGTCATTGTTTGATTACCAATTTTTTTTCTTCAAAAATTTATGTAAAAATTAAATGTAGGCATGGCCAATAAACAATTTACTGTATATCAATATATGATTATAGAGTGTGAAAAAGAGGATCTGAAAAAAAAAACATATCCTTTCTTATAACAAATCATGTGTATAATTATACAAATCATGTTCATAATTAATTAAAGCCATTTGCGCATCGATGTGACTTCGTAGAGATTTATATCAGCAAAACTCGTATCGAGGTTTTACTTCCTGTAGAACAGGGGTCAGCAACTTCGCCGGAAACCACCGCAAAATGGCTTCCGAGGCTTTTAATTGAAATGTTACACTTGCATAAAACGTAACGTTTGACATTCAATTCCGTGCAAAAAAATGCACACCAGTGCGATTGTGTGATAAAAGTGATTAGATACCACAGTTATGTTGTTTTAGTATGAAAGATAATAAAGGAAATATTAATATACCAAAATTTTAATTATAGCCAAAATGGTTTAATGGCAGAAAGACCTCTGTTTGGCAGAGTAACACACCAATAATCATTTGCCTCTTAAATATATGCATTATTGTTTCTGTCATTGAAGATGTCGTGTATAATAACAATGGAGATCCTTGATTACTTGTAGGAAAATTAAATTTAAACTTTAGAGATACTAAAAATTGGATGATAAAGTAATGAGTAGAAAGGATTAACTGGTTGTACGCCAGGAATTCCATCCCATATAAATTTTCCCATAAGACGTCACAAAACAAAATGGCGACGCGCGGCAAATTCAAAATCTAAGGTATTCCATATGTAGAAATCTATATGTATCGTGTGAGCCATAAAATTTTGTTTCAGAGTTGGCTGTGAGATAAATGAGGTATGTCTCGTATAACTACATCATGGACTAGATTAGTTCAATTGAATTAGATTTAAAAAATGAATGAATCTCAGACATGACTGCTATGTTTCTATCTCTCGGGCATGGCCAACTCTGAAACAAAATGGCTTACACCTTATAACTAATATACACGGCGTACACTTAGCTATTCCCCTCCACTGTAAAGCATTCTCACAAATAAAATTGTCTGGGAATTGATTTTTCTAACCTAGACAGAATTGAATTTTAGGTTTAATGCGTATCGACAGGTCATTTGTTAGGCGGTATATTTTCATAATTTGATATTTTTGAAAATTACACTGAAGGTTTAATAAAAGTTGGGCATAATTGCTATTTAAATATTTGCACTGGTTTGTGTTTGTGGTGTAGTGTACCACACTGGAATAATTACAATGCGGTCATATCCGTCATGGAAAAGATTAAAAAGAGACGTGAATTGACATTTAGTAAAGCATTAAAATCAAATTAAAGTGTTTTAATTGAAAACAATTCTGAATCCATGTTTTTTTTTACAAATCTCCACGTAACACCCTTGCTTAATGTTGTATAGGTTAGATTGTGGATATGCCCCATCCATGGATTGTACGATAGAGCCACCCACTGCTTAAATATTACCTTAAACCTTTTACTGGTGATTTTTATCCATTTCAAAAATAACGGTCGAACACTTTTTTTTAAATACAAAAACAGTGCTCTCTGGCTTTAGTTAAATGTGAACACGAGAGGCTAAAACTGTTGCTTGAGTTAAATGTGAACCAAGGGTGGTGGGTGGTCCCTATCCTACAATACAACCAGTTAGACAAAAAAAAAACATTTACAATTGTATTTTTTTTAATTTACGAATTTGCTCACAAGAAAACCTTGTTTCTCATTGTACTGGTTGTATTGCAGGACAGGACCCACCCCCTCTCACCCACCCTTCGTCTCAAGTTAACACAACCTGCAAGTACTGTTTTCTGGCGATTTGCATTCATTTACAAGAAAATTAATTTAACTTGAACGGTGTTCTGTAGCTTGAATTAAAAGTGAAAGTAGTGGGTGGGCCCTATCCTACAATCCAATCAGTTAAGTTTAAAAAACTGATTGTACAAAAAACAATTTTTACACAATTCGAAAACTAAAATTTTCAAAAATTCCCAACTCGCGAAATAATCGGTGGATTTTCAAATACTCTATTTAGTTTGATAAAGCGATGACTTGCAAATCCAATTTAATTTTTGTAGAATTTAATCGACACGTTTTATATTTTTTTTAATTTTTTTGCTCGAGTATTACACAATTCGAAACCTAAAATTTTCAAAAATTCGCAACTCGCGAAATAATTGGCGGATTTTTAAAAACTCTATTTAGTTTGATAAAACGATGATTTGCAAATCTAATTTAATTTTTGTAGAATTTAGTCGACACGTTTTATATATATTTCCTTTAATTTTCACTCGAGTAGTACACAATTCGAAAATTAAAATTTTCAAAAATTCACAACGCCGAAGTAATTGGTGGATTTTCAAAAACTGCACTTAATTTGATAAAACAATGATTTGCAAATCTAGTTTAATTTTTGTAGAATTTAGTAGACACGTTTTATATTATTTTTTTATTTTTTGCTCGAGTATTACACAATTAGAAAACTAAAATTTAAAAAAATTCACAACTCGCGAAGTAATTGGCGGATTTTCAAAAGCTGCACTTAATTTGATAAAACAATGATTTGCAAATCTAGTTTAATTTTTGCAGAATTTAATCGACACGTTTTACATTTTTTTATATTTTTTTTTTCGAGTATTGAGCAATTGGAAATCTAAAATTTTCAAAAATTCACAATTCGCGAAATAATCGGTGGATTTTGAAATACTTCATTTAGTTTGATAAAACTATGATTTGCAAATCAAAATTTATTTTTTATACAATTTAGCCGACGCGTTATAATTTTTTTAAATTTTTTGTTCGAGTATTGCACAATTCGAAAACTAAAATTTTCAAAAATTCACAACTCGCGAAATAATTGATGGATTTTCAAAAACTGCACTTAATTTGATAAAACGGTAATTTGAATTTTTGCAGAATTTTGTCAACACGTTTTATATTTTTTTTCCTTGGCGAGCCGCCCCTGGTATAAGGATTCAAGTACAATTCATGTTTTAGAAGAACTTTTGCAAATTTACATTACAGTTGCGAAAATGGTAAAAAAATTAAATTTCTAGAAGAATAATTTACAAGCAAAAGATTAGAGATTTGTAATATTTCCCACTCTTTAATTTACTTTCAAATTTCAAGACGTTTCGACTTGATTTTCATCGTTCGATTATTTAAATAATTAATCACCCATGAATGTACTTTCTTTTTGGAAATAAATAAATTGTTTTGAATTGAAATAATTGATTTTTCATGCATTCTTTTTTAGTTATTTTACTTTGATATTGTAAGACTTTTCATCTTGATATTCATTCAACCATTTCAATGAGTCAATAAATACGAAAAGTTTTTATTTCATGGATTTAATGCTTGTGCAACAAATCAAGACGAAAAGTCTTACAATATCAAAGTAAATTAAAGAGAATATAGTAATTAAATATTTAACAAATTTGGTTTTCTTTTCACCATTTTTTTTTCAGGCAAAATTAAAAAAAAAATCGTATTTACTGAATCTTTAAAATGGCTGAACAATGAAAATCAAGACGAAAAGTCTTACGATTTCAAAGCAAATTAAAGAAAGGAGAATGTAGTAATTAAATATTAACCAAGTTTGGTTTTCTTTTCACCAATTTTTTTCTGACGAAATAATTTTTTTTTTGTATTTACAGAATTTTAAAAATGGCTGAACAATGAAAATCAAGATGAAAAGTCTTACGATTTCAAAGCAAATTAAAGAGAGGAGAATATAATAATTAAATATTAACCAAGTTTGGTTTTCTTTTCACCAATTTTTTTCAGGTAAAATTTAATTTTTTTTTTTACGTATTTACTGAATCTTTAAAATGGCTGAACAAGGAAAATCAAGACGAATAGTCTTACGCAAATGAAAGAGTCAATAATATAATAATTAAAGACAATGAAAATCAAGACGAAAGGTATTAAAATTTCAAAGCAAATGAAGAATATAATAATTAAAGAAAAGTTTCAAGGTTGGTTTGAACTTCATCAAAAAATTTGTTTTTCCATAGCACTCTTTTATACATTTTAAATCTAGTATATAATGTGCAAATATGTTGCTACGTATTTTTATGCCAAAAAATTTTCTTGGAAACTGGTCAAAAATTTGAAACATTCGGACTCGAAACCTGTCTTTATATTTGGCAATATTAATATCTATTAATAAGGCAGAAATACCTTTGGTCGATAGCCAACTGTAATAGCATTAATTTAGGTACATGCATGCATACATCTATTAATAATTTGAACCACGAATACTTGAATTATGGCCATTTTTAAGAAAAATTTTTTTAATACTTAAACTGTAGCTGTAGGTTAAAATATAGAAAATTGGGGAATGAAAGAGAAATATTTTAGGATACATTCCGATTTGGAAAAAAACAATTCAATAAAATCAGTGAATAGAAAAAAGTTTTTTTTTTGACATAGGCCTGAGTCATACCGGGAATGAAAGAGAAATATTTTAGGATAAATTCCGATTTGGAAAAAAACAATTCAATAAAATCAGTGAATAGAAAAAGCCATACCGCCACACGGCTATAGAAAAAGTTTTTTTTTTTTTACATAGGCCTGAGCCATACCGTCACACACGGCTATAGAAAAAGTTCAAATGAAATAAACCAATAATTTTTTTATATTTTTTGACCCGTGTGAGCCTGGCATAAAAAGCTTGTCTACAGCTAATCAGGTAAATATAATTTTTAGGAAATAATTTAATTTCGCCCGTGAGCAAAATACGATGATTCTTTTTTTGATGACCAGAAGAAGCCATAAAATGCAAATCGATGCCCACAAGCCAGTTTCTCGCTGGACGATCGGGATCGAAAAAGGACAAAAACCGACCACGTACCATCGATTGCGAACGACCGTCATTTATCCTGCTTAAAATGCGACGTGCACCTGCTTCCTTCACAATTTCCTGTTTTCGAGTATATCCGGCGCACATTTCTAATGAGAAGACGCCTCTCGCATAAAACCCGAATATCCATTGTGTATCCAAGGCAAGAATATTAGTCACTCGTCGGGGTGGCGATTTAAAATTTAGATGCTCACTGGGTTTTTGGGCGAAGAAACCGGATGGGAAGAATGATGAGTAGTATCGGGACCGCACCCCAAAAGTCTGTCGCGTCACCTTCCCGGAAGGAAGGGTCCGTTCGTTCGAAAAAATGAGTCACTCACCTTTGATTGATTGGGATATGTGCGGCGTTGGCTGGAGGTAGGAATCCGAAATGTGCGAAGATGATTGGAATGCCGGCTCAGCTGTCTCCTCTTGGTAAAAGTGTGTGGCACAACCTCTAGCTCTGAGCGGTACTTCTGGAGTGACTTGTTCGTTGCTAGTGTCGGTATTCAACTGCAGAATGGCTGCGCGGAGGCTCTCCTCGTATCCTCCGCGGTGAGCTTTTGGTGGGTAGGGGAAGGCGCGCGTCGCGGATGACTCACAAGCCGACGTACATACGTGTTCATTAATTCATTTATTTCGGCTTGAATATTCCGAATATTAATTAGATTATTATTTCGGAATCCTACGGCTAATTAGGAGGAACTTAATTACCAAGTTCGGCAAGGCGTTACGCTCCGGCGTGACTAAACACTTGAAAATCGATAGTCGGGCAATGTCAATGTCATGGGAGATGAGGACAAGGGCGATCCAAATTTTCTGTTGAGAGAGTGGAGTAGCGCGGGATTCACATTCTTTAGCTTAAAAATTGGCTTTGAAATTATTTCCTGAAGAAACCACTGGTTCGTTTCGGGGTTTCTACAGATCACCGAAAAGACGCTTCAAAAAATGTACTTTCGGAAGAACAAATCTCACTTTGAAGTCCGAGACGCGTCAGCAAAGAAAACTCGAAAATGGAAAAAAATCGAAAAAATCAACTCTTAATAATTGGAGTTATAATATTTCATCTAGGATTTTTTTTTTCAAATTGGTCACTATGAACATTATTATTTCCAGGACTAATAATCAAGTTAAACTGAGAAACTGTAATTCCTAATAACCAAGGACTCTGGCCTTAGGCCTCATACTCCAAGACTCAGTCTCAGGACACTCTATTAACTTCTTATGAAGCTTTTTGTTTTAAATTATATTGTAACAAAGGTTATCTATACAGACATCAATTTTTTACTTTCTCCGTTACGAAGTACGAGAAAGTATTGTGATCGTGATTTTTTTTCCAAAAATTTTTTTTACGGAAATATCCGTTTTGGGGTAACTAGATGCCTTTTCAACAATTTCTGGAAAAAAAAAATTGTGCCTGTGTGTGTGTGTGTGTGATGGTGTGTTTGTGTGTGTGTCTGTCTGTGTGCGCTGTATCTCAAAAACTAATGGAGCAATTGATATGAAACTTTTAACATACGTCTTATTTGATAATCCGAAGAACTGAAAAGCTTTTGGTAAAATTTCGTACACCGGAAGTGGGTGTTTACCTTAACTGTTTTTTGTTTTTTGCCAATATTTTCTTAAATATGAAAAATATTACAAAACATTTAAACAAACATCAAAGACAACAAAGAAATGAACATCTTTTGCTTGAAAATATTTTTCATAAAATCATTGCTATTCGAGCGTATGTTTAAAGTTTCATATCAATTGCTTTGTTAGTTTTCGAGATACAGCGCACACAGCCAGACACACACACACACAACACACACACACACACACACACACACACACACACATACACACACACACACACACAATTTTTTTTTCCCAGAAATTGTTGAAATGGCATCTAGGGACCCCAAAACGGATATTTCCGTAAAAAAAAATTTTGAAAAAAAATCACGATCACAATACTTTATCGTACTTCGTAACGGAGAAAGTAAAAATGGTGAGGTGACCATCATGTTACTTTCTCCGACTTGATGGTATCATTTATATATACGCTTTCATGGTTTATTTTCAATTTAAATCATATTTTAAATATACATCGAGCGTTGCGTAAACTCGGATGAAACTGACGTTTAAAACGTCAAAATTATGAAAGATGGGAAAATTATACTTCAAATTCAAAAACTCAGTTTACTCAAAAACTAAAGGGATTTCGAAAAAAACTTATTCTTTATAAATTAGCATGTTTATTCTCTACAATTATTATTCACATAAATTTGCTGTAACTATTATCGTTTTATAATTATAAACCAAAAATTAAAAAATGTCAAAATGAACAACTTCTAAAGAATAAGTTTTTTTCGAAATCTCATTAGTTTTTGAGTAAACCGAGTTTTTGAATTTGAAGTATAATTTTTCCATATTTCATGATTTTGACGTTTTAAACGTCAGTTTCATCCGCTCGATGTACATTTAATATATGATTTCAATTGAAAATGAACCCATGAAAACGTAAATATAAAGTCGGAGAAAGTAACATGATGGCCACATCACCATTTTTTGATAACGGAATACCAATTATATCACGGAAATGAAATTCATATGAGACAGTATTAGTCATCGCCGAGGATCAAGTTTCATTAGATATCTCTACAGTCATAGAATAAATATGATTGTATCGTATTTGCGCACTGGAAAACAAGCTTTATATATGTTTAATTCGAATCGATAACGAGTGTTGATTTAATGAGAATCATCCGATAAGCAGTGTATTACCTGATAAATATTCTCAAAGCAAATATTAACAATTTTAATATTCTATATTAAAATTCTATAAATATATTTTTTCTTGTAAGAAAAGTTCAGGGCACGAATACAAGCGAAAAGCCCTTGACCACGGCAATAAACAATCACTTATTAATAAAGAAAATGATTGCGTGCGTTACTACGTGGTAATAGTGCAATTTTCAATTGAATTTAACAACTTATTAGTTGATTATATGAATATTCAACCTGTTCGTAATTCTACATACAAAGACTTAAAACAAATTGCTTTTTGAATGGTCAAACCTATGCCAAAAAACAAACAAAAAATTGCTTTTTGAAATTATTTATTTATTCATATAATTAAAGTAAAATTTGTATTTATTAATAATATGACAATTGAGTTATCAATAAACCCTGCACTTCTTAATCAATCTTCTATATATACAGGGTATTTTTTTTATCGTGGGCCATAGGATTTTATATGCTAAAAATTATACCTTGTATTAATGTATATTTTATCATAAAATTTTGAAGGAAATTTTAGTTAGTAATATAAATCAATTATTTTTCTACATGATGCACTAGTCAGAATAATTTAAACATGTTTGATTCCATTAAAAAATGAAATTATTTAAAATAAATAACTGAGCAAACATAATCAAAGTACCTTGAATTTCTGAAATGTCAGATTGATTAGTGAATTAATTTCATTTTTTAATGGAATAAAACATGTTTAAGGTAATCTAATTAAGCGCATCATGTGGAAAAGTAATTGATTTATTACTAACTAAAATTTTCTTTAAAATTATATGTTAAAATATGCATTAAAACAAGGTATAATTTTTAACATGTAAAATCCTATGGCTCACGATAAAAAAAACGTACTGTATATATATAAACTTGTTTCACTTTTTGAAATACACTCGGCGTCAAAAAAAAGCGCCACTCGAAAAATCCCGAAAAAACTCGATTTTTCAAACCGTCGTAACTTGGTCCAATTTGGTCGAAAATCGATTAATCTTTCAGTTTGGGAAAGATTCAAGTTTTATCTTTAAGAATGTGTAGTTGATTTTGACCCCAAGTCCAACCCACCCCCCGTAACAACGCGATGGAAAAAAAAGTTTTTTATGTAAAAAATTGCCCAACTTTGACAAGCTGTACCGTGCGCAAAAAAAATCGGCGGGAAATTTCACCACAATGGCAGAAAATTTGATCAATTTCCTTCAAATGCCTTAAAAATTCGAGTCGTTTCGATGATTTGGAGCAAAGTTATGAATTTTTGAAAAAAATTACATTTTTAATTGTGAAATTTCAATTAAAATGAACAAATTTTATCACCCTTTCGAAAACCTTTTTTTTGCACTAAGGGTGACAGAGGGCGGAATGAAACTTACGCTTTTTAGATCTCAAAGAATCATCGGCTTCTGAGCAAAATTGACCGAGTTATGACCGAAATTGAATTTTTACAAGTTGTAAAAATTTAACATTTTTTGTCAATCCAAAACACTTTTTGTAGGGGTTTTCAGGGGGTCACGAAAGTCGAACACTTCGCAAAATTCCATCGAGTTTCGTGCGAAATTCGCCTAGTTATGGCCAAAAAGGCGCAAAAAGTATTTTTTTTTTCAAAACTGCATAACTTCGCGCCAAATCATCGCATCGACTTGAATTTTGGAGGAGATTGGAGGAAAATGATTGGACTTTATTGCCATGCTGACCGATTGAGTCCAAGATTTTTTTTTGCACACGGTACAAGAAACCAAATTTGCACATTTAAACTTCAAAAACATTTTTTTTTTCCTTTAGGGGGTGGCAGGGGGTGGAATCGTTTTAGCAACAAAACAATTCACATGACGTTGAGGAAAAAATTTGAAACTGTTCAGACTGCAAAAGTTCGTCGATTTTGGTGCAAAATTACTCAAGTTATGGCCAAAAAAGTGAATTCAAAAATTCATAACTTTGCTCCAAATCATCGAAACGACTCGAATTTTTAAGGCATTTGAAGGAAATTGATTAAATTTTTCTGCGATTGTGGTGAAATTTCCCGCCGATTTTTTTTGCGCACGGTACAGCTTGTCAAAGTTGGAAATTGTTTTACATAAAAAACATTTTTTTTTCCATCGCGATGTTACGGGGGGTGGGTTGGACTTGGGATGAAAATCAACTACACATTCTTAAAGATAAAACTTGAATCTTTCCCAAACTGAAAGATTAATCGATTTTCGACCAAATTGAACCAAGTTACGGCGGTTTGAAAAATCGAGTTTTTGAGTGGCCCTTTTTTTTTGACGCCGAGTGTAATTCATTTATTCATTGTTCTATTTCTATAATTAGAACAATGTCTTTATCAAAATATCATTTAATATCAATCCGACAATTAAGTTATCAATAAACCTTGCACTTCACAATCAACGTTCTAAATATAAACTTGTTTCCGTATTACGAGCATCCCATCTCATCGCACATACGGGATTTACCCCTATTTTGTAGTGGGTCCAAGAAGGAGGGTGAGGGTGCCGAAACGCATTTTTCGTCTGTTCATTTGGGGTGGGTACAGAACGCATTAATTATTATTGATTTATGTGGCTATATTTAAAATTAGAATTGGAAATATGTTTCTTTTCCAGAACTTCATATATATATGGAAAAAATTCACAATCACATATACAGGGTGTCCCGGTTAATGTCGATCAATTTGATAAGGTTGCAAGCAGTACGCTCGGATAAGTTGATTTTGTTTTTTAAAACTCATTTTTCTTTCTCCCTACAAAAATGTTTATTTTCTAAAACCTCATGCCAGAGGGAAAAAATACTCGAGCATGTAATACACATATATTTATTTATATTTATAGAGCACGTAATACACATGTACTTATAGCTAAAACGGCAATGTTTTTGACTAATTTTACGGATAAAATTCCTGATTTGAATTAATATTTTTAATTTTCTTGCCTAAAATGTAAGGATGTAAATGTAGGATGTAAATGTTGAATTCTAAGACCCAAATTTCAGATGTCTAACTTTACGGAATTTTCCAAACGGACGGTTTTAATTTCGAAAATTGATTGTATGGCTTAAATTTTCAAATTTGAGATGAATGTTCAGGTTATAGTCTCTGAATTTTGGATTCTAAGTCTGAAATTGTGCATTTTAGTGGCCAAAATTTTGATTCTAAAGCATATTTTTTCAATTTCGAATGTTCCGGTCGGAATAATTGATTATGTGGTTTAAATTTTTAAATTTGAGATGAATATTCAAATTATAGTCCCTGAATTTTGGATTCTAATACTGAAATTGTGCGTTTTAGTGGCAAAAATTTGGATTATAAGGCATACTTTTTTAAATTTCGAATGTTAGGGTCGAGATAATTGATTATGTGGCTTAAATTTTCAAATTTGAGACGAATATTCAAATTATAGTCCCTGAATTTTGGATTCTAAGTCTGAAATTGTACATTTTAGTGGCCAAAATTTGGATTTTAAGGTATATTTTTTTTAAATTTCGAATGTTAGGGTCGAAATAATTGATTATATGGTTTAAATTTTCAAATTTGAGAAGAAAATTCAAATTATAATCCTTGAATTTTGGATTCTAAGTCTGAAATTGTGCGTTTTAGTGGCCAAAATTTGGATTCTAAGGCATATTTTTTTCAATTTCGAATGTTAGGGTCGAGATAATTGATTATATGGTTTAAATTTTCAAATTTGAGATGAATATTTAGATTATAGTCCCTGAATTTTGCGAAATTTTGCGTTCTAGTGGCCAAAATTTGGATTCTAATGAGTAAATTTCGGATATTAGATTAAAATTCTTTAATTAAAGAGTTGAAATTAGCATCTGAATTTTCTGAAATTTCAGATGTCAAATAACGGATTTAATTTTTAAATTTATTTTTCGGATTGTAACGTGCAGATAAAGAACGTTAGGGTCTAGAGATGAATATTCAGATTATAGTCCTTGAATTTTGAATTCTAAGTCTTAAATTGTGCGTTTAGAGCGATCAAAATTTGGATTCTAGCCCGTAAATTTCGGATTTTTGATTCAAATTTTGAATTAAAGCGGAGAAATTAGAATCCGAATTTTAAATTTCAGCTGTCAAATAACGGATTTTGATTTAAAATTTTTACAGTGTAGATAAAAGGGTCTAAATTTTGGAATTTAGGGTCCGATTTTGAAATAACAAGTCCTAAGTTTTAGGATTTCTTTCCCAAATGTTTGATTTTAGGGCTCAAATTTTGAAATTTTAGGTCCAATATTATGGTCTAAAAAATTAGACAGATATTTATTTATTAACGTTGGCATCAATATAATGTATATACATAGATTTATTTTACACAGATATAACGTACAGTGGATGTACATGTCACAAAAAATTAATTATCAAGTATTCATAATTAATTTTGGAACTTAAGTCGAGATAAAAATATTTTTTGTATTTTAAGGCTCGAATTTTGCATCTTGGAGCTCAAATATTGGATCTTAACTTCCAAATTTCAGATTTTAGAATAAAATAATTTTCGGATTTTAGAGCACATCATAGAAAATAAGATATTAACAATATCCGTAATTAATTTTGGAACTTAAGTACAGATGAAAAGATTTTTGATTTTAAGACTCGAATTTTGTTTCTTGGATTTTATCTCCCAATTTTCGGATTTTAGAATCAAAATATTTTGATGTGAGCACATGACAAAAAATAAAATATTGACAATATCCATCATTAATTTTGGAACTTAAGTAGAGATGAAAAGATTGTTCATTTTAAGGCTCAAAATTTTGCATCTTAGAGCCCAAATCTTGGATTTTAACTTCCAAATTTCGGATTTTAGAATAAAATAATTTTCGGATTTTAAAAAGTACACCACAAAAAATAAAATATGAACAATATCCATAATTAATTTTGGAACTTAATTCGAGATAAAAAGATTTTTTATTTTCAGACTCAAATTTTGCATCTTAGAGCTCAAATGTTGGATTTAAACTTTCAAATTTCGGATTTTACAATCAAATAATTTTCGGATTTTAGAGCATACCACAAAAAAATAAAATATTAACAATATCGATAATTAAATTTGGAGCGTAATTCGTGATAAACAGATATTTTATTTTAAGACTCAAATTTAGCATCTTAGAGCTCAAATGTTGGATTTTACCTCCAAAATCTCAGATTTTAGAATCCAAATATTTTCGGATTTTACAGCTGGATCACAAAAATAAAATATTAACAATATCCATAATTAATTTTAGAAGTCGAGATCAAAAGATTTTTTTTCTTTAAGGCTCGAATTTTGTATCTTAGGGCTCAAATCTTAGAATTTAACTTCAAAATTTCGGATTTTAGAATCAAATAATTTTCGGATTTTAAAGCACACCACAAAAAATAAAATATTAACAATATCGATAATTAAATTTGGAGCGTAATTCGTGATAAACAGATATTTTATTTTAAGACTCAAATTTAGCATCTTAGAGCTCAAATCTTGGATTTTACCTCCAAAATCTCAGATTTTAGAATCCGGATTTTACAGCTGGATCACAGAAAATAAAATATGAACAATTAATTAATTAATTAATTTTGGAACTTAAGTCAAGATAAAAGGTTTTAGATTATAACGCTCAAAAAGATCAAAAGATTTTTTTATTTTAAGGCTTGAATTTTGCATATTAGAGCTCAAATTTTTTATATTAACTTCCAAATTTCGAATTTTGGAATCAAATAATTTTGGATTTTAGAGAGAGGCTCTAAATTTTGTACTTCGGGGTTGAAATATCGTATTCAATGGCCCATGTATTCATGTTTTTTTTTTAATTTTTGAAATTTCGGATTGTATTATTTTAATCCAAATGATTTAAGATTCCACATTTTGAAATTTAAGTCCAATTTTCGATAGAAATTAAATATGCAAGTAGTATTAAATTAAAAACGAAAACAGTTTTAAAAAATGTAGAATTTGATCTCACGTGAATTTAGAAAGAATCAAGTTAGCCTTGAATATCTAAAATAAATGATGGTGAAAATTGAACATATTTGCAGTCTTACGGAGATGAAAGGTTTTGATAATGCGTTTTTAAAATATTCAATTGTATCCAAACTTTTCTGCGGTCCTGTATGTATAATAATAAAACAAAGTGAAATATTTTTGTATTGTAATTATTCTGAAATGTATACCACGAAGAAAATATATAACTCTATGCAGATTTTTTCGACCTTCATGCAAGCGTAGGAGGGTTGACCATTCTGGAAAATATGCATTGATAATCATAAATAAAGTGTTTATGACAACGTTAACAAATATTTAATTATCTGCATGTTGAATTAGCAAACTTATGTTAGTCATATCAACGATTTAAAGATATCGATGTAGTTAGTCACTAGATATCAACTACTAATGTTGATAAACAGTTCTCTTACTCATTGAAAGCGATTAACAAACTTAACACACTTGTTTATTTACACTACTACAGTAGGTAATTTCGAGAACTTACCAAGAAAATAATTGGCTTCGTTTTTTTTTCCATCGTAACCGACACATAAGTCAAGTGTGGATTTAATTAATGCTTATTACCACATTAAAACGGTTTTCTTGCTTTTTTAGTGCTTAATGAGAATGATAATGAAACTGAAATGTCTGTTCGGATTATAATTTATAATTAAACCATAAATATTCAGTAACGTTCGCAGTAAAGAATGGGATGCGGCCACAATAACGACATTTGATAGGGGATACAGATAATGTGGAAAGTAATGACCATTAAATTATTTCGTAAGATGTATTGGCCTTTGTGCTGGGTTGTTACAATTAAAATCAATTAGGTGCTGATGGTATTGTTAGACAAATCATCATTACTTAACAATTGCGTGAGCGGCATAAGTAGTCAGATGTTGTGGTAATTATTAATTTCTTTTTTTCTTATTGTGTGATAATGCAGTGTCAAAAAAGTGAAAAATCGTGGAAATTTTGTGAAATATTGAGCCTTAGTTGAGCAACAAAACTTTTATTCAATTTATATTTTTGGAAATATAAACAATTTTAAGCTTCAAATAAAACGAGTAACTTTTTTGATCAACTATTATTATCTTGATTTTCAAACATTCGAGAAGAACTTAAAAATACTACTTTGTAAGAAAGCGTATTATACTTATAAAGAATACCTTGAAGACTCGTTTTGGTTCCTAATGTTTTTATTGTATTACCTTTTGGCACCTTGTTCCAGCGCTTTTTTTCAAAACAAAAATGATCTTGACCTTCCATATAATACAATATGGTTTCGATAAGACGGCGCACCCCCGCACTAGGCGCGTTTATTGACAATTGCTTTACGAATAGGTGGATGAGGACCGATAGAATGTTCAAGAAGAATTTCTACTTGTTCGAGAAAAAAAAATGTTACAATAAACTACCAGATCATCCACCACTACCGTTTTCACAACTAACTTATATCAATAAAAAATTGTTGAACAAGTTATAATAAATATGATCATATAATACAATATGGTTTCAGCATGCGCAGAATTAGCCTGAAAATTATTCAAAATGTTCAAAAAGAATTTCTACTTGTTCGAAAAAAACGCATATTGCGGGGATGCGCCGTCTTGCTGAAACCATATTGTATTATTTGGAAGGTCAAGATTATTGTTATTTGGAAAAATTGCTACTACGAGCGCTCGTACAAGGCCATTTTGCAAAAACTCTAAATATCAAGTTCTCACCTTCAATTGTCATTTACTCGAAAAATTTCTTATGTAAGATGGCAATAAATTTACACTGCCAATTCGACAATAAAAAGATCTTTCAAAATCCAGAACGAAAATAGGGGGTTGCCATTTGAAAACAAAATGGCGGACGTCATAACTCAAAAACAAATAAATAAAAATCGACTTTCATGTAAAAATGTGCATTTTTATAAAAGAAACTCGACCTGTTCGAGGATTTTTTCCAAAAATATTTTATTTCGGTTTTACTGAATATATTCCATACTTTAGGCGCGCACTGTATTGAAATATTATCTTCCCTTATCATTTTAGAGAAAACATGTAAATTAACTTTTTAAGCATGCTAAATATTTTTGAAATATCTTCAATTGTTCGAAACTTACAGCTGAAAAACTATAGTTCGCTTTTTCACAGTCATAAAAAAACTTGAATAGTTACGTAAGATGGTGAACGAATTTTCCAAATTTCTTCAATTTTTCAGAACTTATACGAAATAAACTGAAATGTAAATTGAATTAAATATTTAATTTCATTTATGTTTTTTGTGATAAATGCAGAACATCATCTTCGCAGATTTTAAGATTTACCACTCTAAATAATTTTCTTTAAAACCACCATACGTGTAATATTTAATAATTTATTTAGCATTTTATTTCAAGGAAAATATCAATTTTTAGATCTTCCGAGGCGGTTTTTTCATTTTGTCATGGAAAAAATAATTCTTGAGTACAAAGAGCTTTAAACTTTTAAATTACCAAAGTCAAAACAGACTCTTGTCACCTTGTTAAGTTTTAATGTCAAGAAATTGTTTTTCAAAGCCAACTTCGATTTTTATTTAGTAAAATGGCTATTGAAATGGTTGATAAAACGAGTTTTCTGCAAATAACTTTTAATGCGTTAGGAATTGGGACAGGGTTGTTATTAGGAAAAATGTTTGTTTTTTAATTCTGCATGGAATGACATAAAAATATACAGGGGCTCCAATTTAAAATAAGAAAAATAAAGTGCTTTAAAGTTTGAAATGTTTGACACTAAATTTTGGACACCCTGTATAATTCATATCGATTAAACTTGGTTAACGGGACTATCAGACCTTATTTAATAAGTACCTTGTATGATTTTATTAACAAGGCACTGTTTTTATTTTTATTAATTTTTTAAACCAGTAGTGCAAAACTGATTTTTTTTTAGTTTTTTTTTTTTTTTTTGCTGATATCCCTGAATCGATTCCAATAAAATTATAGGAGTATGTAGGCAACCATAAAAGGTACCCAAATAAGCAATAAAATACATAGCATGTAATTTAAAAAAATATATCATCATGCCGTCACACTTTTTTGGGAAACCCTTTTAATCAAAACTATTTTCTTGAAATGCATTCCAGGATGCAAATTTATTCTGCAAAATATCAAAATTCCAACTTAATTAGTAAATGAGCTATAGAAGAATAGAAGACGGGAGGTGAAATGCAAGACCCTGTATAATAAATAAAAGTAGATTTCTGTTAAATGGCAATCGACCTGGGGTCTTTCAGCCTGTTATTTTATAATTTTTTTCGGGTTCTCATAATTACAAAAAAAAAATCCATACTTAATTCTTTATTATTAAATCAATATAAATTCCTCTATAAATTACCGATTGGGTCATTAAAAGTTTAAAAATTGCGAAGACAATATTTATTATTCCGTGATTTTCACAGCACAATAATTTCAACAGCTTAAAGGATTATAACTTTGGTGGTGATTTAATGTTCCATTTATCAAAATTATCCCTCAGAATTACGATTAAGAAACTTTTAAAAATCCAAACATATCACGTTCGTATTTTCGCGTCTCCTCGCCATCTACCGGACGATTGCTAAACTGCCAAGTGATGATTTCCAAGTGGCGCCGAAATGCTCGAACTTTATACGTATAATCAAAGTGTAAACATCCAGCAATGAGTTGTACATGAAACTACAGAGCATTTAATTCTAAATCGAATGATGTATAAAATAGCTAAAGAAATGTAGCCATTTCCCAGTAATTCTGGGGAAAATTAACATTGGTAATTCAGTTTACTGTAAAGCTTAAAAATTAAATACAGAGCATTTTGTAATATTTTTTCAAATAAATACCGATCTTAATATTTATTACTGAATAATTATGCAATTTTTTATCTTGTTAACGTATTACAATTTGAGAAAACCTAATCCCCATATACTCAAACGATTTGCTCCACTCGCCTACGGCTCGTTCCGCAAACCTCGTTCTCGTGATTAATAGCCATCATTATATGCTGGTTGTACAATATACTATTATTATTTATTATTAAACCATTAATACGTCTGTGAATTACAATTTGAATCATTAAAATCAATTTAACCATTAAAAAATTGGTGCGGCAATATTGATTATTGAAGGATTTTTACAGCACTTTTACTTCAAAAGATTAAAGGATTATATGTTTGTCGGTGATTTAATGCTTAAATTATCAAAATCATCGCTTAGAATTGCTATTTAGAAGCTTTTAAACATTTTGTATTCTGATTTCCGCCCGTCGTCGCCATCTATTACTACTAAGTGATGTTTTTGAACAGCGCCAAAATGCTCGAACTTTATACCTATTGTCAAAGTGTTAATATTTAGCAATGGGCTGTGCATGAAACGGTAGACGATTTAATTCTGAATCGAATGGTGTATAAAATAGCTAGGGAAATTTAGCGGTTTTTGTGTAATTTGCGAACGAAAATTAAGCACGACACACTTACCGACATTTACAGTTCACTGTAACATAAAAATTCAATAAAGAAGAATTTTCTATATTCTTCAATCAAATACGGGTTACAATACTTATTCCTGACTAATCATTCAACTATTTATATTATTAATCCATTACAATAAGAGAAATATACGAGAAATCATAATCTAAGTAGAGGGCTCTACCTGTTATCGTGGGGATCAACTACTTAATAATTTGTGAATGTAATAATTGTTGTAATAATAAAAGAATATTTAAAAACTTAAAAAGAATGTTGTCTCATGATTAAATAAATTCACTTGTGGATATTTACGTACTTAAATTGCAGAAACAATATTTTATAATATACACGTCTTATCGCAAGCAACCCGATATACGCATAACTGGAATTAATTTATTATTAAAAACTTCTAATTTTATACGCAACAGGGACCAAACCATAAGTGTAATCCTGAGTAAAGCTTTAAAAATAGTGGGAATATTTAAGTATTTAAATTGCGGAAACAATGGTATTATATAAACACCTACTTGTAGGCAACCCATAATACTATAACTAATATAATTTTTTATTAAAAACTTCTAATTTTAAATATAATAGGGAAACAAGCATGAGTGTAATCCTTAGCAATGCTTTAAAAATATTACACTTATGGTTTTGTCCCTGTTACGATTAAAATTTTAAGTTTTAAATAATAAATCAATATTAGTTAGACGTGTATTGGGTTGCCTGTAGGCAGGCGTTTATATAATATAATTATTTCTGCAATTTAAATACTTTAATATTCACATTCTTTTTAAGCTTTACTGAGGATTACACTTATGGTTTTGTCACTGTCACCTTTAAAATTGGAAGTTTTTTATAGTAGTTATGCGTTTATCGGGTTGCCTGTGATTAGGCTGATTTATTATAATGTATTGTTTCTGCAATTTAAATACGAAAATATCTACAAGTCAATTTATTTTATTATAAGATAACAGTTTTCTTAAGTTTTTAAATATTCTATCAGTATTAAAACAATTATTAAATCCTCAAATGAAAACGTAGTTTATCCCCACGATAACAGAGGGTACCCTCTATGAAGATTAGGATTTCTCATATATTTCTCTTATTGTAATGCATTAATAATATAAAAAGTTAATTGAATAATCAGTAATAAGTATAGGGACCCGTATTTCATTGAAGAATATAGCAAATTGTTGTGCATTTAGGTTTTAAGTTACAGTGAACTGTAAATGTCGGTAAGTGTGTCGTGCTTAATTTTCATTCGCAAATTACAAGAAAACCGCTAAATTGCCTCAGCTATTTTATACACCATTCGATTCGGAATTAAACAGTCTATCGTTTCGTGTATGGCGCATTGCTGAATATTAACACTTTGATTATAAGGATAAAGTTCGAGCATTTTGGCGCTGTTCAAAAACATCACTTAGTAGTTCGGCCATCGTCGAATAGATGGCGACGAGGCGCGGAAATGCGAATGTAAAATGTTTAAAACTTTGACTATATACTAATGCCCACTTGCACCACAGCCGATTAACTTTAATCAGTGGTTAGTACCGGTTTGTACTTCTTTAAAATACGACAATTTTATTCGAAAATTTTTTACACAATAACATATTCATCAAAGAAAGATATTTGGGATATCTTACAAATTTATAAGACTTTTATATTCCCGAATTTTGACTTAATCAGACGTTTAATCGTGATTAACTTTTTAACCACGATTAAGTACCTGCGGTGCAAGTTGGCCTTAGTATATAGTCAAGGGTTTAAAAGCTTTTGTTCACGAAAATGATATAATGTGCGCATTATTTACTTCTATGGGAAGCATTAATGGGGTACATTTAACACTCATTTCATTAAACACACATTTGCGTGTTAATATGGTTATTAAACACGGAAACGCATTTGCGTGTTTAATATTCACAGGACGCGATTTATGATAATATTTTGTTTACCCTGATTAATACTGATTTTAACTTTGATTTTTAATTTTTTTCAATTTTTAACTTTAGTTTTGATTTTAATTTTAATTTTTATTGTAATTGTAATTTTAAATTTAATTTTGATTATAATTTTCATTTTCGTGAACAAAGTATAGTGTACAACTCGCATATAATGATGGCTATTAATCACTGAAACGATTTGCTCCACTCGCCTACGGCTCGCTCCGCAAACATCGTTCTCGTAATTAATAGCCATCATTATATGCTCGTTGTACAATATACTATTATTTTTAATTAGCTATTATATTTTATTATTTTAAATACTTTAGATTTCGTCTGAAAAAAATAAAAAATAAATATTTTCGTAATAAATCTCCGATTACCATATTTCTGGTATATGTACATACTTTTCGCGATTTTAGGTAAATTCATCTCCCACAATTCATTGCCGATTCATACTTCACAATTCATCGTCTACAATTCATCGCCTGCACAAATCACCGCCGGATCAATCCACAATTTAGCGAAAATACTTCTTAAAAAAATTCTTATGTTCTGTTCGTAATAGACCTACTTTAAATTAAAGAAAATCTTTGTTACTAACTTCTTACTTTTTTCATCACCAACAATTACTCCTGATGCCTTTAAAGTTTTGGGCGTTGTAAGCGGCGCTTAGTTTTCGTCCAAGTGTCATAATCTTTTTCGGCAATTAAATATACTCACGTTTTCCTCATTATACATTGTGGATTGTCTTTTAGATGTTTTTAAATATAGAGAGAAGTGCACCAGTCAGATAATTCGATGTAATTGTCTTGAAAGTGGAATTTTTAATTTTGCGTGCCAAAAAAATCGAATTTCAGTTGAAATAACTCAAAAACTAGGAAGACGGTATTTTCTGTTGTTGAGTTTATTTAGTAGAACAATTAATCCTTAATCCATTTGATAAGTTTCGCGGTGATCAACTGACGAAATTTGATGATAATTGTCTTGAAAGTGGAATTTTGATTTTTGCGTGCCAAAAAATTCGAATTTAAGCTGAAATAACTCAAAAACTAAGGGGACAGTATTTTCCGTTTTTGAGTTTATTTAGTAGAACAACTAATCCTTAATCCATTTGATAAGATTCGCGGTGATCAACTGATGAAATTTGATGTAATTGTCTTGAAAGTGGAATTTTGATTTTTGCGTGCGAACAAATTCGAATTTAAGGTGAAATAACTCAAAAACTAAGGAGACCGTATTTTTCGTTTTTGAGTTTATTGAGTAGAACAACTAATCCTAAATCCATTTGATAAGCTTCGCGGTGATCAACTGACGAAATTTGATGAAATTGTCTTAAAAGTGGAATTTTTAATTTTGCGTGCCAAAAAATTCAAATTTCAGTTGAAATAACTCAAAAACTAAGGCGACGTATTTTCTACTTTTGAGTTTATTTAGTAGAACAACTAATCCTAAATCCATTTGACAAGTTTCGCGGTGATCAACTGAGGAAATTTGATGTTATTGTCTTGAAAGTGGAATTTTTAATTTTGCGTGCCAAAAAATTCGAATTTCAGTTGAAATAACTCAAAAACTAAGGAGACCGTATTTTCCGTTTTTGAGTTTATTTAGTAGAACAACTAATCCTTAATCCATTTGATAAGTTTCGCGGTGATCAACTGACGAAATTTGATGTCATTGTTTCGAAAGTGGAATTTTGATTTTTGCGTGCCAACAAATTCGAATTTAAGCTGAAATAACTCAAAAACTAAGGGGACAGTATTTTCCGTTTTTGAGTTTATTTAGTAGAACAACTAATCCTTAATCCATTTGATAAGTTTTGCGGTGATCAACTGACGAAATTTGATGTAATTGTCTTAAAAGTGGAATTTTTAATTTTGCGTGCTAAAAAATTCGAATTTCAGTTGAAATAACTCAAAAACTAAGGAAACCGTATTTTCCGTTTTTGAGTTTATTAGTAGAACAACTAATCCTTAATCTATTTGATAAGTTTCGCGGTGATCAACTGACGAAATTTGATGATAATTGTCTTGAAAGTGGAATTTTGATTTTTGCGTGCCAAAAAATTCGAATTTAAGCTGAAATAACTCAGAAACTAGGTAGACCGTATTTTCTGTTTTTGAGTTTATTTTGTAGAACTAATCCCAAATCCGTTTGATAAGATTAGCGGTGATCAACTGACGAAATTTGATGTAATTGTCTTGAAAGTGGAATTTTGATTTTTGCTTGCCATCAAAATTCGAATTTAAGCTGAAATAACTCAAAAACTAAGGAGACCATATTTTCCGTTTTTAAGTTTATTTAGTAGAACAACTAATCCTTAATCCACTTGATAAGATTCGCGGCGATCAACTGACGAAATTTGATGTAATTGTCTTGAAAGTGGAATTTTGATTTTTGCGTGCCAACAAATTCGAATTTAAGATGAAATAACTCAAAAACTAAGAGGACAGTATTTTCCGTTTTTGAGTTTATTTAGTAGAACAAGTATTCCTAAATTCATTTGATAAGTTCCGAGGTGATCAACTGACGAAATTTGATGTAATTGTCTTGAAAGTGAAATTTTGATTTTTGCGTACCAAAAAATTCGAATTTAAGTTGAAATAACTCAAAAACTAAGAAGACCGTATTTTCTATTTTGAGTTTATTTAGTATAACAACTAATCATAAATCCATTTGATAAGATTCGCGGTGATCAACTGACGAAATTTGATGTAATTGTCTTGAAAGTGGAATTTTAATATTTGCGTGCCAAAAAATTCGAATTTAAGTTGAAATAACTCAAAAACTAAGAAGACCGTATTTTCTATTTTGAGTTTATTTAGTATAACAACTAATCATAAATCCATTTGATAAGATTCGCGGCGATCAACTGACGAAATTTGATGTAATTGTCTTGAAAGTGGAATTTTGATTTTTGCGTGCCAAAAAATTCGAATTTAAGTTGAAATAACTCAAAAACTAAGAAGACCGTATTTTCTATTTTAAGTTTATTTAGTATAACAACTAATCATAAATCCATTTGATAAGATTCGCGGCGATCAACTGACGAAATTTGATGTAATTGTCTTGAAAGTGGAATTTTGATTTTTGCGTGCCAACAAATTCGAATTTAAGATGAAATAACTCAAAAACTAAGAGGACAGTATTTTCCGTTTTTGAGTTTATTTAGTAGAACAAGTATTCCTAAATTCATTTGATAAGTTCCGAGGTGATCAACTGACGAAATTTGATGTAATTGTCTTGAAAGTGAAATTTTGATTTTTGCGTACCAAAAAATTCGAATTTAAGTTGAAATAACTCAAAAACTAAGAAGACCGTATCTTCTATTTTGAGTTTATTTAGTATAACAACTAATCATAAATCCATTTGATAAGATTCGCGGCGATCAACTGACGAAATTTGATGTAATTGTCTTGAAAGTGGAATTTTGATTTTTGCGTGCCAAAAAATTCGAATTTAAGCTGAAATAACTCAGAAACTAGGTAGACCGTATTTTCTGTTTTTGAGTTTATTTTGTAGAACTAATCCCAAATCCGTTTGATAAGATTAGCGGTGATCAACTGACGAAATTTGATGTAATTGTCTTGAAAGTGGAATTTTGATATTTGCGTACCAACAAATTCGCTGAAATAACTCAAAAACTAAGAAGACCGTATTTTCTATTTTAGTAGAGCAACTAATCCTAAATCCACTCGATATATTTTGCGGTGATCAATTGACGAAATTTGAAGTTATTGTAAGTGCAGGTAAATGAAGTTCAAAAAGTATCACGAGGAAATTGAAGTTCAAAAAGTGTCATGAAGTAAATGAAGTTCAAAAAGTGTCATGAAGTAAATGAAGTTCAAAAAGTGTAATGAAGTAAATGAAGTTCAAAAAGTGTCATGAAGTAACTGAAGTTAAAAAAGTGTCATGAAGTAAATGAAGTTCAAAAAGTGCCATTTCCCAACCAATATAAATAAGGTCTGTACTAAAAGGTCTTGACAAAGAACTTTCAGATCCAATTTAGATGGTAGATTAGTACACTTAGAACTTTGTTATGCCAATATATCATCATTTTGATTAAAATTTTCAAAATATATGAATGTTTGTACTTAAAAAAATTGTTTTTAGTAATGATACACTTTTGAAGTAGCTGTTTCCGCGAGGAGCGGAGACGGGCGACTGGCACTGACAAAAAGATCGCAAGGGATGAAGTGGCATTTTGCGCATGGAACAGGTGCGGATATCGACCGGGGGGTGTAGGACTGCGTCAGTCGGTGGTTGCGACGCCGGGCAGCGGGATGCTGCCTCACATGTATCATGGATTTACCGCGTATATCATCGCAAATATCTCTGTGCCCGGCAAACTCGCGAACGCCAGTTAGCCAGAAACTGCTCTGCGCCCAGCCGGAACCGCAGTTCTTACAGCTTCCGTCCTCTGTCCACTACCAGCCGAGCCGGAAACGCGAAGAAGCACGTGCACTGCAGAACCTGAGGCGGCGCGTCCAGCAGACACGCGTGGTGAACGCCAACACCAGAAGGGATCCGACGGAAGCCAACAGCTCCACCGCGAAGACCAGCGATCCGAACCTCGACAATCGACCACATTTGTTACAGAAGGTAAAGAGTTTTCGTCTAATGTCTTCGTTAAAATTCGCACGCGTTGCGTACGCGCTGGACGCCGTGACCGTGACCTAAGCAATTTGGCCACAACAATAATTTGCACACGAAACTGAGACTTCTACGACAAATCACCATTTACTTCGGCTGACTTTTGGCGACAGGTCATTACTGCTTTAACTGATGATCAAAATCTTTAAGCGGAAATGAGGAACTCTTAGCGAAGAATTTCTTTTAGATATAAATGGTCACTTTAGAAACCATTAAATAAAGATATATTACTTAAGGTAATTGAGTGAGATGAAATCAAATATATAAGTGAAGCCAGATTATTCTTGAATTCTGTTTTAAGAAATTTATCCGAACTGTACAGTAACGCAATTTTCTTCGCTAGAATCCAAATTTTGATGACCAAAAATGTACTTTCCCTAGAAATTATTCTGTAAATTTCACATTTCATCAGACAAATGCTTCAGATTTAGATTATTTTTGATGAAATTTATCAGAACTTTACAGTAACAAATTTATTCGCTAGAATCCAAATTTTGATGGCCAGAAATTGCACTGTAAATTCCACCACACAAAATTCATCTTCGAAGACGTTCTTTTTAAATTGTTTAAAGAAAATTATCCGTACTTTGTAGTTGCGCTAGAATGCACATTTTTATGACTTAATAGTATCCTGTGAGCCACAAAATTTTGTTTCAGAGTTGGCTGTGAGATAAATGAGGTATGTCGCATATTATTACGTCATTAATTCAATTGAATTAGATTAAAAAAAAATGAATTAATCTCAGACATGACTGCTATCAACGATCTCTCTCAACCACGGCCAACTCAGAAATAAAATTCTGTGGCTCACACCTTATGTTCTGTAACAACGTTAGAATGGAAATTCGATGCGAGCATCAGAATTTTCATTCGAAAAATATGAAACTTACCAAATCGCCTAAGAAAATTACAGCTAATTCGCAAAAAATAGTTAAAAATTTTTATAATGTGTAAGGGTTGTTTTTGAGAGGGTGGAAATTTTTTTGTTTCTTCGAAAAACATAAAACTTACTAATTCGGTTGAAAAAATTCCAGCCAATACGAGAAAAATATATTAAAAATTCTGTGATGTGCGGGGGCAGTATTTGATGCGGTGGAAATAAGTTTGTTTCTTCGAAAAATATGAAACTTACCAAATCGCCTAAAAAAATTACAGCTAATACGCAAAAAATAGTTTAAAAATTGTATAATTTGTAAGGGTTGTTTTTGAGTAGGTGGAAATTTTTTGTTTCTTCGAAAAATATGAAACTTAAGAATTCGGTTGAAAAAATTCCAGCCAACACGCGAAAAATACTTTAAAAATTCTGTGATCTGCGGGGCAGTTTTTGAGGGGGTAGAAATAAGTTTGTTTCTTCGAAAAATATG
The DNA here is from genome assembly GCA_910593695.2 of Ocypus olens. Lineage (NCBI taxonomy): Eukaryota > Metazoa > Arthropoda > Insecta > Coleoptera > Staphylinidae > Ocypus > Ocypus olens. The sequence continues at coordinate 11,131,203 of OU343059.1, read as the reverse complement.
AAAATCACTAATTGGGCTAAAAAAATTCCAGGCAATACGCTAAGAATAGTTAAAAAATTCTACGTAGTGCGGGGGTGGTTTTTTAAGGGGTGGAAATAAGATTGTTTCTTTGAAAAATACGAAACTTACCAATTCGTCTAAATAAATTCCAGTCAGCACGTGAAAAATAGTAAAAAAAACCTATGATATTTGAGGGGATGGAAATAAGTTTGTTCCTTCGAAAAATACGAAACTTACCAAATCGCCTCAGGAAATTACAGCAAATACGCAACAAATAGTTAAATAATCGTATAATGTGCGAGGGTTGTTTCTAAGGGGATGGAAATAATAATTTCTTTCAACTTTCTTAATAATCATCGTGGACTATTGAATTTAACTTTTTTTTCATCAGAAAAACGAGAGAAATTGATTGCCGTTAAAAGATTTGAGCTAACTTCAATAGCAAAAGAATTAGTCAGTCACAGTGAACATTTTTGAAAATTTACAAAAATAATTGATTTTTCAGATTTTGATCAGCCGTAGCGGACAAACGAAAACTCCAAATTAAACGCAGTTTGCAAATCTGAGCTCCTCGTACGTCAATTAGTCGGATTAGAGATTTTTATTTTTTGATAAAAATACGAAAAAAAGACATGAGTAAACCCCTAGGAAATTTGTAAAAAAATGCAACTTTCTTAATAATCATCGTAGACTATTGAATTTAACTTTTTTGTTATCAGAAAAACGAGAGAAATTGATTGCCGTTAAAAGATTAGAGCTAACTTCAATGGCAAAAGAATTAGTCAGTCACAGTGAACATTTTAGAAAATTTACGAAAAAAATTGATTTTTCAGACTTTGATCGGCCGTAGCGGCCAAACGAAAACTCCAAATTGAACGCGGTTTGCAAATCTGAGCTCCTCGTACGTCAATTAGTCGGATTAGAGATTTTTATTTTTTGATGAAAACACGAAAAAAAGACATGAGTAAACCCCTAGGAAATTTGTAAAAAAATGCAACTTTCTTAATAATCATCGTAGACTATTGAATTTAACTTTTTTTTCATCAGAAAAACGAGAGAAATTGATTGCCGTTAAAAGATTTGAGCTTACTTCAATGGCAAAAGAATTAGTCAGTCACAGTGAACATTTTAGAAAATTTACGAAAAAAATTGATTTTTCAGATTTTGATCGGCCGTAGCGGCCAAACGAAAACTCCAAATTGAACGCGGTTTGTAAATCTGAGCTCCTCGTACGTCAATTAGTCGGATTAGAGATTTTTATGATTTTTTTGATGAAAACACGAAAAAAAGACATGAGTAAACCCCTTGGAAATTTGTAAAAAAATGTAACTTTCTTAATAATCATCGTAGACTATTGAATTTAACTTTTTTTTCATCAGAAAAACGAGAGAAATTGATTGCCGTTAAAAGATTTGAGCTAACTTCAATGGCAAAAGAATTAGTCAGTCACAGTGAACATTTTAGAAAATTTACGAAAAAAATTGATTTTTCAGATTTTGATCGGCCGTAGCGGCCAAACGAAAACTCCAAATTGAACGCGGTTTGTAAATCTGAGCTCCTCGTACGTCAATTAGTCGGATTAGAGATTTTTATGATTTTTTTGATGAAAACACGAAAAAAAGACATGAGTAAACCCCTTGGAAATTTGTAAAAAAATGTAACTTTCTTAATAATCATCGTAGACTATTGAATTTAACTTTTTTTTCATCAGAAAAACGAGAGAAATTGATTGCCGTTAAAAGATTTGAGCTAACTTCAATGGCAAAAGAATTAGTCAGTCACAGTGAACATTTCAGAAAATTTACGAAAAGAATTGATTTTTCAGAGTTTGACCGGCCGTAGCGGCCAAACGAACACTCCAAATTGAACGCGGTTTGCAAATCTGAGCTCCTCGTACGTCAATTAGTCGGATTAGAGATTTTTATTTTTTGATGAAAACACGAAAAAAAGACATGAGTAAACCCCTTGAAAATTTGTAAAAAAATGCAACTTTCTTAATAATCATCGTAGACTATTGAATTTAACTTTTTTTTCATCAGAAAAACGAGAGAAATTGATTGCCGTTAAAAGATTTGAGCTAACTTCAATGGCAAAAGAATTAGTCAGTCACAGTGAACATTTTAGAAAATTTACGAAAAAAAATGATTTTTCAGACTTTGATCGGCCGTAGCGGCCAAACGAAAACTCCAAATTGAACGCGGTTTGCAAATCTGAGCTCCTCGTACGTCAATTAGTCGGATTAGAGATTTTTATTTTTTGATGAAAACACGAAAAAAAGACATGAGTAAACCCCTAGGAAATTTGTAAAAAAATGCAACTTTCTTAATAATCATCGTAGACTATTGAATTTAACTTTTTTTTCATCAGAAAAACGAGAGAAATTGATTGCCGTTAAAAGATTTGAGCTAACTTCAATGGCAAAAGAATTAGTCAGTCACAGTGAACATTTTAGAAAATTTACGAAAAAAAATGATTTTTCAGACTTTGATCGGCCGTAGCGGCCAAACGAAAACTCCAAATTGAACGCGGTTTGCAAATCTGAGCTCCTCGTACGTCAATTAGTCGGATTAGAGATTTTTATTTTTTGATGAAAACACGAAAAAAAGACATGAGTAAACCCCTAGGAAATTTGTAAAAAAATGCAACTTTCTTAATAATCATCGTAGACTATTGAATTTAACTTTTTTTTCATCAGAAAAATGAGAGAAATTGATTGCCGTTAAAATATTTGAGCCAACTTCAATAGCAAAAAAATTAGTCAGTCACAGTGAACATTTTAGAAAATTTACGAAAATAATTGAATTTTCAGAATTTGATCGGCCGTAGCGGCCAAACGAAAACTCCAAATTGAACGCGGTTTGCAAATCTGAGCTCCTCGTACGTCAATTAGTCGGATTAGAGATTTTCAATTTTTGATAAAAACACGAAAAAAAAACGTGAGTAAAGCCCTAGGAAATTTGTAAAAAAATGTAACTTTCTTAATAATCATCGTAGACTATTGAATTTAACTTTTTTTTCATCAGAAAAACGAGAGAAATTGATTGCCGTTAAAAGATTTGAGCTAACTTCAATGGCAAAAGAATTAGTCAGTCACAGTGAACATTTTGGAAAATTTACGAAAATAATTGATTTTTAAGACTTTGATCGGCCGTAGCGGCCAAACGAAAACTCCGAATTGAACGCGGTTTGCAAATCTGAGCTCCTCGTACGTCAATTAGTCGGATTAGAGATTTTTATTTTTTGATGAAAACACGAAAAAAAAGACATGAGTAAACCCCTAGGAAATTTGTAAAAAAATGCAACTTTCTTAATAATCATCGTAGACTATTGAATTTAACTTTTTTTTCATCAGAAAAATGAGAGAAATTGATTGCCGTTAAAAGATTTGAGCTAACTTCAATGGCAAAAGAATTAGTCAGTCACAGTGAACATTTTAGAAAATTTACGAAAATAATTGATTTTTCAGACTTTGATCGGCCGTAGCGGCCAAACGAAAACTCCAAATTGAACGCGGTTTGCAAATCTGAGCTCCTCGTACGTCAATTAGTCGTATTAGAGATTTTTATTTTTTGATGAAAACACGAAAAAAAGACATGAGTAAAACCCCTAGGAAATTTGTAAAAAAATGCAACTTTCTTAATAATCATCGTAGACTATTGAATTTAACTTTTTTTTCATCAGAAAAACGAGAGAAATTGATTGCCGTTAAAATATTTGAGCCAACTTCAATGGCAAAAGAATTAGTCAGTCACAGTGAACATTTTAGAAAATTTACGAAAATAATTGAATTTTCAGACTTTGATCGGCCGTAGCGGCCAAACGAAAACTCCAAATTGAACGCGGTTTGCAAATCTGAGCTCCTCGTACGTCAATTAGTCGGATTAGAGATTTTTATTTTTTGATGAAAACACGAAAAAAAGACATGAGTAAACCCCTAGGAAATTTGTAAAAAAATGCAACTTTCTTAATAATCATCGTAGACTATTGAATTTAACTTTTTCTTCATCAGAAAAACGAGAGAAATTGATTGCCGTTAAAAGATTTGAGCTAACTTCAATGGCAAAAGAATTAGTCAGTCACAGTGAACATTTTAGAAAATTTACGAAAATATTTGATTTTTCAGACTTTGATCGGCCGTAGCGGCCAAACGAAAACTCCAAATTGAACGCGGTTTGCAAATCTGAGCTCCTCGTACGTCAATTAGTCGGATTAGAGATTTTTATTTTTTGATGAAAACACGAAAAAAAGACATGAGTAAACCCCTAGGAAATTTGTAAAAAAATGCAACTTTCTTAATAATCATCGTAGACTATTGAATTTAACTTTTCTTTCATCAGAAAAACGAGAGAAATTGATTGCCATTAAAAGATTTGAGCTAACTTCAATGGCAAAAGAATTAGTCAGTTACAGTGAACATTTTAGAAAATTTACGAAAATAATTGATTTTTCAGACTTTGATCGGCCGTAGCGGCCAAACGAAAACTCCAAATTGAACGCGGTTTGCAAATCTGAGCTCCTCGTACGTCAATTAGTCGGATTAGAGATTTTTATTTTTTGATGAAAACACGAAAAAAAGACATGAGTAAACCCCTAGGAAATTTGTAAAAAAATGCAATTTTCTTAATAATCATCGTAAACTATTGAATTTAACTTTTTCTTCATCAGAAAAACGAGAGAAATTGATTGCCGTTAAAAGATTTGAGGTAACTTCAATGGCAAAAGAATTAGTCAGTCACAGTGAACATTTTAGAAAATTTACGAAAATAATTGATTTTTAATACTTTGATCGGCCGTAGCGGCCAAACGAAAACTCCAAATTGAACGCGGTTTGCAAATCTGAGCTCCTCGTACGTCAATTAGTCGGATTAGAGATTTTCAATTTTTGATAAAAACACGAAAAAAAGACATGAGTAAACCCCTAGGAAATTTGTAAAAAAATGCAACTTTCTTAATAATCATCGTAGACTATTGAATTTAACTTTTTTTTCATCAGAAAAATGAGAGAAATTGATTGCCGTTAAAATATTTGAGCCAACTTCAATAGCAAAAAAATTAGTCAGTCACAGTGAACATTTTAGAAAATTTACGAAAATAATTGAATTTTCAGAATTTGATCGGCCGTAGCGGCCAAACGAAAACTCCAAATTGAACGCGGTTTGCAAATCTGAGCTCCTCGTACGTCAATTAGTCGGATTAGAGATTTTTATTTTTTTGATGAAAACACGAAAAAAAGACATGAGTAAACCCCTAGGAAATTTGTAAAAAAATGCAACTTTCTTAATAATCATCGTAGACTATTGAATTTAACTTTTTTTTCATCAGAAAAACGAGAGAAATTGATTGCCGTTAAAAGATTTGAGCTAACTTCAATGGCAAAAGAATTAGTCAGTCACAGTGAACATTTTAGAAAATTTACGAAAATAATTGATTTTTCAGACTTTGATCGGCCGTAGCGGCCAAACGAAAACTCCAAATTGAACGCGGTTTGCAAATCTGAGCTCCTCGTACGTCAATTAGTCGGATTAGAGATTTTTATTTTTTTGATGAAAACACGAAAAAAAGACATGAGTAAACCCCTAGGAAATTTGTAAAAAAATGCAACTTTCTTAATAATCATCGTAGACTATTGAATTTAACTTTTTTTTCATCAGAAAAACGAGAGAAATTGATTGCCGTTAAAAGATTTGAGCTAACTTCAATGGCAAAAGAATTAGTCAGTCACAGTGAACATTTTAGAAAATTTACGAAAATAATTGATTTTTCAGACTTTGATCGGCCGTAGCGGCCAAACGAAAACTCCAAATTGAACGCGGTTTGCAAATCTGAGCTCCTCGTACGTCAATTAGTCGGATTAGAGATTTTAAATTTTTGATAAAAACACGAAAAAAAGACATGAGTAAACCCCTAGGAAATTTGTAAAAAAATGCAACTTTCTTAATAATCATCGTAGACTATTGAATTTAACTTTTTTTTCATCAGAAAAACGAGAGAAATTGATTGCCGTTAAAAGATTTGAGCTAACTTCAATGGCAAAAGAATTAGTCAGTCACAGTGAACATTTTAGAAAATTTACGAAAATAATTGATTTTTTAGACTTTGATCGGCCGTAGCGGCCAAACGAACACTCCAAATTGAACGCGGTTTGCAAATCTGAGCTCCTCGTACGTCAATTAGTCGGATTAGAGATTTTTATTTTTTTGATGAAAACACGAAAAAAAGACATGAGTAAACCACTAGGAAATTTGTAAAAAAATGCAACTTTCTTAATAATCATCGTAGACTATTGAATTTAACTTTTTTTTCATCAGAAAAACGAGAGAAATTGATTGCCGTTAAAAGATTTGAGCTAACTTCAATGGCAAAAGAATTAGTCAGTCACAGTGAACATTTTAGAAAATTTACGAAAATAATTGATTTTTCAGACTTTGATCGGCCGTAGCGGCCAAACGAAAACTCCAAATTGAACGCGGTTTGCAAATCTGAGCTCCTCGTACGTCAATTAGTCGGATTAGAGATTTTTATTTTTTTGATGAAAACACGAAAAAAAGACATGAGTAAACCCCTAGGAAATTTGTAAAAAAATGCAACTTTCTTAATAATCATCGTAGACTATTGAATTTAACTTTTTTTTCATCAGAAAAACGAGAGAAATTGATTGCCGTTAAAAGATTTGAGCTAACTTCAATGGCAAAAGAATTAGTCAGTCACAGTGAACATTTTAGAAAATTTACGAAAATAATTGATTTTTCAGACTTTGATCGGCCGTAGCGGCCAAACGAAAACTCCAAATTGAACGCGGTTTGCAAATCTGAGCTCCTCGTACGTCAATTAGTCGGATTAGAGATTTTCAATTTTTGATAAAAACACGAAAAAAAGACATGAGTAAACCCCTAGGAAATTTGTAAAAAAATGCAACTTTCTTAATAATCATCGTAGACTATTGAATTTAACTTTTTTTTCATCAGAAAAACGAGAGAAATTGATTGCCGTTAAAAGATTTGAGCTAACTTCAATGGCAAAAGAATTAGTCAGTCACAGTGAACATTTTAGAAAATTTACGAAAATAATTGATTTTTTAGACTTTGATCGGCCGTAGCGGCCAAACGAACACTCCAAATTGAACGCGGTTTGCAAATCTGAGCTCCTCGTACGTCAATTAGTCGGATTAGAGATTTTTATTTTTTTGATGAAAACACGAAAAAAAGACATGAGTAAACCCTTAGGAAATTTGTAAAAAAATGCAACTTTCTTAATAATCATCGTAGACTATTGAATTTAACTTTTTTTTCATCAGAAAAACGAGAGAAATTGATTGCCGTTAAAAGATTTGAGCTAACTTCAATGGCAAAAGAATTAGTCAGTCACAGTGAACATTTTAGAAAATTTACGAAAATAATTGATTTTTCAGACTTTGATCGGCCGTAGCGGCCAAACGAAAACTCCAAATTGAACGCGGTTTGCAAATTTGAGCTCCTCGTACGTCAAATCGGAGGAAGTTACATGATGGTCACATCTAACGGTGAATGTTATAATCATCTGCGAGTTACAAATGGTCATCGACCGAAGTCTTTCAGTCTGGTGAATATTATATTTATACCATTTATATTTGTTTGAAGCATTTGTATACCAACTTTTAATGGTAAAGTACACGAAAGCTATTACAACACTTGTATTGTAATAATAATAATACGGTATCGTTTTTGTTAACCTATTATTTCTTTATTTTTACTTAACATATAAGGTGTGAGCCACTGAATTTTGTTGCCGTGCCTGAAAGTTATCAACCTTAATATCAAAATATAATTAAAAATCATCAATCTAATTGCAAAATTAAAAAAAAATTCCATTAACATCATTAAAAAGTGTACGTACGTCCGTCTCTTAATTAAAGCACTTTAGTAGTCGCGAGGTGGGCTAATTAAAAACTGCAATTAAGCGTCAGAGACTGAACAAGTAAATGGGTGTGGCTCGTTTAACAACGGGGTGGAAAATTGTTTAATTAGGCGTGCTAAAGTGTGTTATGTCATTATTTACGCCCGGCTGGACCGAGCGCAGAAACGTTTAGAGAGAAGACGACTTTTCATCTAATATTGATTCATCGTGCTCGTATAAAGTTATTATTAGATGAGCAATAAATATAACTGCGAAAACTTTAAATATTGTATCTGTAAAAAAAAAATAACAGCGACGGCTCATGTATCTTCACAGAGGTAAAGTAATCTGTAAAAAAAATTACAGCTACGGCTCGTGTATCTACACAGAGGTAAAGTAATCTGTAAAAAAATACAGCGGCGGCTCGTGTATCTTCACAGAGGTAAAGTAATCTGTAAAACAAAAATGGTGATGTGGCCATCATGTTACTTTCTCCGATTTGGTATAATAGTTATATATATTTATAGATTTATGTTTTTTTTTCAATTTAAATCATATTTTAAATCGAGCGTTTCACATGATCAAATGATTGCAACGTCAAAATGATGAAAGGTAAAAATGGCAAATTATGTATAATAAATTCTAATAATCTCTACCGCAAGTTCACTGAAAAACTAAAAATAATGTTAAAAAAGCCCTGAGATTTCTAAAAATAGTTCTGATTAAAAAGTCATAAAAAAACAAATAAAAGTCGTGAACAAGAAAGTCTTGAAAAAGATTTCTAAAAATAGTCCTGAACAAGAAAGTCTTGAAAAAGATTTCTAAAAATAGTCCTGATTAAAAAGTCCTGAACAAGAAAGTCTTGATAAAAGTCCCGATAAAAAAGTCCTGATAAAAAGTCCGGAAAAAATGGCTTGAAAGACAGGTCCTTCAAAAAGACCAGAAATAAAGTCCTGAAAGAAAGTCGCGAAAAAGAGTTCCGACAAAAAAAGTCCTCAAAGAAAGTCCTGGAGAAACAGTTTTGGAGCTTGAAAAAAGAATCCTGTTAAAAAGTTGTAAAAAAGAGTCGTGTGAAATATCCTAAAAAAAGTACTGCAAAAAGAGTCCTGAAAAATTAAGTCTTCATATAAAACACCAGAAATAAATGTCCTGACAAAAGTCCTAAAAAAGTCCCGAAGGAAAGTCCTAAAAAAGTCCCGAAGGAAAGTCCTAAAAAAGTCCCGAAGGAAAGTCCTAAAATAAGTACTGAAAAAGGTCGTGAAGAAAGTCCCGAAGAAGAGTAATTGTATTGACTTGTCTAATATTGTTAACCAGCAATGAAAAAGACCAATAAACTCTAAATCTAAATCTAAATCTAAATCTAAGAGTACTGATAAAATATCCTGAAAAAATGTTCTGTAATAACAGTTTTGAAAGAGTTATGTGGTAAGTAAGTAAATCATTTAAAATCAACAAGTCAAAAGTAATTTATGAAAATAACATTGTAAAAAAAAATCTAAAAAAATATTTTTGAAAAAATTCAAATTCAACACCTGAAAAAGTTCTGAAAAAATTGTCCTGAAAAAAAAATTCCAAAAAGAGTCTTAAAAAAAAAAACTCCCGAACAAGAAGTCCTGAACATTAATCTTATAAAAAATGTAATGAAATATTGTACTGTAAAAAGTCCTTCTTTACAGGACTTTTTTGATATAAAAAATTCCCAAAAAAATAATTCTGAAACGATGATTGAAGAAAATTCTTAAAAGAAGTCCTGAACAAGAGGTTCTTAAGAAGGTCTCGTAAAAACTCCTGGAGGTAAATCTTGAAAAACGAGTCCTGATAAAAGCCGTGAAAAAAGTCCCGAAAAATAGTCTTCATACAAAATTACAGAAATAAATGTCCCGAAAAAGAATCCTAAGAAGTCCTGAATGAAATTCCTAAAATAAGTCCTGAAGGAAGTTCAGAAAAAGAATTTCTGAATAAAAGGCATTGTAAAGAGTCCTTAAAAAGATCTGAAGAAATTGCCCTGAAAAAGAAATCCCAAAAAGAGTCTTGAAAAAAGTCCTGCATAAAGGCTTAAAATAAGTCCTTAACAAAATTCCTGAAATATAAAGTTTTGAAAATAGTCAAAATGCTAAAAATATCTGAAAAAGTCCTTAAAAAGATCATGAAAAAAAAATTCTATAAAATGCCATGAAGAACATTCGGAAATATTTGTTCAGAAAAAAATCCCGTAAATAAAGTCCTCAACAAAGGGTTCTTGAGAGTCCCGAAAACGTCCCGAAAAAGAAATTTGAAAAGAATTCATGAAAATGAAGATCCTGAAAGAAAAAGTCCTAAAAATAAGTCTTGAAAAAAATTTCTTAAAAAGTCCTGAAAAATAATCCTCGAATAAAGGTCTTTTTATAATGTCCTTAAAAAAGACCTAAAAATGTTCTGAAAACATTGTCCTGAAGTCTCAAAAAGGCCAAAAGAACTGTTTTTTTTCCAAAAGCTTTTCAGTTCTTCGGATTCTCAAATAACACTTATGTTCAAAGTTTTATGGTCATTTCTGTATTAGTTTTTGAGATACAGCGCGCACAGTTACATACAGACTGTTATGTAGAGAAAAAATGGTGATGTGGCCATCATGTTACTTTCTCCGACTTGATGGTATCATTTATATTTACGCTTTCATGGTTTATTTTCAATTTAAATCATATTTTAAATGTACATCGAACGTTTCGTAGACTCGGATAAAACTGACGTTTAAAACGTCAAAATTATGAAAGATGGAAAAATTATACTTCAAATCCAAAAACTCGGTTTACTCAAAAACCAACGATATTTCGAAGAAAACTTATTCTTTAGAAGTTGTTCATTTTGGCATTTTCTACAATTATTTTTTACATAAATTTGCTGTAACTATTAAGGTTTCATAATTATAAACCAAAAATTAAATGAAAATTAATAATTTTTTTTCTCAAATAGCAATGATTTTATGAAAAATATTTTCAAGCAAAAGATGTTCATTTCTTTGTTGTCTTTAATGCTTGTTTAAATATTTTTGTGATATTTTTCATATTTAAGAAAATATATCGCGGTAACTCATTTTCTTTCGAGATTTATCTCTATTATGACAGTTGTTTCTTTCAATGTTATTTTCTAAATTCAGTTAATTAAACTTGTCGTTTGTTGAGTAGTCTGAAGCATCGCCAATTGTTATCGTCGGTATTGTTCTCAAGTAAAGTGGGTTTTAAAATAAACTTTCGTAGTTTCTGAAGTGTCTCGAGGAGATGATCTATCGGATTAATGTAGACGATGTCGAAACGTTGCCAGCTTCCACTTTTAATTAATTAATTTCCACGTGACGAAACGTCAGTGTGTGCGTTATAATTGCGGGCCGCAAGCCCGGCGCATTCACCAATTTTACATATTCTGATTTTACCAAGTAATCTGAACGAATTTGTTGGAAATTGATAAAAATTTATAATTTATGGCATAGCAGTGATGTTGTGGTGAGCTTTTTACTTATGATTTACCCGATTTTTCGGTGAAACATGTACCGCACATGGTCAATTTAAAAAAAAATTCAAAATCATTGTTGGGCGTAGTTTAGTAATCTCAACGAATTTGTTGGAAATTGATAAAAATTTATAATTGATCGCATAGCAGTGATGTTGTAGTAAGCTTTTTACTTATGATTTGCCTCGATTTTTCGGTAAAACCTGTATCAAAACATGGTCAATATTCAAAAAATCCGAAATCATTGTTGGGCGTAGTTTAGGATCAATATTTTTTTCCACAAAAGTTCTAACCGGTTTTGTTAATAATATTAAATAATACAAAAAGGACACATATTTTTAATTTACGCCCATTATTGGGCGTAGTTTAGAATTTGTTAATAATATCCGTCAAAAAATAAAAAAATGAAAATGAAGCCGGAAATGACGATGGTTGGTCATGGGTGGGTTCCATAACCAGCCATCGTACAGAAAAAAAAATATTTTTTTTTTTTTATAAAACCAGACGATACGTCATGATTACCATCCGTGACTGTAAAGCCCGCACAAAGTAATTCACTTCGGCAACTTGTTATTACTACATTATAAAGTTGCAGTCACGACACCCACTTACGGGGAGCCTTCTATCAGCTCGCATGCACCGCCGCAATTTACAACTTCTGCACAATGCAATTACTCCGATGTCGGAATTCGCGAATTGATATTTTTCGCGAAAACGCAATCAGCACACTGCGGACGTTTAACGACCCGGATTTGCATACCGGGTGAATATAGGGGCAGCGCGAAATGCAAACGACATGGGGGCGGCTAACGAGGTGTGTGGGATTGGGTTGGCGTGGATTAGGGACACTCGTAAATAAATTTACTCCCATAAGGTGCAGGTCTCGTGTTCGTAATGTATGCCTGATGCGGAAATGTTTTGAGGTAATTTGATATGCGATGGATGGCATATACATATTATACATAAGCGAGGGAGAAGTATGCAGTGTTGATCGTGTAAAGTTTATCCGTTGCTGACAGGTTTTTGTCTAAATCATATAATAATGTTGATCGTGTAAAGTCCACCAGTTATAACAGTGTTTTGTGCAGATTGGATAACAATTTTGAACAATAATGCTGATGTCAGATGCAATAACGACCTAAATTCATAATCATCTCCAGGCATCTCTATGTTTCTTGTTTCCATATTACACAACTCTCTTGATATTGACTCGATCAGGTAATTTATAAAATTTTAAAAAGTCTACTTTGACCACGACCTTATCACGACCTCCCGGAACGTTACTTGCATTCAGTGAAGTATTCATTTTTCTTTTGTGTATATTTAGAAAGTTTATGTGTCTTTGCATATATGTATGAACTTGATAATAAAATCATGGTGATGGTTGCGACCGTTACTACGTGGTAATTCATTATAGAAACACTAAATAAAATGTATGTATGATGTATTTTTTTTTGATAATAAAAGTGCCAATCAGACTTTCTCCTCGTCTCATCTCTCTTCTTTGGTGCAGTAGCTATCCCTCATCGTGTCTCCGACTCCATGAGCTAATCTGAGGTCGACGCGACAGTTCCCATCGTGAAATGACTTATATTCAAAAAATGAGGTTATAATTAAGGAAACATTTTTCATTCCACATCGTGTGTAATTAACGCTTCATTTGTGCAATGTACAATTGTACAAACCATTAATCATTTCGTTGATGACTGCACCCCGGGAATTTTCGGGAGAGACGTCGATTTGCCGAAGTCGTTAAGCTAGGGAGGGTGAAAGATTTAAATTTAGCGACGACCGAAGGGGCGAAAGGTATGCAAATAAGGGGATGGCTCCGGCACGCCATCACATCATCAGCGGGGGGTGCTTACGTGACCTACTCTAGCCAATGACAAGTAATGAAAGTTTAAATTTATTTTTAATTAAATGGCATTTGTATAAATGGTGCTAGCCCACAATTACAATGATAATAATAGATTTTCTGAAATTGGAAGATGCGTCCTCGTGGGAAGTTGTTGGACGATATCAAGGTTTGATCCTTCCTAAGCTTAGATGGGCACATATTCTTGGGGTTTATAGACCATCCGATACTCGTTGTAGTTAAGGTATATAACATAAACCTTGGTAGGGTGACTTATGGTACGGCCGACGTAACAGAGGTGGTAATATAGTCTGCTACCACCGCTTGGTATACTCTTATTAATGATAATCATCGAATTCAGATACATAATTATGTAATATCAGCGTTTAATCACACGTACAATCCTCAAATATCTCATCAGGAGGTCAACGCTGAGAAATAGCTTCCAAATCTGTTTCTCAACTAAGCGAAACAAGTGTGCCAATGAAACTTCTAGTTTCCCGGGATTCATGCACGCTTAGAGCCTCAGTCTTCCCTTTTCTTCAGTTCATCCGACGACAGCGCAAATATCAATGCGATGCGATTAAAGTTTCGCAGCTCCTGCGGTTTCCCAGAAACTTCTGCGACGTAATCTTTTCCCTTCAGAGTCTCGGGCCGATCGCCAACTTTTATTCGAGCAAAACGGACACCCGATGTTTCCCATCCTATTATTGATTCGTACCCAATATGACGGGATCTCGGTGGGATCGTGATCCCTTTATTGGTAGCCGCAAACATTTCCTAATAACAACGAGGACACGAATCGTATAACTTCCAGTTGAAAGGATAACATCAGAAATATGTCGTCGATTCCAAACTTCAATGAATCATAAAGGATGAAGTATCGGAATTTCCAATCGAGCGTAACTTATTGGAATGCTGGGTATTATCAGAAAACTCAATTCCTGGAACATGAGAAATGTTAAGGGTTATAAATATGTCAAGTATTTTAGTGAGTGAATTGATGGAAAATTAAAATTCTTCTAATTACGTTTTCTGGTAAAGCTTTCTGACAGTTACTATAAAGTATAAGAACATTCATAAAAATCCCCCGTTGTTAAGTAAGAGGTGATCTCTCCATAGCTTTTGATTTATATCCATCCGGGTTTTTATTCCTAATGGAAAATATTCGGAAAGGGATATCTGGCAAGACGCCCGCACTCGTATAAGCAGGAAATATTAAACCCCTTGCCAAAATTCCAGACGCTTTGTCTTCGCCATTTGGGATGAGTCAGGGGCCGTATTATGAAAGATAATATTTTATGGTTCGCCTATTCTATTACGCATTTTAATGGCACCAAAGCCAGTGGAGGCTCGTGGAACATGTTGATGGTAGAGCCACTTTTATAATTTATTGGATGAAAGATGGAAATGGCAAATTATGCAAATTAAATACTGGCAAAAAAAATCAAAAATTTGCTCATAAAAATCAATCACGTTAACAATCTAAAATTTAGACCATAAAAAATACGCTCTTAATTAACCCTATCAGGGGTTAAAAATAAAAAATTTGCACATAAAAATCAATCACGTTAACAATCTAAAATATAGACCAATAAAAAATACGTTCTTAATTAACCCTTTCAGCCCTGAATTTTTAAATTTGAAAAAAAACATTTTTTTAGTAATTATTATAGATGGGGAGCTTCTTAAGACCATAAATACCAAATTTTAAGTCATTTGATTAAATAGTATGGGAATTAATTAGTGAGGCTTTGTTGAAGTGACATCTAGTGATAAACTGTAAAAATATGGAGTGTTATAGTAAGTAGAAACATGTAAATGTTGCGGTGGCAATTGCCACCATCAGGGCCGAAAGGGTTAAGGTAAAAACCTAAAATATAAGCACGAAAAAACGAAAATTTAGACAAATATCGAAAATTCGCGGTTAAAAAAATGCCAAAAAAGAAAATTTAAAGTTTAACCAAAATAAAAAATATTTAGGGCAATTTGGAACGAAGAAATGAAAAATACAGGTCAAAGATCTAAAATATAGGCAAAAAAACAAAAATGCAGGTCTAAAAATAAAAAAAATGCAAACCAAAAAATTGAAAAAACAAGGAAAACAAAAATTATTTGCCATTTTCAGCCCCCAAAATTACTCATTCGTTCAAAATATGTTGCCGACCAGAAACTCGAAAACGGCAGTCAAAAAGTGAAAAAAAATCGCCCATAAAAAATAATAATTCAAGTTAAAAAATATAAAATGAAGGGGAAGAAATCAAAAACTGTACTTTAAAATATCGTCAGAAAAATTTAAAAAAGTCGCAGATAAAAATCAATCATTTAAGCTAAAAAAATCTTAAAATCGACCAAAAATTCGATCCTAAAAATCAAAATTGCGGACCAAAAAATCGAAAATTTAGGCTAAAAGATCAAAAATTTAGACTAAAATATCAAAATCCCGCCTAAACAATAAAAAATGAAAACAAAAAGATTGAAAATCCAAGTACCAAAATTGCCATTTTCAGCCCCAGAAAACAAAGGAAAAAAACTCAAAATTTGCTTTGTGGCTAAGGAAATTTGCACTCGACGATTTAAAAAATGTATTACCCTAAAGATTCGCTTCAAATAAACTTCAATTATTCAAAATTAGTGTACTTTTGATTTCCTGCGAAAACAACGACATGCTCCTGCAGAAAACAAAGGAATAAACTCAAAATTTGCTCTGTAGTCGAGAAAATTTGCACTCAATGTTTTGAAAAATTGTAACATATTAATCACTTGCAGAATTAGCTCTTAATTAACTTTAAATTATCGAAAATTCGCCGTTAAAAAAATGCAGACCAAAAATCCGAAAATTTCAACAACAAAAAAATCAAAAAGTTTAACCAAAATAAAATAATCTAAAATTTGGAACGGTGAAAAAAAAAATACAGGTCAAAGATCTAAAGTATAAAAATAAAAAATACAGGTCTAAAAATAAAATATGCAAATTGAAAAAATTGAAAAATTAAATTTAATTGATTTTAGTCAAAAAGTAACCAAAAAGCAAAAAAAAACCGCCCGTGAAAAATAATAATTCAAGTTAAAAATCTAAAATGAAGGGCAAGAAATCAAAAACTGTCAAAAAAACTTAAGAATGTCGGCAAAAAAATAAAAAAGTTGCGTATAAAAAATCAATAATTTAGGTTAAAAAAATCTAAAATATAGGATAAAAAATTAAAAAATTCCATCCTAAAAATCAAAATTGCGGATCAAAAAATCGAAAATTTTAACAAAAAAATCGAAAATTTTGAAGAAAATTATTTTCTTTGGAAATTTGTAAAGACACATTATTCAAAATTAGTCTGTCAAAATTTCAACCATCTGTTGCAATAAATGTGGAATTCCCATGCAAATTTCTGAAAAATGCGCTTTTTTGGTCATCAATTTTTTTATTTTTGTTGTGGCAAACTTGCGATTATTTACTTTGGAAATTTGTAAAGACACATTATTTAAAAATAGTCTATAAAAATTTTAACCATCTGTTGAAATGATTGTGGAATTTCCATGCGGTGTTACAGGTGTTTAATATTTAAAAAGTTTTTTAGGAATCGGTTAAAAATTCTTGCTGACCTTGAGTCTACAGGTAGTGCCATGGCTCCGTAGCTCTATATAACGAGCCGCCCCTGGTCAAAGTAATATGTACTCAAATATTATAATCGACTGCCCAAAGAAATTTATAGAAAAATCTTCACATTGATTAATGACTACTTTTACTGTACATCCAGGGCCGTTCTTTTGCCTAAGGTTTCCTTAGTCTAAACCGATCTTAGTTTTATTTTGTAAAGTCGCCGAAAGCATAGTGCAGTTATGTGAAAATCGTTACAAAAAAAACCGGTATAAAAAGGCAAATTTCGATAACAAAAATGTACTTATTCTAGAAATTGCTTCGGAAATTGCAAATTTCTTTCATACATCGCCCAATTTTAAATATCGATCGATCACGTAGAGAATCACTGTTTTAAGTGAATAAAGGTGTGGTCGTAGGTAAAGTATAGTACATAAAGCGGGTCGTAAAGCAATTACACGCGAATGAAATTGCGTTCCTCGCCGCCGAGCGCAATTTCGTTCACTTACGCGCAGTTTGCTATTTACAACTCTTGTTATGTAATATACTATTACTGAATATTTCGTGAAATTTGTGTATAAATTTGCTTTGTACTGAAATAAATATCTCATATGTAGTTAACTTTAATGTTACATTTCGTATGAAGTTATGTGTAAATAGAAATTCGCCCTTTGATAAACTCAACTTCCATTTATTTAAATTCAGAATTACATCTTCTGTTCTTTTGTTGGTCTGTTCCCTAACAAAATATAAAAAGAGTAAAGTAGCTATATTAACTAATGGAGTTGTAATTTATTGTGCCTTTTATCCGCAAGGAATTAATATAAATGTATAGTTACTACACTTTCCAAATCTAATAAACCAAACACAATTATTTAGTGGCCGATTCCCTTCGCCCTAGGGACTGTACATTAATCTCATCAAAATGTCCTGCGTCATGCCGGCCGCTAAATTTATTACCGTCTGACCGATAATCCTTTAAGCAACGGCACGATAGAACTAGGAAAAGGTTAAACAAAAGGTAAAATACGTGGCCGTGGAATAATAAAAATTATCACGCGATCCCCTGGTTCTATCATTAAACAGCATGCAATTTGTAAAATTTATCAGGAAAAGGATTTTATTTCCGGCGCGCTTATGTAATGATTGCGATATGGAAATGATTGCTTAATTAAATTTATAAAGCTCAAGTCAAAATTTTACGATGAGCAAATTTCAGGCACCTAGGAAGTACGTCTGTCAGTCTGCTTGCAAATGTCAAGAGTGACATACAGAAAACTGTAAAAAATATTCGAAGTAGTTTTTTCCCATTCTAAGGCTTCAGTCTTGATAGTCTACATTAACCCTTCCAGTTTCTGCTCAAAATTGTACGTGGATCAAATTTCAGGCACGTGGGAAGATGTGAGTACGTACGTCTGCTTGTCTATTTGTTAATGTCAAAAGTGACATTGAGAAAATTTGTTTAAAACATAAGGCGACAGTAAAAAATATCAGAAGTAGTTTTTCCCCAGTCTTGATAGCCTACAATTTTCAATTGTCGAATCTGCAGCAAAAAACTTGAAATAAATATAAATCGTGCAACAATAGGCAACATTATTCTTTCAAAATAATTTTGGTTTTTAAAAATCCAACAATTTTCTTGCGAGTTGCGAATTTTTTAAAATTCTAAATTTTGAATTGTCGAATCTGCAACGAAAAAATTGAAATATGTACAAATCGTGCAGGTAAAATTCTACAAAAAATTTATTTAGTTTAGGAAACATCATTTTTTTAAAATAATTTTGTTTTTTCAAAATCCAACAATTTTCTTGCGAGTTGCGAATTTTTTAAAATTCTAAATTTTGAATTGCCGAATCTGCAAACGAAAAAATTGAAATATATATAAATCGTGTAGGTAAAATTTTACACAAATTTTATTTAGTTTAGGAAACATTATTCTTTAAAAATAATTTTGTTTTTTTTAAATCGAACAATATTCTTGCGACTTGTGAATTTTTTAAAATTCTAAATTTAGAATTGTTGAATCTACAACGATAATGCAAATGTTTATATAAGTTGTAATTACAAGTATTATTATTATTTATTATTATACTTCTGAATAATTATTGTGAATGCGCCGGGCCACGCATGTTTATTTTAATTCAAAGTCTATTCAAAATATGTAATGCCAACAAGGCATTGTTTTTCAAAGCCACCTTCGATTTTTATTCATTAAAACGGCTATTGGAATATTAAATAAGGATGACGAAACATAACATTTCTTAAAATAGATTTCAAACTTTTAATATTTCTTCAGCGCCCACTTGTATACAATTTCTGGAAAGTTTTACCTGCGCGAAAACTGTTTCAACTTTTAATAAATCACTGAGAAACATAAACGCGTTCGGAACTTTCGAATGGCGGAAAATAGGTCAAGAGATTTCTCGTCGGTGTTTTCCAACCCTAATTTTATTTGCGCACGTAAATATTTTAAAGCGGATTTAT
The DNA here is from genome assembly GCA_910593695.2 of Ocypus olens. Lineage (NCBI taxonomy): Eukaryota > Metazoa > Arthropoda > Insecta > Coleoptera > Staphylinidae > Ocypus > Ocypus olens. The sequence goes on along the minus strand of OU343059.1, from coordinate 11,111,917 downwards.
TTCATTTCACACTTTAAATAAATACTGCGGTCGTTTCAAAGCTGCACGCTGTTGGCATGCCTGGGCGTGCTAAATTCAACCGCGTGACCTGATTAAGGTGTTATCTGGAAGATCGGGCAATTTATTGTTGGCTGAAATTTATTTGAGATAAATATAAAAAAAATGTTTGCAGTAATATTTCCCGCGGGAATTTATTTGAGATAATAATTTAGTTATTAGTTATAAGTTCATAATTAGTAACATACTATATGCGTTGTATGATTTTTAGGTTTAGTTAGTCTTTATAGTTTTTCCCTGTAATTGGATTTCGTTTCTGTTGGGAAATAAATTATTATTATTATTATTATTATTATTATAAAATATTATTATTATTATTATTATTATAAAATATTATTATTATTATTATAATCATACATATTAATGATAAAACCATTACGAGGGATTAAAGAGAGACGCATGTTGGCTTGGACTATGACCCAGTCCCTCTTGAGACTTAGAGCAAGCACGCGTCTGCCGTCAAATAGTTAAAGTTTAAGCGTTTTTTATTTAATTTTGCAGGTAGTTACTTAGATTAGGGAATGATAATCTTGATGCTAAAACACATTATAAAAACTTACTGTAATGTGTATCTACGTTTTTATAGATAAGCTTGTTGCTCAAAGGAAAGTTACATATTTACAAATTTTTTTATTGATTACGAGGGTGCATGTTTTTTTTCTATTATTTTGGCATCGCGTCGGTATTGTTCACACCTCCCATTTGTATCGCGTATATTAATCTTAATTGAACGATTTAGTTGGCATGTCGGGCATTTTTAGAAATTGAATAATAGCACATGCCCTTTCGTGCGAAATATCGACAATCTCCCGAAAATCTGTATCCGCACCACCCGCCAGTTATCGTTAATTTCCGCTAATTTTCATGGGAAAACAAACTCCCGGGAGTGTTATTATGTGGTAAATTTTAGCGAGATCTGTATCGTAAGCGATTAACACGTGCGAGGTCACGGCGGGGAAATTAGCACCGGCGCTAATCGCCGCAGTGGGGCGTCGCGACGCCTGCGCCCCCATTCGGTATCAATTTTGCATTCGCACCATGCGCCGCGCCGTTTACATCCATGCATAAGTTACAGCAAATTTTAAGCGAAATCTTACGATGTGGCCAGAGTTGCTAACGGATTTTTAATGAATTCCCTGTGAATTAATCAATCTTTTGCGCTCTCCTTGGGTGCAAATTGGTCGGATTCTATTAAAATTGGTGATTTTTAATTTTTAACAAAAACATAAAAAAACTATAGAAGGGTCCGCTCCTTCTTACTTTTGCTCAAAAATTGCATTGAAAATTATTTCCTGAATAAACCACTCATTCGATTCGGGGTTTCTATACATCACTGGAAAGATCATTTCAAGACACTCCAGAAAATGTACTATTCTATTAAAATTGGTGAGTTTTGACGAAAACTTGAAAAACTATAGAAGGGTCCCCTAAAGAAACCACTGGTTGGATTCGGGGTTTCTAAGTTGGAAATATCCCTTCAAGACTCTTCAGAAAATGAAGTTGCACAAGAACAAATATCCCGTGACGCGTCAGCAAAAGAAAACTCGAAAATGGAAAAAATTAAATAAACAAACTTTTTTAATAGACATCCTAGACCTTTATGTTATAGCAAATTTTCATCAGAAGAACGAGCTAAATCGATTGGCGTTAAAAAATTACATCTAAAAAAATTTGCAAAAAAGTTGGCAACTTTATGGAAAGTTTTGAAAAAAGTAGATTTTTTCAGATTTTTAACGGCCGTAGCGGCTAAACTAAGAATCCAAATCGAACGCGGTTTTCAAATCTCTACTCCTTGAGTGCAAATCAGTCGAATTCTATTAAAATTGGCGATTTCTAACTTGAAAAACTATAAAAGGGTCCCTCCTTCTTACTTTTGCGCAAAAATTGCATTGAAAATTATTTCTTGAATAAACCACTGGTTCGATTCGGGGTTTCTATACATCACTGGAAAGATCATTTCAAGACACTCCAGAAAATGTACTTGTGCAAGAACAAATGTCAATTTGAAACCCGTGACGCGTCATTAAAGAAAACTTGAAAATAGAAAAAATAAAACAAATCGATTTTTTAATAATCATCCTAGACCTTTACGTTATACCTTATTTTCATCAGAAGAACGAGCTAAAAAAGTTGCCGAGGTATCCTATAAAAACATCGAATTTGGACCACCCGGTACACTATAACATCTTGAAACTATTAAGTGTCAAGTAAAGACATGTATGTGTGTATGTGTGTATGTTTCATAATAAAGCGTATTATAGCGCTCAATCGGGTGTCATAATGAGTTCATTTTAAAATCGAAATAGAAAAACTATTTTTCATCGACTAAAACGTATTCCACGACAAACAATATACATTCTAGGTAATGTTATGGCGCATAAACAAATAATTAAAATTTGTAATTTGCAAATATGCTCGGAAAGGATATATAAAAGTGAAGTGGATTGCGATAAACATTTCATTCATACCATACCGTGAATTTATAGTTAAAGTGACTTGTTTGTGCAATTTGTTTTTTCATTTAAATACTTTGTATTACCCGTAGATAGTTATGCGTTTATTTATTCAGGTCAATGAATAATTTTATACTGAGCTGAACGTACAAAAATTTAAGAGAATTTTATCTAAAGAAATTAACACACAATGACATAATAAACATACAATAACATAAAAAAATTGTAAATTTAATAAACATTGCAACCGGCTATAAAAATTGTGGATCGCTCGTTAAAGATTACACATCTTGAAATTTAGGCTGTAGTGAAATATTTCAATTAGATTACGCAAAAACTCCTTTCACATCGTAGAAACGAACGAAGAGGGCTCCGATGTTAATGTCCTCTTTTGGTGATCCTACCGACTGCGCCAATTAGACGTAGACTTAATGAATAATATAATAAATGGCTATTTATAACGGCGCGGTGATATGGAAATATTACACAGAATTTCCTTTTAAATCGTTGAAACGACGAAGATGGCTTGGATGTTGATTTCTACTTTTGGAGATCCTACCGACTGCGTCAATTAAATTTAGACTAATTGAATAATATAATAGGTACGGAAAGATTACAGAGAATCTCCTTTTAAATATTTGAAACTAAAGAAGACGGCTCAGATGTTGATGTCTTCTTTTGGAGATCCTACCGACTGTGCCAATTAGACTTAGACTTAATGAATAATAGTATACTTTTGGAGATCCTACCGACTGCGTCAATTAGATTTAGACTAATTGAATAATATAATAGGTATGGAAAGATTTCAGAGAATCTCCTTTTAAATATTTGAAACTAAAGAAGACGGCTCGGATGTTGATGTTTACTTTTGGAGATCCTACCGACTACGCCAATTCGACTTAGACTTAATGAATAATATAATAAATGGCTATTTGTATCGGTGCGGTGATATGGAAAGATTACACAGAATTTCCTTTTAAATCGTTGAAACGAACGAAGACGACTTCGATGTTGATGTCTACTTTTGGAGATCCTACCGACTGCGCCAATTAGACTAGCATTAAATTAATAATATAATAATGTATTTAACTGAGCAATAAAATCAAATACATTAGAAAAAAAGTTATTTAACAATAATTAGACAGACTAAATGAATAATATAATATGGAAAAAATCCTTTTAAATCGTTGTAACTAAAGAAAACGGCTGTGATGTTTCTGGCAGTGCGGCGATATGGAAAGATTACACAAAATTTCGTCTTAAATCGTTGAAAGGAATGAAGACGGCTTGGATGTTGATGTCCTCTATTAGAGATCCTTCCAACTACGCCAATTAGACTTGCATGTAACTTATTATACCTATATATAATGTAAATATTGTATAGAAATATATAAATTTGTTCATTCAATATGTTAATTTTCGTTTAGAATAAGTTACGCAAGCAATTCGGTGTTGACAAGTGTGACTGATATAGAAGGAATTAGGTGAAATTGGGTAGCGGCATAGTGCTAAATTGAAACTGTCAACAATGAAATAGAACGATTGTTTCGACGTTGACTGAATGGTTTATTCGTGCGGGTAATTGCTTGCCGTTCCAATTTGCTTCAAATTATCTGTTAACTATTCACTAATTTCTAATTCGATTCATTGTACCTTCATAATGGGCAAATGTTTCATTTTGCGACAGGCGTGCATTTCGCAATTGTTAATTGACAGATTTCCGAGAATCTAACCGACAATAGATTATTGAACAATTCAAAGTTAAAACTAAAAAATATTTTCGTTTTTGTAGCTCGGTTTGCTATCGGCTTTTTCAGGCAATATGTCAGCCGTGTTCTTATGAAATGACAGATGTCATAATATTATCAGCCAATAAAATTTGTTAATTTGACGTCAAATTGGCTTAAAATACAAATCGAAATGATAAATGTCATAAATAAAATATGTGAATGACGCAAAATTGGGTTGAAATAGCCAACCGAAATGACGAATGTCATAATATCCAATAAAATGTGTTAATTTGACGCCATAAATGGTTAAAATAGCCAACCACTGTTTGCTTAAACTGTTTTCTTAACGACTTGAGCTTATCGCATCCTGACAACGGGAGCTTATCGCACCCTGACAACGGGAGCTTATCGTATCCTAACGACGGAAGCTCATTATATTATAACTACGGTAGCTTATCGCATCCTGACGACGGGAGCTTATCGCATTCCAACGAAGGGAATTTATCAATTAAAATAAATTTAAATTGATGTTAATCATTCTATATTCATAATGTGTGATATCTGAATGTAAACTTTTGTTTATCATACACAAATTAGAGGGTGGGTTAAGGCCCACCCACCGTCCCCTTTCCTACTTCTATTTAAATTACAAAATTACTTTTGGCAGTTTTCTAAACTAATAACTGCAGCGATGATTTGCCAAAGAAATTTCTTCAACCTTACAAGGGTTTTGTAGATTAAAATGAATATTAAAAAAAAGAGTCTTGAGTGGCCTACTCGCTCTTTTTCAATGATTTCTGTTTATATATTATTGATTATCATCCGTAATATGGAGGGTGGGATTTGGCCCGCCTACTGCCTCTGTCTCTACTTTTATTTAAATTCCGATTTTCTAAACTTTTAACTACTGGAATTATTTGCCAACGAAATTTCTTCGTACCAACAAGGTTTTAGCGGTTACAATGAATTTAATGCGGAAGGTGGTGGGTGGGCTCTATGCTCCAATACAACCTGATTTCCGCTCGATCGTGTTTCCACCAATAAACAAATTAATCCAAAAGACAAAAAGTCTTAAGTGGCCTTCTCGCACTTTTTCAATGATTTCTGCTTATAAAATATCGTTTATTATCCGTAAATTAGAGGGTGGGATTTGGCCCACCCACTGCCTCTGTCTCCGCTGTTATTTAAATTACGTTTTTCTAAACTTTTAACTACGCGAATTATTTGCCAACGAAATGTCTTCATCCTAACAAGGTATTCGAGGTTAAAATTAAGTTAAAACGGAGGGTGGTGGGTGGTCCCTATCATATAATCGAACGTGTAGCCCTCGCGATTATGTTTCCTTCAATGAATCAATTAATCAAAAGGACAAACAGTCTTGAGTGGCCTTTTCGCTGTTTTTCAATGATTTCTGCTTATATAATATTGTTTATCATCCGTAAATTGGAGGGTGGGATTTGACCCACCCACTGCCTCTGTCTCCACTTTGATTTAAATTACGTTTTTCTAAACTTTTAACTACAGGAATTTTTTGCGAACGAAATTTCTTCATCCGAACAAGGTTTTAGATGTTGAATTTAAGTGAATACGAAAGGTGGTGGGTGGGCCCTATCTTATAATCCAACCTGTTGCTCATGCAGGTTTCTACTAATAAATTAATTAATCAAAAGAGCTTACGGTCTCTGGTATCGTTCTTGCAGGTGTTTTTTAGTTGTTTAGTATTTTGAGTATGATTTTTAGTTTATTATTTTAATTATGGCTTTTTGTTACAGATTTTGTCGAATCGACCGGTTAGCATGGTACTGGATATATCCGAAATCAGGACAGCCTGGCAAGACAGCGATTTTATCACGGACAGCCTTTGCTGGCATAACGTATATAGGCAAAGGCACAACTGCCCCCCTTTGTCTATGTCATCAGAGGTATGTTTATTTTATATTTTGATTTTTTATTTATATTTTCTTAATTAATTAGATTAATTAATGAAATCTTAGCAAGAATACAATTTCATGTGCGAGTACAAGATTTGCTTTCACGTGCAGGCTGCCAACTGCACGTAATGTATGGAGGACAGTTTTCGTTAATTTCTTTTGTTGATTGATGTTTCTACACATGGGCGTCCGCAGAAATTTTTCGAGGGGGGGTTGGGGCAAAACTTTCATACAGAAATTTTGAATAAATAACCGTCAAAAATGACAATTTCGAATTGTCAAAAATTCTGCATTTTTGCCACCGCAAACGGCACATGAAGAAATTTGAAGTTGTCGAAAATTGTGGATTTTTACTATCAAAAACGGCATTTTTTGTTATTAAAAAAAAAGAAATTGGTAATTTCGAATTATCAAAAATTCTGCATTTTTGCCACGACAAACGACATGATTCATCGGTAAATAAAGAAATTAGCAGCTGCCAAAAATTATGGATTTTTACCATCAAAAACGGCATTTTCCTGCGGACGCCCATGTTTCTACATACATAACTATCTTTATTCGGTTTCTTATTACACAACAATATAACATATAAAACTGTAATTAACTGAGTCCGAATGGGCTATCGACCTGCGGTCTTTCGGCCCTTGATTTTTTTTTCTATTTTTATGGATTTCTTTAAATTTATTTTTTTATTATATAATTTTTTTGTTTAAAAATTAAACTGTATTAATTTTTGCTTTGTAATTGGGTTCATCTTTTTGGCAATAAAGTTTATTATTATTATTATTATTATTTCTATTAATAATTAAATCAATGTGGGGCCGTGGCGGTCTAGTGCGGAGAGCTCTAGCCTCCGGACCAAGTTGGTGCGAGTTCGTGTCCCGTTCGGGCGGTTATTTTTCCTACAAAAATTACCATGCGGGTCCATTGTTTGTCCCTTTTATTCAAATACGAATAGTTATACACAGTGTGTTTTAAAGAGAAATTAATCGCGAATTGAAAGGTATAACAGAATTATAAAAAGTTAATTTCGCATGGGCTTGAGGAAAACTGGAAGAAACTTGAGGCCGATAACCGTTTTGAACACAATCTCTACACCGACGTTTTGATACAAATATTTCCAAGCTACACGATTGAACTATAACACACAATTTATAAAGTAACACTAATTAAATGTTGTACTGTGAAAATCCAATTTGCATGGATGACATTTTTAATTGCAGTGAAAAGAAATCGCAGTCCTATTTTATATCAATGACATGTTTGCGGTGTAACTGACATTAAAATCCACGACCTATATTTTTTCGTTAATGTCAAATTCCTCGAGAGGGTAAAAAGAAATTACTCTTGGCCGAAATATTCAATGATAGTACTCACTTTAAATTTACAAAATTATAACAAGCTAAAGTTAAAATTCATAAAGAAATCGGTAAAACATGATATTTATCGCTTAACAAGTCCCTAGAGCACATGACGTACATTTTAAATCCCCGGCGCACCCACCAGAAGTTGATGTACAAATTAACCCATTTTAGTTGTCTTCAACCCTAGATAACTAAACGTAAATTAGTGTTATAATTCGACACGTAGGCAAAAGTATATTTTTATAATCCTTTTAATTATTTCTAACAAATTAGCATAACTTTAGAGAAGTCGGCCATTCCATAAATAAATGCACACGTTTTGGGGGTACATCAGGGATTTTAGCGAATTTCACATGTATTATAAAAACTCTCAAGACATGGATTTTGGTCTTTACTACAGGTTCAGAAAATTATTGTGTTAAAAGTTATAACAATATAAACTTTTAGTACACTTTTATTTTGAACTTAAAAATATCGTAAACCGTTATGGATACGAAGAAAGTTATTCTATACTTTTTTATGCTTAAATGTTTAAAGTTTGCAATAAATTTATTTCCAAAACAAAAAAACTTTATTTAGATAGTTTGTTTTAAATAAATAAAATATAGCTCAAAAAATAATCAATTACTCATATTTTAATTTTCCTAAAAATTATATATGTTATACCCTGATCCTTGCTGAGAATTTTTCTTTTTTCAAAAGTATGGGCACTTTTAAACTTTTTGAGATATGATTTTTTTACCCGAGCGCTGCATTGCCGCGAGGAGCTTCATTGGTGTAATGGCCCGAGAGCGCAATGTGCGCCACTTAATAAACTGAGAGAACTTTATTTATTCATTGTTTAACGTAAGTAATGCGCAAATGCACAAACAAAATAAAATCTAAAAACAAGTAAAAAAAAAATCTATGCAGAAAGAAACTACTGTACCGATAAGGATGACATTCTGCTTAGTTACTCTTTGGACTTTGGGCTTAATTTTAGGATGGGCGATCTGATCCGTTTATCCGGACAAATTATTTGTTTTACCGATCATAATAAAGTGTTATGTTAATACTCTATTAGAATATACAGTAAATATAATTATTAGTTATTATGAAAACCATTTCAATGCCAAGTAATAATATGTGAAATGAATGCAGACGGTGTTTATTTATTATTGCAAATACCTTTAAATTATTTTTTCGTTATCACATTTACCGGAATATGTGCAATTAGAGTATTTCCGGTTAGAAAAAAAAAACACTCTACTAATGAGAATCGTCGTTGATGTTTCATGGGCATGAATTTCGTATCAATTTCCCTATTTTATCGATTTCAAGTTTACAAAAAAAAAATATTTAACGAAAAACCTGTGAAAGTGTATTGTAATGTAATGTATTGTAATGGCTATCCAATTCAAGTGCGATAGAAATTAATTGTGAATAATTTGTATGTATTTAGATTTTTATTTTTGTAAGCACTTTGATTGAAACAAATACTATAAAAAATGTATTTGAAATGATTTCTTGAAAAAGTCATTGGTTTTCACACGACACTCTAAAAATCTCATTAAGACCCTTCGGAAAATGTATTTGAGGCAAGCACAAATGTCAATTTGAAGCCCGAGGCGCGTTCGCAAAAAAAAAACTCAAGAATGTAAAATATCGGGAAACTCAACTTTTTTAGTAATCTTCCTAGACCCATAAAGTGTGCTTTCTTTGCATCACCATTTCGTGTTCTCGATTTAGATATTTAAAAAAATGGTGATGTGGCTATCATGTTACTTTCTCCGATTTGATGGTACCATAGTCATTTATATTGTTTATACTGGAGGCTTCTACTTCGTTATACATTTTAAATATTATAATAAAACACTTTTAACTTTGTTTTGTATGACTTATATATTTATTTTTGTGACTCAAGTTTCGGTAATGCAAACAAGAAGTGAGAAAGAAATTGTATTACGGAAACTTGAGTCACAAAAATAAATATATATAAGTTATACAAAACAAAGTTAAAAGCGTTTTATTATAATAGTCATTTATATTTACGCTTTCATGGTTTATTTTCAGTTTAAATCATATTTTAAATGTACATCTAGCGTTTTGTAGACTCGGATGAAACTGACGTTTAAAACGTCAAAATTATAAAAGATGGAAAAATTATACTTCAAATTCAAAAACTCAGTTTACTCACAAATTTCGAAAAAAGTTTATTCTTTACAAGTTGTAAGAGAAAGTAAAAATCAACAGTGTAATGGGATAATCATACAATTATACTATCCGACGTGGTGTATATAATTCGAATATTACAATATTCCAAATTTAAATCTAATCAGCTCTTGTCAAATCTGTAAGCCGGAGCATGTTATAGATATGGTAATTTATACAATTCGCCGCGATGCTGACATGTAATTCCCCGGGGTGTGCGCCACCGCTTCCCGCAAATACATGTTTTTGCTGTATCACATATTCTCTGGCGAGATATCAGAATACAAATTCCGAATATATTTCCCGTGTAATAGATTTTTATCGAGGCCCGATATTGCCATATAAAATATATCCCTGATGTTCCAGGGAATGGGAATGCGTGTTATGAAATTCGTAAAATGTACGTACATCGATTTAATTTGAATAATGGTACAAAATTATATTTGCATATACAGGGTGTCCCACGAGGTAGTGGACAGCCGATATCTCGAAAACGGTTAGTAGTACGAAAATGAAATTTGGTGTGACCACTGTAAACTTTTCAAAAAGTGTATTTTTGGCCGCACCTTTAAATTGTAATTAGAAATAATGTACTATAAAGTCTATTTACTCCTTGTAACAACGACGAAGATGCTATAAATTAATTCATATAATCAATAAGTATAAATTCCCTAACTATTTGTAGAAAAATAAAATAAAATGAGAAATACGATACTTTTTGCCTTCTACAATTTAAGAGTATTACTTATGTTTCTAAAACTTTGAAAATTTATTATTATAGTGACTATAGTTGCGGTTTTCATATAATCCTACAACAAAAAATATACAGGGTGTACAAGAACTCCACCGATAAATAAGGTGAATTCGTGATTAGTAGAGCATCATAATTTCAATAGGTTTGCTTGGTCGATTGATCCTTGTGTAATGTAGAGTTGCACCAAGCACTCGAGACGTGCTGCGCAGTGATGGTCTTAAATTCAATTGGCTCCAGAGATTTGTTGCTTCGTTCCCTCGCGAATACTTTCTCACTCTGCGCGAACTTGTCACGAGTGCTCGGTATTACTGTATGGTCGTAATTTAACAAGTGAAAAATGTTACATTGATTAATTAATTTAGCTACCTTTGTAGGGGAAATTAAAAAAAAAACAAATTTTACTTCTATTATTTAATCCTCAATATCTCTAAACCGATCACGTTAAAATACGTCAACGAATTCGTTGTAATTACTTGTCGGTGTAATTACAGTAAATAATATACATTCATTTAGATAATTACATAATCGAGTTGTAATAAATTAAACAGATATGCCAGTGACTCAAGGGTTGAAACCACAAGGGAAGCCTATCAGTGTTAGTGCTTTCGTTTCGTTGCTGTAATGGATCGATGATGGAATTTAGGCACAGTGTATCCATCAGTGGAATTAAATCTTTCGCTAATGTTCATATAATAAATTTCTGTGCACGTTATCCGCATAACTTAAATAAAAGAAAAAGTTAACTAATGTTCACCATGGACAGGAAACTGATTTATTAACACAGGGGAACAGCATTTTCGTTAACGTAAATTTTAAATAACTTTCATCATCGGAATCCAAATATGACGCTATGTTTCTCCATCATATCAACTTTCAAGGTCGAGGCCATTTACCACGACCGTTTCGCAACTAATATATTTATGCACAAGGTATCCTTTTCTCTAACTTAAGATAAAATGTTTATTTATTAGGCTTCAAAACATAGTTAGGTGGATGCCAAATTTTGCTTTTCCTAAATTTGCATCATTACTTTAGGAAGAAAAATTCGAGATATAATATTTACTAAGAATTTAAATAATAATTTTTCGTTATTTCGTTAATTTGTTATTGTTTTTTGATATTCTTACCAGCGTAGCTAAGGTAGACGTGACAGTTGAGTACTGTAACAGAGAGACGCATCCATTAGTAAACGACACTAACGTGACCTTGTGACAACTAAGTACAAACTCTGGTACTGTCTGAACCGTTTGGGTGTATAGGTGATTGGAAAGTACAGGCTTGCCCCAACGCACCTAATCAGTCGATTAAACAGTTTCACTGGGGTCAACCGGCGGATAACGGTATCACGCCGTAGGGGTCGGTAACTGGAATCAACCGGCGGATAACGTTAAGATAAGACCGAGTCCGAGGTTTCCGCTACAAAATCACATATAACGCTGGAGCAACTCACCTAACTATCATACGTAGATATCAAAGTTTGTGTTTTTTAAATTTTCATCATTACTTCACACGCCCTAATTATTAATGTGATGTTTCTTTTTCAGTTGTGCCACATAGCTCAAACATGGGCTAATCATCTGGCCCACACCAATAGATTCTACTATAGGAATGATAGAGAAATCGGCCAAAATTTATTTTGTAGACCAGACAACGCGCTACAGAATGATGTCTCAGGTAATTCATGATTATTGTTGTCTTTAATATTCAGTATTTATTCAACGGAAGTAATTTCATTAATTACGAAAATATAAATCATTATTATGTTCGAAGCAGTACGAGAGTGGACGATTTTGATCAAATACATGTTGCTCATAAGAAACCCAGTTGTCCATTTTACCATTCTTGCATATCAAAAATTTTGCTCAGTTCAGAGTATATTCTACCGCATAAAAAAATCCGGCCAACATTCATACCTTTTTTGACTTGGGCATATGCCATTTAGTCACGACGTGGATTATTTCAAAAAAAAAAACTCTAATCCCAAACGATAAGATTAAAATTATCAAAAGCATCATCAAGAAAAACATGCAAACTCCACCTTCAAAAATTGACTTTTAAGTTCTTCAAGTTTAAAACTTCAAAAAAGAAAGATTTAATGTAATCTTCAAAAAATTGGTTTTCAATTGGTTGTCTTCAAGTTTCCACCTTCAAAAATTTACTTTAAATTGATTGTCTTCAAGTTTACAGCTTAGACAAATGGGCCTTCAATCGATTGTCTCCAAGTTTCCACCTTCAAAAATTGACCTTCAAGTTTTAAACTTAGAAAAAAAACATAAATTTTAATAGAATGTTCAAAGAATGGGCTTTCAATCGATTGTCTTCAAGTTTCCACCTTCAAAAATTTACTTTAAATTGTTTGTCTTCAAGTTTACATCTTAAAAAATTGACTTTCAATTGATAAAATTTCCTTCAAAAATTTACTTTAAATTGTTTGTCTTCAAGTTTACATCTTAAAAAATCTTTCAATTGATTATCTTCAAATTTCCACCTTCAAAAATTGATTTTACATTGATTGTTTTCAAGTTTCTTCGATGCAAAGGTCATCTTAAAAAACTTGACTTTCAATTGGTAGTCTTCTAGTTTCCACCTTCAAAAATTGATTTTCAAATGATTGTCTTTAAGTTTTAAACTTAAAAAAATGAGTTTGATGCAAAGTCCACCTTCAAAAATAGACTTTCAAGTGATTTTATTCAAGTTTACAACTTCAAAAATTCACTTTCAATTGATTGTCTTTAAGTTTCCACCCTCAAAAATCGACTTTGAATTGATTGTCTTCGAGTTTTAAACTAAAAAAAATGAGTTTAATGCAAAGTCCTCCTTCAAAATTGATTTTCAAATGATTGTCTTCAAGTTTCCATCTTAAAAATTGACTTTAAATTGATTGTCTTCAAGTTTTAGACTTAAAAAATGAGTTTGATGCAAAGTCCATCTTCAAAAATTGACTTTCAAGTCATTGTCTTCAAGTTTACAACTTCAAAAATTCACTTTCAATTGATTGTCTTTAAGTTTCCAGCCTCAAAAATCGACTTTCAATTGATTGTCTTCGAGTTTTAAACTTAAAACAAAATGAGTTTGATGCAAAGTCCACCTTCAAAAATTGACTTTCACTTGATTGTTTTCAAGTTTTAAAATAAAAAGAAAACATGAATTTGATACAATGTTAAAAAAATTGGCTTTCAATTGGGACAAGTCTACACTGTCAAAAATTGACTTTCAATTGATTGTCTTCAATTTTTAAACTAAAAAAAACCATAAATTTGATACAATGTTAAAAAAATTGGCTCTCAATTGGTCGTTTTCAAGTTTCCACCTTCAAAAATTGATTGTCTTCAATTTTTAAACAAAAAAGAAAAACATGAATTTGTTACAATGTTAAACAAATTGGCTTTCAATTGGTTGCCTTCAAGTTTCCACTGTCAAAAATTAATTTTCACTTGATTGTCTTTAATTTTTAAACCAAAAAAAAAAATACGAATTTGATACAATGTTAAAAAAATGACTTTCAATTGGTTGTCTTCAAGTTTCCACTGTCAAAAATTGACTTTTAATTGATTGTCTTCAATTTTTAAACTACAAAAAACATTAATTTGATACTATGTTAAAAAAATTGGCTCTCAATTGGTCGTTTTCAAGTTTCCACCTTTAAAAATTGATTGTCTTCAATTTTTAAACCAAAAAAAAAACATGAATTTGATGCAATGTTAAACAAATTGGCTTTAAATTGGTTGCCTTCAAGTTTCCACTGTCAAAAATTGACTTTCAATGAATTGTCTTTAATTTTTAAACTACAAAAAAACATGAATTTGATACAATGTCAAAAAAATCGGCTTTTAATTAGTCGTTTTCAAGTTTCCACCTTCAAAAATTGATTGTCTTCAATTTTTAAACCAAAAAAACATTCATTGATACAATGTTAAAAAAATTGGCTTTCAATTGGTTGTTTTCAAGTTTCCACTGTCAAAAATTGACTTTCAATTGATTGTCTTCAATTTTTAAACTAAAAAAAAAACATTTTTTTTTAACTTAGGCATGTGCCATTCAGTCACATCGAATTTGTAATTTTTGTATATATATAAAAAAAAACATGAATTTGATACAATGTTAAAAAATTGGCTTTCAATTGGTCGTTTTCAAGTTTCTACCTTCAAAAATTGACTTTCAATTCATTGTCTTTAATTTTTAAACCAAAAAAAAAACATGAATTTGATACAATGTTAAACAAATTGGCTTTCAATTGGTTGCCTTCAAGTTTCCACTTTCAAAAATTGACTTTTAATTGATTAAACAAACAAACAAATCAAACAAATGGTAGTGGCTGATGACCAAGCAGTCGACGCCAAAAAAAAAAAAAATTGATTGTCTTCAATTTTCAAACTAAAAAAGAAAATTTTTGTTTTTTGACTTAGGCATGTGCTATTCAGTCACATCAAATATGTAATTTTTGTATAAAAAAAAAACTTGAATTTGAGACAATTTTAAACAAATTGGCTTTCAATTGGTTGCCTTCCACTTTCAAAAATTGACTTTCAATTGATTTTTTTCAATTTTTGAACTAAAAAAAAAACATGAATTTGATACAATGTTAAAAAATTGACTTTCAATTGATTGTCTTCAATTTTTAAACTAAAAAAATATGAATTTGATACAATGTTAAAAATTGACTTTCGATTGATTGTCTTCAAGTTCTAAATTTTGAACAGGGTGTTAGTGATAATATGATAGAATTACAGTTTATTTTCATGCACAGGACATTTAATTTACTTCGCACTTTTGGGACAAGCAAAAATTATGCGAATCGTTTCGGAAGGACTTAAAATATATATTTCCGTTGAAATTTTGAATTTAAATAAAATCTCATTTCACAATTTCTACTAGCAGACTCAAAGACATTTGTCAAAAATCAGAATCATCTCGCGAGGCCCCAAAATAGAAATTTCCGTTGAAATTTTGAATTAAAAAAAATCTTAGATCAAAATCTCTACAGGCAGACACACGGATATTTGTTAAAAATCACAATCATCTTGCGAGGCCTCAATATGTATATTTCCTTTGAAATTTTGAACTCAAACAAAATCAATTTTTCAGTTTTTCAGCTATAAGTTTCGAACAATAGAGGTGATTTCGAAAACCTTACTTTACTCTTCGAACTCTTTTAATTAGAGCTGAGAAACTGATTTGAGTCGCAATTAGCAAACTAAACATAACATTATTACTGTAGAGGGGTGTCAGAGCTCCAAGAAGCCGCCGATGCACGTTTTTTGCATCCTGTTTTTTTTTATTATAACATCCGATAGAAAAAAGAATCAGGAGCTTCAAAAAGCAAAAAAAGTAAAGAAATTTCTAGAATATGAAATGCAGCTTCTTTAGCGCGTTTGTCTTTTGGTATAGTTTTTGGCTTTACCAAAATAGCTTTGCTAACATTTTATTATAACATCTGATAGAAAAAAGAATCAGGAGCTTCAAAAAGCAAAGAAATTTCTAGAATATGAAATGCAACTTCTTTAGCGCGTTTGTCTCTGGGGATATCATTCCCTGCTGCACGAGCAAGTGCCAAAAATGCTTGTCACCTCAACGTATTTTCTGTTAGTATAACACTTTAGGGCATAATGTTTGGCTTTAGCCAAAATAGATTTGCTAATATTTTGTTATAACATCCGATCGGAGAAAAAAACAGGAGCCCCAAAAAAAAAAAATAGAATACGGAATGCAACTTCTTTAGCATAATTGTCAGTTTGGATACCATTCACACGAGCAAGCGTCTAAAAAGTTTGTCACGTCAACGTAATATCTGTTGATATAATACATATCTTCTGTTACTCTTCTATTTTCGAAGAGACTCTTAGTGTAAAACATATCTTCTCTTACTCTTCTATTTTCGAAGTGACTTTTAGTATACCACATATCCTCTGTTACTCTTCTATTTTCGAAGAGAGTCTTAGTATAAAACATATCCTCTTTTACTCTTCTATTTTCGAAGAGACTCTTAGTATAAAACATATCCTCTGTTACTCTTCTATTTTCAAAGAGACTCTTAGTATAAAACATATCCTCTCTTACTCTTCTATTTTCGAAGAGACTCTTAGTACACCGCATATTCTCTGTTACTCTTCTATTTTCGATGAGACTCTTAGTATACCACATATCCTCTGTTACTCTTCTATTTTCGAAGAGACTCTTAGTGTAAAACATATCCTCTGTTACTCTTCTATTTTCGAAGAGACTCTTAGTATACCACATATCCTCTGTTGCTCTCTATGTATACAGTATGCCATCTTCGAAGAGATAAATAATCTTGAACAATAATTATTACCTCCCATCAGACTGCAGACCAGTTTCGAGCTGTTAGTAACCATCTGTGCAGTTATTGTTTGGAATTATTATTGTTATTAACCCTTTGGGTCCCAGGGATTGTTGGAAGCACATGGTCGAAAAACGCAATGGCGCTAGTCTTTATCGATTGCAAAGAGACCCGATAAAAATCTCTGCTTGGGACTCAAAGGGTTAAGATCACAAGTCGAAGGGGAAAATAGATGTAGCGATCAAGGAGCTGAAGACGAGATGGCGGTGATCAATAAGAAATTTGAGTCACTTGTATTTACTGCAATAGTACCATTAAACATAAGTAAGTTTCAATTGATATTATCTAAAAACAAAGTAAGCTTTTGTCCGTTAAAATATTTGCCCAAGAGCTAAGGATCGAGTTTCTACTTCCCCTGTATATAAATAAGAATCTCTCTGCGTTTACGAAACCTACTTTATTACGTAATGGAATCGATACCATTTCCATCCATCTCCGTAATATGATTAACCCTGGAAGCCATCACTCTATGATACATTTTGAATTAGGAACATCAAATGAAAGATTCAGTAATTGCTTTCACACGTTTGATGACCTTGCCACGTGAATCCGAGCTATACGTGTGACATAATGACTAATGAAAATCGTTTATTGTTTAGGTCAGGAAGTGTCCACGTACTGGTACAGTGCCGTCAGGCAGTACGATTATGGAAGGGAGCCAGACATGCTGCACGCGAACGTAAATGCAGGTAATGTTACCACCCCTGAATCCCATTTATCTTTCCCGGAGGTAAAGACCGCGTCGTCTATTTTAGAAAGGACCGGGGGGACATTAATCTTTGTAGTGGCGTTACGTGTTTAATTAAATCGTCTGCAAGGATAGATTGTACAAGTGGATTATATCGTTCATTCGAGGTGGGGTTTGTGTTAAACGGGAGATATCGCTTTGGCGCTGGCTGATGAAACTACCCTCATGTTTTATTCAAGTCAAAGGGGGGTCTCGTATTGTTTGATTGGTAATTAAAGTTGTAAAAAGTACAATGAAAATTATTCTTTGGTAGGTGTCTCCTCCACTGATTTGTTCTGTCCTTCTATAGATGTTTTTTTAGGTAATTTTCATCCATCTTTCTCTGGTGATATTCCACGGTCTTCTACGTGTTATCACGTTATATCTCTAAAGGTCTTCCATGTTTTCATCAACATTCTATCTCTGGTGGTATTCCACGTATTCTTCAACATTCTATCTCTGGCGTTCTTCTAGAACACCTAGAAGACCGCCAGAGAAACAATTCCATAATGCAGGGCAACATGGTAGAATGAAGAATACGTGGATGGCCGCCAGAGGTAGACATTCTACCTCTGGCGGAGAAAAGGCCAGAGAAAGAATGCCATAATGCAGGGCAACAGACATTCTACCTCTGGCGGCCGTCCACGTGTTCTTCATTCTACCATGTTGCCCTGCATCATGACATTCTTTCTCTGGCGGTCTTCTACGTGTTCTTCAACATTATATCTCTGGCGGTCTTCCACGTATTCTACAATATTCTGTCTCTGGCGGTCTTCCAGTTCCAGAAACGAAAAGTTTCCCTACTCAAACCGATTTAAATTACCCACCAACGAAGTTTTTGAAGCAATAATCTATTATCGTTACCAAATAGTTATAATACCACAAACTAAGCTTCTCAAATCTTCCGCATACTTCTTATCTAAAAACTTTGTTTTAGGTCACTTTACGCAATTGGTGTGGGCCAGCTCGAGGTATTTCGGCGTCGGCAAGGCGAGGTCCAGGTCGGGAAAGATCGTCGTCGTAGCGCATTACGCCCCGGCCGGGAACATCACCGGAGCCTTCCAGAACAACGTGCCTCCCCCGATGCTGGAGTGCGCCCCGCAGATTCCTCCGCCCCCGAAGTTCATCATCTCCGGCGAGACCGACTCCGAAACGAATAGCAGTACAAATCAAAGCCAGAGCACCTGATAGTCAAACGTTTTTATCCTTCAGAATATCATAAACAAGATTATACAACAGGTGCGAGGGCTGAATACCTAATGTAATTCGGCCGAGTGTCTAATGTTATTTATAGATTCTGAAGGATAGAACCTGACGTAAGAGTATTATTACATCGAAAACCTTTTTAATTTAATTTTTTTCTTCTTTGAAATAAACGAACAATTTTAAGGATTAAAAACCGTCCAGAATTAGATAACTCAGTTTAATATCATAATCTGCAATTTGAATGATTCCGAACAGGAGCCTTATATAAGTGCAATTTAATTAAATAAAACCCTCCGGAAATAATCCGGAGCTGGTGCATCACGCCATTAATAATTGGCAATTAGAAGTCTTACCAGAATCCGATTATTTATTATTAGATTTTGAAATTGTTTGTTTATTTTGAGAGGATGGTGAGATTGAAAGCATCACATAGAGTGATCTAACGCCCTTGAAGAGGTTTTTAGAAACATGTAGGGCGGTTAACTTTCAACGAAATAGCTTACAATTGTTAAAGTGTGGGTTCTTTTTGCGGTAAAAATTAAAAACTTATGATCCTTAGAAAGTGAAAATTAATTCTTTATAGAGGAAAGTGTTTGTATTGGATGCTCCAATACTACAAGTGTTAATACTTCTACTTTTCCATCCTATCTTTTCTGAAGCCTTACATACCTTAAAAGGATTTTGATAACGGCTAACTAACGTTGGCAAATTTGCCTAAATAGGTAATAGTATATTATTAAACGAGTGAGAAAGTTGGCAATTGCCACGAGGGTGAAGTTTGTTGTTGCAATTCACCCGAGTCAACCCTTGGACGTCACCTGTGGAGAAAATGATTCGGCTGAGTAATAGACAACCTTCTCAATCAAAAATGATTCAGCAACGTTTATATTATTTAATACGATGCGAAAAAATAATTTTTTAGTCATGTCAGGAAATAGTGCACAAAATATCTATTCCTAAAATCTGTGCAACAAGTTTCAAACCACCCATAACTTTCATAACAACAAATTAATGCTGCCATACCAAAATATGAATTTAAATGCTAATATAATGTAAAATGGCTGTGGTTGGCATAACGCTGGATCAGCCATTGTGAAAGTTAAGCAACGTTGGTTCAGATCTGAAATTGGATGGGTAATTGGTATCATTCGCCATTGAATGGTGGTTGAGGTGATCCTCTAAAGTAACCACCTCAAGGAAAACCCGAAGATTTCCGAGATACCGAGCTTTCGCTCACACACGGAGAAGATTTCCTTAAGGAAATCTTTTAGGAAACAGTCATCGGCTGGTTCAGATCTGAAATTGGATCATTCGCAATTGGGCTCAAAATGAATGGTGGTTGGGGTGATCCTCTAAAGTAACCACCTCAAGGAAAACCCGAAGATTTCCTCTACCAAGCTCTCACCCACACACGGAGAAGATTTCCTTAAGGAAAAATTCTAGGAAACAGCCATCGGGATTTTCTTCAAAGTTTTTTGGATTGTGGGATAGGGCCCACCCCCGACCCTTCAAATTAAGTTTAATCCTTTGCACTCGAGCGGCGCCGCTACGGCGCCCAGGCGGTTTGATGCGTCCACTCGAGCGGCGCTGCTACGGCGCCCGGGAGGTGGGATGCATCCTAACCAAACCTAACCCAACTCTACCTAACCTAACCCAATGATTTTAAAGTACCTGTAAACACTTCCCTAATATAAGCCGAACTCGTCAATATTTGCTGGTTCGTCCGAGCGAAAAAGGCCTCGAGTGCAAAGGGTTAACTTTTTTTTGTAATTAATTGGAAATATTGAAAATTTAATCATAACCAATAAACACGGTCTTTAGCTTAAGTAATAGCTGATGCGGAGGGTGGCGGGTGTTCCCTATCTCACAATCCAAAAACAGTTACAACTTATAATTATTGCAAATGACTTAATTTTCGAAAAAAAAAAATAGAAACACAACTGTTCCACGATTTCTTCATTGCTTTATACCAATATAACCCTCATTGATGTTCAATTTTTGGAGAGTATAATAGAGCCCACCCACCACCCTCCGTACCTACTTTAGCCTAACCTACAAAACGATGCTTGATTGGATAAAATTTCTTTGTGTTGAAAATTTAAAAATCATTAGGAAACAGGATTTGTAGTTTGTGTTAAAATTAATACGAAGGGTGGTGGGTGGGCCCCGTTTTTCCCTCCAAATAGTTGAACATGATCGGGGGTTGCACAAATGGAGAGTAATTGAAGGAATATCGAAATATTGCGTTTGTGTTCTTGTATTTTTTAAATTAGGCTGTTTTAAAAAACTCTGGGCGATGTTCAACTGGTTGGATTGTAGGATAGGGCCCACCCACCACCCTCCGTATCTACTTTAACCTAACCTATAAAACACTGTTTGATTGGATGATATTTCTTTGTAAACCCGTCTGTAGTGTTGGAAGTTTAACAATCATACGGAAACAAGGTTTGTAATTTAAGTTAAAATTAATACGAGGGGTGGTGGGTGGGTCCCGTTTCACTCTCCAAATAGTTGAACATAAACGAGGGTTGCACAGATAGAGAGTATTGAAATATTGCATTTGTGTTTTTGTATTTTTTTAAATTAGGCTGTTTTAAAAAACCCTGGGCTATGTTCAACTGGTTGGAGAGTAGGATAGGGCCCACCCGCCCCCCTCCGCACCTACATTAACCTAACCTACAAAACACTGTTTGATTAGATGAAATTTCTTTGTAAACCCGTCTGTAGTTCTAGACATTTAACAATCATATGGGAACAGGGTTTGTAATTTGAGTTAAAATTAATAAGAAGGGTTGTGGGTGGGCCTTGTTCTACCCTCCAAACAGTTGAACATAATCGAGGGTTGCACAGATGGAGAGTAATGAAACGAATATTGAAATATTGCGTTTGTGTTTTTTAAGTTTTTAAATTCGGTAATTAAAAAAAAAATCCTGGGCGATGTTCAACTGGTTGGATTGTAGGATAAGGCCCACCCACCACCCTCCGTATACACTTTAACCTAACCTACAAAACACTGTTTGATTGGATGAAATTTATTTGTAAACCCATCTGTAGTGTTGGAAGTTTAACAATTATTAGGAAACAGTGTTTGCGGTTTGAGTTAAAATTAATACGAGGGGTGGTGGGTGGGCCCTGTTCTACCCTCCAAATAGTTGAACGTAAACGAGGGTTGCACAGATGGAGAGTAATGAAAGGAATATCGAAATATTGCATTTGTGTTTTTGTATTTTTTTAATTAGGCTGTTTTAAAAAAAACCCTGGGCTATGTTCAACTGGTTGGATTGTAGAATAGGGCACACCCACCACCCTTCATATTTACTTTAACTAAAATTACGCAACTGTAAGTGCTTAATGATTTTTTTTGTAATTAACAGTAGATATTGGAATTTAATTATAACAAATAATAAGGGTTTGTAGTATAACTCAAAGTTGATTTGTAGAGTGGCGGGTGGGCATTTTTCCATAATTCAAACAGTCAAACATAGTCTGCAGCTACAACTAATTTACGAAAAAAAAAGCAGAAGCAAAACGTGTGTTCTATTTTAGAATTGCTGTACATCTGTAAAACCCTCGCCGGTGTTTAACTTTTTGAAAAGTGGGATTGCGCCCACCCACCATCCTCAGTATTCACTTTAACTGAACCTACGCAACTGTGAGTGCTTAATGAATTTTTTTAATTAATTGGAAATATTTGAATTTAATTATAACAAATAATCAGTATTTGTGGCCTTAATTAAAATTGATCTGAACGGTAGCGGGTGGGCTTTATCTCACAACACAAACAATCAAACACAGCCTAGAGGATTTGCAAATAAACTAATTCACGAAAAAAAAGGTTTTATTTCTGAATTGCTTTAGAACTGTAAAACCCTCATCGGTGTTTCACTTTTTGAAAAGTGGCATTGCGCCCACCCGCCATCCTCCGTATTCACTTTAATTAAAATTACGCAACTGTGAGTGCTTTATGATATTTTTTGTAATTAATTGTAGATATTGGAATTTAGTTGTAACAAATGATTAGGATTTGTAGCCTAAGTCAAAGTTGATTTAAAAAGTGGTGGGTGGGCTTTATCTCTTAACACAAACAGTCAAACATAGCCTAGAGGACTTGCGAATAAACTAATTCACGAAAAAAAAAGCAGCAAGAGAACGTTTCTTCTATTTCTGAATTGTTTTAGAACTGTAAAACCCTCGTCGGCGTTTAACTTTTTAAAAAGTGGGATTGCGCCCACCCACCATCCTCCGTATTCACTTTAACTAAAATTACGCAACCGTGAGTGCCTAATGATTTTTTTTGTAATTAATTGGAGATATTGGAATTTAGTTGTAACAAATGATTAGGATTTGTAGCCTAAGTTAAAGTTGATCTGAAGAGTGGCGGGTGGGCCTTATCTCACAATCCAAACAATCAAACATAGCCCAGAAGACTTAGAAATAAACAAATTTACGAAGAAAAGGCACAAAAACTTACAGATTTTCTTATTATTCATTTTGATTACATGGCGTGGAATTGAGAGCATTCTAAGACCTTTCTATAATGAAGTTCTAACATTAAATTCGTTTTTTCTCAAATCTCAAGGTCATGAGTCATGTGGCGGCAGTCTTCATCAGTTTTTCTGCAATATAATTTGTTTTTGTCAACGCAACATCTTAAAATTTTACAGACAAAGTGCAGAAGATTAAGGGCTATTAATACCTACGAAAAACTTAAAGTCTGGTGGTTTGAAGCTTAGCTTACCTTTAAAAACGCTATAATTATCTAAACAATTTAAGTAAAGTTTGCGCTTTAGCCATCATCTATGGGAAGCGAAGCGCTATTGATCATCGTCAGTTAACAGTTATTAAAATCCTACATTTAATTGGCATTGATCTTCTTATAATATTTACCTAGTTTGACCCTATTCTACAAATCAAACAGTTGAACCTAGCCCAGAGTTAGTACAAATGAATATGATACGATGTCAATTAATTCCCAACAGATATTACAAAGATAATTCATCAATTAAAACTAATGTTCAATCAGAAATGACAATCAATTTTGAAATCGAGGTCAGGGTATAAATCATTGAAGAACTTCTGCCTGAAGAAAAGTTTTTTGGTGTAATCGTTAACTCTTGTAGTAAAAACACGAGGAACTAAGTACTGGGTTTATTAACTCTCCTTCGAAACAGCTTTTATTGTAAAACCAGTTGTAGTGTAGTTCTGGAAGGCCAGAACAGAAATTTTCACTATCCAAGTTACTACCAAAAACAAAACAACCCACACTTGTAGATACGGCATTCATTTGAAGAGTATTCAATTATTATTATAGATAAGCAAAAACGCCGATAAGGTCAGTATTTTTTAGCCAAAGGTAAAGGTTTAAACAAATGCCAAAGAGTCGGGACGGTCTGCTTCTCTGTTGCGTAATAATGAGCGCGTGCCAACTTCAATTTTTTACGATATACAAATCAGATGAAGCCCGCCTCCCTTTTATACTAAGCGAAGATATTATTTTTTGTATTTAAAGTTATTGAAGGTGTGCACGCATAAATGTAACACTTTCTTTTTCATAGATATAGTTATGAGTGCATGCCTGTCTTAGATTAAGGTGGAAGTGACGAGGAAGTTGTTGATTTATATTGTTACGCAATCAAAAGATACATTGAAGTACGTCCACTTTCTAGAGGCAAAGAAGATTATCATAGGGTATTCGAAGATATTTTAGCTCGAGGTATGCGTAGTCTAGTGTTTTTATGTAGATTTAAGCGGTGTATTTTGATTGTCGGCACGATCCGCCAATCGATGTTTTTTTACTTGTTGTTGAAGAATGGATTTTTTAGCTCCATCAATGTTAAGAGATCATATCGAATGTACACCTAAGGCAATCAATTTGCTCATTCAATCCACAAAGCGTATGTGCCTAAATGATGATGATGATTATGCTTTGCTAGTTATGTCCGTTTGTGTCTGGTTTATCATGACAAAACTCTAATGTTACTTCTGCTAACCAAAAGAACGTTACGTATTTAATTTTTTCAACAAAACCCTTATTATATTAATAATTTCTTAAAATTATGCTAAAACGGCGTATTTTTCTTGTAAATTTGTAAAACGTGGAGGCCGAGAGCGAGTGAAACACCCCATACAAAAGTCAATTACATTTTAAATTTGAAAATTATACCAAAACAGATATCTTTTGTTATAAAATCGTAAAACATGGGGGCCGAGAGCGAGTGAAACACCCCATACAAAAGTCAATTACAATTTAAATTTGAAAATTATACCAAAACAGATAACTTTTGTTATAAAATAGTAAAACCTGGGGACTGAGAGCAAGTGAAACGCCCCGTACATACGTTAATTACTTAAAAGAAGTTAAAATTATTCTAAAACAGCTTTCTTCTCTTATAACATCGTTAAACTCGGGGACTGAAAGCGAGTAAAAAACCCTGAAATTCAAAATTAATTTCTATAATTATACTAAAACAGCGCGTTTTTCTTATAACTTTGGAAAATCTGGAGGCCGAGAGTGAGTAAAACATTCCGTAAATGAGTCAATTGCGTTTAAAATTTTAAAAATTATACGAAAACAGCTTCTGTTTCTAATAACATCGTAAAACCCATATGGCGAGAGCGAGTGAAACACCCCGTAAATAAGTTAATTACATTCAAAACTTTCAAAATTGTACTAAAACAATTTCCTTTTCTCATAACATCGTAAAACTCGGGGCCGAAAACACCCCGTAAATAAACTAATTACATTAAAAAAAATTAAATTTTACTAAAAGCACGTTTTTTCATAACATCGCAAAACCAGGGGGGCAAAGGCAAGTAAATCATTTAATTACTTTCAAAATTAATTTTTAAAATTATACTATAGTTTTACTAAACAACGTCTTCTGATAACTTTGGAAAATCTGGAGGCCGAGAGTGAGTAAAACATTCCGTAAATAAGTCAATTGCATTTAAAAACAGCGTCTTCTTATAACTTTGGAAAATCTAGAGGTCGAGAGTGAGTAAAACATTCTGTAAATAAGTCAATTGCATTCAAAATTTTAAAAATTATACGAAAACAGCTTCCGTTTCTAATAACATCGTAAAATCGAAGTGACGAGAGCGAGTGAAACATCCCGTAAATAAGTTAATTACATTCAAAACTTTCAAAATTGTACTAAAACAATTTCCTTTTCTCATAACATCGTAAAACTCGGGGCCGAAAGCGAGTGAAACACCCCGTAAATAAGTTAATTACATTTAAAAAAAATATACTAAAAGCACGTTTTTTATAACCTCGCAAAACCAGGGGGACAAATGCTGAATTTGCTCATTTTTTCACGAATAAAAAAAATATAAAAAGAACGCCACAGATTTAAAACTTTCAAAATTTACTCAAAATAGATTCACATTCAAAATCTGAAAACATACTTTCGCCAAATTTGGAAATAATCACACGAGAACACAGTTTATGGTAATGCTGAATTTGGTCATTTTTTCACGAATAAAAAAAAATCAAAACAAATGCTACAGATTTAAAACTTTCAAAATTTACTCAAAATAGATTTAGTTGTATAATTCATTCAAAATCTGAAAACATCCCTTCGCCAAATTTGGAAATAATCACACGAGAACACAGTTTATGGTAATGATGAATTTGCTAATTTTTTCATGAATAAAAAAAATATAAAAACAACTGCTACAGCTTTAAAACTTTCCAAATTTACTCAAAATAGTTTTAGTTTTATAATCCATTCAAAATCTGAAAACATCCTCTCGCAAAATTTGGAAATAATCACACGAGTACACAGTTTGTGGTAATGCTGAATTTAGTCATTTTTTCATGAATAAAAAAAAATATAAAAACAAATGCTACAGCTTTAAAACTTTCCAAATTTACTCAAAATATATTTAGTTTTATAATCCATTCAAAATCTGAAAACATCCCTTCGCCAAATTTGGAAATAATCACACGGGAACACAGTTTATGGTAATGCTGATTTTGGTCATTTTTTCATGAATAAAAAAAAATATAAAAACAAATGCTACAGATTTAAAACTTTCCTAATTTACTCAAAATAGATTTAGTTTTATAATCCATTCGAAATCTGAAAACATCCCTTCGCCAAATTTGGAAATAATCACACGAGAACACAGTTTTGCTATTGCCGAATTTGGTCATTTTTTCATGATAAAAAAAATATAAAAACAACTGCTACGGATTTAAAACTTTCCAAATTTCCTCAAAATAGATTTAGTTTTATAATCCATTCGAAATCTGAAAATATCCCTTCGCAAAATTTGGAAATAATCACACGAGAATACAGTTTGTGGTAATGCTGAATTTGGTCTTTTTTTCACGAATAAAAAAAAATATAAAAACAAATGCTATGGGTTTAAAACTTTTCAAATTTACTCAAAATAGATTTAGTTTTATAATTCATTCAAAATCTAAAAACATCCCTTCGCCAAATTTGGAAATAATCACACGAGAACACAGTTTATGGTAATGCTGAATTTGCTCATTTTTCACGAATAAAAAAAAATATAAAAACAAATGCTACAGATTTAAAACTTTCCAAATTTACTCAAAATAGATTTAGTTTTATAATCCATGCGAAATCTACAAACATCCCTTCGCCAAATTTGGAAATAATGATACGAGAACACGGTTTATAGTAATGCTGAATTTTATCATTTTTTCATGATTAAAAAAAAAATATAAAAACAAATGCTACAGATTTAAAACTTTCCAAATTTACTCAAAATAGATTTAGTTTTATAATCCATTCAAAATCTGAAAACTTCCCTTCGTCAAATTTGGAAATAATCAAGCCAGAATTTGGCAATTTTTTCATGAATAAAAAAAATATAAAAACAACTGCTACAGATTTAAAACTTTCCAAATTTACTCAAAATAGATTTAGTTTTATAATCCATTCAAAATCTGAAAACATCCCTTCGCCAAATTTGGAAATAATCACACGAGAACACAGTTTATGGTAATGCTGAATTTGCTCATTTTTGATGAATAAAAAAAATATAAGAACAAATACAACGGATTTGAAACTTTCCAAATTTACTCAAAATGGATTTAGTTTTATAATCCATTCAAAATCTGAAAACATCCCTTCGCCAAATTTGGAAATAATCACGCGAGAATTTGGTCATTTTTTCATGAATAAAAAAAATAAAAACAAATGCTACAGATTTCAAACTTTCCAAATTTACTCAAAATAGATTTAGTTTTATAATTCATTCAAAATTTGAAAACATCGCTTTGCCAAATTTGGAAATAATCACGCGAGAACACAGTTTATGGTAATGCAGAATTCGGTCAATTTTTCATGAATAAAAAAAAATATAAAAAGAAATGCTACAGATTTAAAACTTTCCAAATTTACTCAAAATAGATTTAGTTTTATAATACATTCGAAATCTGAAAACATCCCTTCGCCAAATTTGGAAATAATCACACGAGAACACAGTTTATGGCAATGCTGAATTCGGCCATTTTTTTATGAATAAAAAAAAAATATAAAAACCAATGCTACAGATTTAAAACTTTCCAAATTTACTTAAAATAGATTCAGTTTTATAATCCATTTGAAATCTGAAAACATCCCTTCACCAAATTTGAAAATAATCACGCGAAAACACAGTTATAGTAATGCTGAATTCGGTCAATTTTTCATGAATAAAAAAAAATATAAAAACAAATGCTACAGATTTAAAACTTTCCAAATTTACTCAAAATAGATTTAGTTTTATAATCCATTCAAAATCTGGAAACATCCCTTTGCAAAATTTAGAAATAATCACACGAGAACACAGTTTATGGTAATGCTGAATTTGCTCATTTTTTCATGAATAAAAAAAATATAAAAACAAATGCTACGGATGTAAAACTTTCCAAATTTACTCAAAATAGATTCGGTTTTATAATTAATTCAAAATCTGTGAACATCCTTTTTTCTAAATAAAAAACATTAGAGTTTTGATCATCGAAAATTAATTGTTGTTGATTACTTTAAGCTAGATTAGTTTTGTAAAAGATAAAAAAACGTGTACGTAACGTGTTATATATTTTCGC
This sequence comes from Ocypus olens, assembly GCA_910593695.2. NCBI lineage: Eukaryota > Metazoa > Arthropoda > Insecta > Coleoptera > Staphylinidae > Ocypus > Ocypus olens. Next base: position 11,083,078 of record OU343059.1, on the reverse strand, counting down.
TGGTTGTAATTTTTAGACTGACGTAATGATTCCATTATATAATGTGTTTCGAAAAGAAATGAATCGCAATTAGACGCGCACCTGTTGCACAATGTTCAACGTTATTGAATGGCGGTGCGCGTTTGCGATTGATTTCTTTTTGAAGCGCACGTTATTAAATACGCTTATTGTACAACTATAATTGTTAGTAACTTATTTAAAATAGTCAGCGGCTGTGATATTTTGCACGCATTGTTAATGTATAACGCACGAGACGACTTTTGTGAGGATTTGCGTTAGTTGGGGATTTTGAATACCTACGGTAAATGTTTATAGTTTCGTTGTTACGATATGGAAGCATCGCTATTAAGTGTTATTGCTGTTATTACAAAGATAATTTCATTCATAAATGCGTTTTTGTTGTGTGTTGATCGTTGAAAGAAATTCCCTCTTAAAGTTACTTTTTCTAACATAAAAATCAAGGGCGGCTTGTGAAGAGGAGCAAGAGTGGTCCAATACTTGCTAAGAGTAAGGAGTGCATTCCGCGGTTTAAATGGAGCCACATGTTTCACAAAGAAGACTTTATCGCACAAGTGTGGCTTGCGGTGTGTAAATAATGTTTAGGGAGCTTTGCCCGTAAATGAAGAGTATTTGCACGTATATAAAGAGTTCTCACAAGATCATAGAAGGCTTGTTTAAGCGTTACAAACAATTTACAAACAATATTCAATTACTGCCATTACTAAAAATTTAAATAATTTATGATGACATCAACAATAAAAGGTAAATAACATTCTCCTTAGAGGTCTGACAAATAACAATTCTTCAAATAAATTATTGATTCAACCTTACATTCAATAAATACATAGAATGCACAAGAAGCAAAACAATACCGAAAGAATGCGAACGCTAATGAATAAATGCAGCCTATAAGTAAGAATCATTTCATTCAATCGTCGATGATTTATCGATTTAAAATTACTCACGATGCATTTTTTAGTCTTCAATTTGCTCGTAATCCTACCGCACGTTTGCAACTGCGCAAGAATATTGGTGATCTGCCCGACACCTTCCTACAGCCATCAAATGGCGATCAGGCCGATCATCGAAGAGTTATCCAGGAGGGGACATGACTTGGTTTTCGCAACAACCCACCCCGTTCAAGAAGTTCAAAATATCACACAAATCGATTTAAGCTTCTCGAACAAGCTCTGGCGAGAAACGACCGCGAAGGCGGAGCCGGATTTCTTCAAGATGCTTCTGAAGTTCACCGAAATTTTGGTGATCACGAACAAGGCGCAGATGAACCATCCGGAAATCCGGCGGATGATCCAAAACGAAACCGAGCACTTCGACCTCTGCATCATCGAATACGCGACGCCGACCTTTTACGTTTTCAAAGAGCGCTTCAAGTGTCCCTTCATCGGATTTTTGTCCATGGACGTGCCGAACAGGGACCACAGAAATTTCGGCAACGGATACAATTCCGTGCTGTATCCGGATTCTCTTATTTACGTGGATAAGAGCGAGACTTTCCTGGATCGCCTCTACGAGTTCTTCATGAGTTTGAGCTTGGAGGCGCACACCAAGTTCGTAGTGTTTCCGATGGTGAACAAGATCATCAAAACTTATTTCGGCGAAGGTTATCCGGATATCAGTAAACTTGTTTCGGATGCGGATATGCTGTTTACCACGTCGAATCTTGTGCTGCATAAAGTGAGACCCTTTAGTCCGTCCACGATTTCTATTGGAGGAGGGTTGCATATCAAAAAGCAAAAGGAATTACCAATAGTAAGTGATTTCGTTATTATTTTTATTAATTTCTGAATTAGTTTGATTGTTGTTTATTACTGTTAAATGCCAACTTTTTTGTAACCTAGTCAACAAATTTCAGAACGTTCTTGATTCTGCACAGCAAATTTTAGAAAATCAAATCAAATTTAATTCAAAAAATTATTCGTTATTTTGAGGCAAATTCGACTAATCCACAAATTTCAGAACGTTTTTGATGGCCCACAGCAAATTTTACAATTCAGGAATTTTTCTGAAAATCAAATCATAAATTCAAATATTTATTCGTTATTTTGATGCCAGTTCGACTAATCGGCAAATTTCTGAAAGTTTTTGACTTCTTTAGAATTCAGAAATTTTTCGCACAGCAAATTTTAAAATTCACAATTTTTTCTAAAAATCGAATTAAATTTAATTCAAATGATTATTCGTTATTTTGAGGCAAATTCGACTAACTGACAAATTTCAGAACGTTGTTGATGCCCCACAGCAAATTTTACAATTCAGGATTTTTTCTGAAAATCAAATCAAATTTAATTCAAATGATTATGCGTTATTTTGAGGCAAATTCGATTAATCAACAAATTTCAGAAAGTTTTTGACTTCGCACAGCAAATTTTATAATTTGGCGTTTCTACCTTTAACAGTGTTTGGAATACTTATATTCCAATAGTAATCTCCGTTCTCCCATCAGCAACTAACTACACTGATGAGAGCTGAAAGGTCGAAACCGGTCTGTAGGTGTTCTGACGGGGAAACAATATTTAATGAAAACGAAAATTGTTTTCTTTAAATACACTCGTGGACAAAAATTTTCGGACATCGAAGTTAATGTTATCATAAGCAAACCTTTTTTTTTTGGTTTTTTCCACAAAACATAAAACATTATCTATTAAAATTTTGTACCAATTTTTTGGAAAAACTTTTTTGTTCTTTTTCCACAAGACATAAAACATTTTATATGTTTCAATATCAATTTTTTTGAACAAAATTTGAACTCAAAACTATGTAGTTTCGAGTTCAAATTCAGTCTCAAAAAATTGTTACAAAATTTTAGTTGATAATGTTTTATGTCGTGTGGAAGAAACAAAAAAAAATTCTTAAAACATTTACTTCGGAGTTTGGAGTAGTAGTTTCGAGTCCAAATTTAGTCCCAAAAAAATTGGAACAAAATTTTTAAATTTTAGTAGATAATAAAACAAAAAAAAAACGTTTTCTTATAACATTAACTTTTTGTCCGGAAATTTTTGTCCACGACTGTATATTAATACATCCACAGAACGAGTACCTTTAAATCCAGCTTTGATTTTTGAAAATGTGTTCATTTTTGAGTGTTATAATTGTTTGAAAATTGGCTTGACAAAAAAATCTAAAAAATAAATATTGATTTGATTGAATTTCTCAAAAATTTAAGTACATAATATATTCATAAAACATCTGCCTTTAGAATTAAGCAAGATTTTTTTTGTGTCAATTTTTGCGTGAGGTATAAATTTTTGAAAATTATTTTTTATGTTGTCGAATATTTGAACAAAGAAAAAAATAGAAAAAAAATACTGACATGATTGAATTCCTCAAAAACTCGAATGCAATCATATTACATTTTTTTTTTTAAATAAACTATAATTTTTAAAAATTAGTCCATTTTTGCGTGAGGTATGAATTTTTAAAAATTATTTTTTGAAGTTGTCGAATATTTGAATACAGAAAAAAAAATACTAACATGACTGAATTCCTTAAAAACCCTAAGGTAATCATAACACATTTATCTTTAAAATTAACTATGGTTTTTGAAATTTAGTCAATTTTAGCGTGAGTTATGAATTTTTGAAAATTAATATTTTAACTTAAAACAAAAATCGTAAACAAAATTAAGTTCCTCAAATATTTTAATATGCCCACAGAATAACTACCTTTAAAACTAACTTTAGTTTTTGAAAATGTGTTCATTTTTGGGTGTTGAATTTGAATGAATTCTTGAAAATTAACATTTTAAGTTGTCGAACACTAAAAATATCTGATACTATAGAATTTCTCTAAAATTTAAGTACATAATATATTCACAAAAAATCTGCCTTTAGAATTAACCAAGATTTTTTTTAATGTGTCAATTTTTGCGTAAGGTATGAATTTTTGAAATTTATTTTTTAAGTTGTTGAACAAAGAAAAAAATAGAATAAAAATACTAACAAGATTGAATTCCTCAAAAACTCGAATGCAATCATAATACATTTATCTTTAAAATTGACTATGATTTTTAAAAATTAGTCAATTTTTGCGTGAGGTATGAATTTTTGAAAATTATTGTTTTAAGTTGTCGAATATTTGAACACAGAAAAAATAGAAAAAAATAATAATACTAATATGACTGAATTCCTAAAAAAAACGCGAAGGCAATCATAACACATTTATCTTTAAAATTAACTATGGTTTTTGAAATTGAGTCAATTTTTGCGTGAGTTATGAATTTTTGAAAATTAATATTTTAACTTAAAACAAAAATCGCAAACAAAATTGAGTTGCTCGTATATCTTAATACTCCCACAGAATGACTACCTTTAAAACTAACTTTGATTTTTGAAAATGTGTTCATTTTTGGGTGTTGCAATTTTTAAAAAATTAGCTTGACAAAAAATATAAAAAATAAATACTGATTTGATTGAATTTCATTTCTCAAAAATTTAAGTACATAATATATTCACAAAACATCCTTTAGCCTTTAGAATTAACCAAGATTTTTTTAAATGTGTTAATTTTTGCGTGAGGTATAAATTTTTGAAAATTATTTTTTAAGATGTCGAATATTTGAACAAAGAAAAAAAATAGAAAAAAAACATACTGATTTGATTGAAAACCTTAAAAACTCGAATGCAATCATAATACATTTATCTTTAAAATTACCTATGATTTTTGAAAATGAGTCTATTTTTGCGTGAGGTATGAATTTTTGAAAATTATTGTTTTAAGTTGTCGAATATTTGAATAAAAAATTCCTTACAAACTCGAATACAATCATAACACATTTATCTTTAAAATTAACTATGATTTTTGAAAATGAGTCCATTTTTGCGTGAGATATGAATTTTTGAAAATTATTATTTTAAGTTGTCGCATATTTGAACAAAGAAAAAATAGAAAAAAATAGTAATACTAACATGACTGAATTCCTTAAAAACCCTAAGGCAATCATAACACATTTATCTTTAAAATTAACTATGGTTTTTGAAATTGAGTCAATTTTTGCGTGAGTTATGAATTTTTGAAAATTAATATTTTAACTTAAAACAAAAATCGTAAACAAAATTGAGTTCCTCATGTATTTTAATACTCCCACAGAATTACTGCATTTTAAACTAACTTTGGTTCTTGAAAATGTGTTCATTTTTAGGTGTTATGAATTTTTGAAAATTAACATTTTAAGTTGTCAAAACACTTGACAAAAAAACTAAAAAATAAATACTGATATGAAAGAATTTCTCAGAAATTTACGTATATTCGCAAAACATCTGCCTTTAGAATTAAACACGATTTTTGAAAATGTGTCAATTAAAAAAAAGAAAAAAAATACTGACATGATTGAATTCCTTAAAAAACTCGAATGCTATCATAATACATTTATCTTTAAAATTAACTATGATATTTTAAAATTATTCAATTATAGGGTATGAATTTTTGAAAATAATGTTTTAAGTTGTCGAATATTTGAACAAAGAAAAAATACAAACAAAATAATAATACTAATATGACTGAATTCCTTAAAAATCCTAATGTAAATATTTATCTTTAAAATTAACTATGGTTTTTGAAATTGAGTCAATTTTTGCGTGAGTTATGAATTTCTAAAAATTAATATTAAGTTTAAATTGAACATAAATATCTAAATATTTTTTAATATATCCACGAAACTAACTTTAATTTTTGAAAATGTGTAACTTTTTCCATAAGTTATGATTTTCTTTTAATTCTACTTTTTCTCTTGTAAAAAAAATATATCTTTTGAAAATAAAGATTAAATTAAAATTAAATTACGCTAGTTTTTTCAACAATCCTATATAATTCCGCTAGAAAATCTGCCAGCCGCTAAACCGAAAATGATTCCTCAATTCGGATTTAAAATCCGCAGATGGTACTCGCTGAAAAATTAGTATCCGGCGTCCCCCCTCCTGAAATTTAAGATGTTCACTGGGCAACGTGTCACGACATTTTGAGAAGGCTCTAAAATTTTCCTTTTTTGTGCCGATAAATTAACAAAGTAAAAGTGGAGGCTTTCATTGCTTAAAAAAAATATTTGCATGTTGAATGCCAACAACGATATAATTGTTTATCAGTCATTTAAATGAATGGTTGTGTGAAATTAAACATAAATGTTATCGAGTATTTATTCCGGAAATAACGTCAGTGTAATCACGAAGAAACGCAACATACTCGCACATATTTAGATTTGTACTTCACATTCCTAAAATTGCTTCAACCTATTTATTTAAAAACAATCTCAGACATTCAAAATCTACGTAATCATAAAAAAAAAACTATTCACACATATAACTATGAAATCAGCATTACTCTTCCAGTGCGTACTAACCATACACCATGTCCAGATCAAAATCCCTAATACAATTGTTATTACTCCTAATACCATGTAGTGAATGTGCGAGAATATTAGTGATCAACCCAACGCCATCTTACAGTCACCAAATCGTAATCCGACCAATAGTTAAGGGATTAGCCAAAAACGGCCACGATTTGGTGTTCGTCACACCGCGACCGATGAACGATAAATCGCTTAAAAACGTAAGAGAGATCGACCTGAGTTTCTCGACCAAAATTTGGAAAGAGGAGGCATCGAAGAAGTCGCCGGATTTATTCCAAATGCTGTTCAAGTTAACCGAATCGCTGTTAACGGCAAGCAAGGCGCAGATCAAACATCCGGAGGTGCAGGATTTGATCACAAACAAAACCGAGCATTTCGATATTGTGATCTTGGAATTTTTCATTCCGGCGTGGTACGCCTTTAAGGTTCGCTTCGACTGTCCCTTTATATCGTTCGTGTCCTCAGAGGCCATCAACATACATCATGAGATTCTCGGGAATGGCTTCAATCCGATACTTTATCCGGATTCGGTGTTGGGCAAGCCGATCCGCGACAGGCTGCAGGATCGTTTGGTTAATTTTTTGATGGGTGTCTTGCTTCGCATTTATGTTGATTATTACTTGAATCCGGAGTCGAATAAGGTGATTGCAGAGAATTTTGGGGAAGGTTATCCGGGTATTGAAGTTATAACGGAGGAGGCTGATATGCTTTTCACTAATACGAATCCGGTGATAGGAACAATCAGGCCGTTAAGTCTTTCGACTATTTCGATTGGTGGTGGGATACATATTAGAGAAGCGGAGGAACTTCCTAAGGTAATACTGTCGTATGTCTGAATGTAATTCAAAAGATACGATCTCAATTCTAATAATAAATTCAACTAACGCATGAATAACTTGAAAACTCCGGTCTCTCTTATAATTATAACCATGGTCTGTTCAGATGATGCAATCGGTGTATACATAATCACGTGAGCGGTGCCCACTTACAATCGGCATGTAAGGTGTGAACCACAGAATTTTGTTTCTGAGTTGGCTATGCCTGAGAAAGAGAAACATAGCAGTGATGTCTGAGATTAATTCATTTTTTTTTTTAATCTAATTCAATTGAACTAATTTAATATGCAACATACATCATTTATCTCACAGCTAACTCCGAAGTAAAATTTTGTGGCTCACACGATACAAAATGCACGGCACGCTTTAAATGAAGCAATAAATTCATTGGGTTTGATCATAATATGCAATCTTTAAGAGTTTCAATGTATCTTGAGCAACGATATATTCATGTATTTTTAGGTACAAATGCCAAAGTGGCGGAATCTATTGCCTGAATGCTGTACTGAACCAAATCCGGGTGTAGGTGTTCTGATGGGGGAACAATATTTAATGTTCATGTATTTTTATTAGATAGTAATTGATTTATTGTTTAGAATTATTGGTAATATTATTTAAAAACTTTTTATTGTTAATTCTTTTGTGTTTACAGCACTTAAAAGAATATATGGATAGATCTACGAGAGGAGTGATTTACATCAGTTTTGGAAGCAACGTTAACTCTGCTCAGCTTCCTGCCAATCTACAGCAAATGTTCTTCAAGGCCTTCGCTCAACTACCCTACGATGTCTTATGGAAATATGAAGAAGAAGACGCACCGAATAAACCAAAGAATGTCAAATTAATGAAATGGGTGCCACAACAAGATTTACTCAGTAAGTATTTATGACTTAATAATAATCAAAATCTAAACTCATCAACATTATAACAATTAATAAAAAAAATCAATCAAAATCGAAAATTTGATCCTAAAAACCAAAAAAATTGAAAATTGAGAATAAAGAAAATTTATGCAAAAAAACAAAAATTTAGACCAAAAATGTCGGAAACGCAAACCAAAAATTTCAAAATAAAGTAAAAAAATTAAAATCCAGGACTAACAATAAAAAAAAATGCAAAGAAAGATTGAATACAAAAATTAGCGTTGAAAAATCAATAATTTAGGTTTAAAAAATCTAAATTGCAGATCGAAAATTCGGTCGTAAAAACAAAAAAAAAATAGAAATATTTAACAAATAGAAAATTTGGGCCAGAATAAAGAACATGTATATAAAAACATCGACAATTTACACCAAAAAAGTCAAAAATACAGACTAAAAATTTAGAAATAAAGGTCAAAAATTAAAATCCAGGACTAACAATAAAAAATTGCAAAAAGAAAAGATTGAATATATAAGTAAAAAATTCAGGTTTAAAAAAAATCTAAATTACAAGTCGGAAATTAGGTTTTAAAAATAATAAAAAATTTGAACAAATAGAAAATTTAGACCAAAATAAAAAAAATATGTAAAAAAATCAAAAATTTAGACCAAAAACGTCAAAAATATAGACCAAAAATTTCAAAACAAAGGCCAAACAAATTAAAATCCAGTACTAACAATAAAAAAAATATGAAAAGTCGCATTTAGAAATCAACAATAAATTAGGGTAAAAAAATCCAAATTATATATCGAAAATTCAGGCCCAAAAACCAAAAATGCGGACAAAATCAAAAACCTGGACTAAAAATTCAAACAAAAAGATTGAATTTTCAGCTCCAAAAATCACGCGATCGGTCAAAATAGTTTTCCGATTAAAACAGGGTTTTGTAGGTTATGTTTAAGGGTGGAGGGTGGTCCCCCCTTTAATCCAGTCAATAAAATATAACCAAAGGTTTTCACAAATTAAACATAATCGAAAGTCAACATTTGACGAAATGCGATACAAATTATATTTAATAAAACGAGGTTTTGTAGGTTATGTTTAAGGGTGGTGGGTGAGCGCAATCCTTCAACCAGTCAATATAGCCCAAGTTTTTTACAAATTATACGTATCAGATTTGAAAAATCTTTCAGCAAAAAGGTAAAGTCAAGATGAAAAATCAAAATTTTACGTACAATTATTTCCAATTTTTTGAGAATAACTACTAACCGGATAACCACATTTTAAAAATTCTTCCAGCAAACAGTTCTGCTCGTTAAAAAGATAAAGATAGGGTGAAAATAGAAAATTCGGCTTTCAATTGTTTTTCGGTTATTTGAGGATAACTGCTGATCAGATGACCAGATTTTGGAAATTCTTCGAGAAATCTGTTTTAGTCATCAAATAGACAAAGATGAGATGACATATTAAAATTCGACTTTCAAGTGTTTCCGATTCTTTGAGAATGGCTACTGACAGGATGACCATATTTTGAAAATGCTTTGAGCAAATAGTCATACTCATCAAATAGAGCAAGATAAGATGAAAAACAAAATTGGACTCACAATTGTTTCCATTTTTTAGCTGTTGACCGGATGACCAAATTTTGAAAATTCTTGGAGTAAACTGTTCTAATCATCAAATAGATAATTATAAGGTGAAAAACAAAATTGGACTGTCAATTGTGTTTCGGTATTTTGAGGTTGCAGATTTTGAAAATTCTTCGAGCGAACTCGTTCATCAAATAAATGAAGATGAGACGAATTTTTTTTTTAATACCTGTTGACTGGATGACCAAATTTTAAAAATTCTTGAAGTAAACTGTTTCAATCATCAAATAGATAATTATAAGGTGAAAAAATAAAATTTGAGTTTCAATTGTTTCCGTTTCTTTTAAGAGTAACTGCTGACAGAATGAACTGATTTTGAAAATTCTTCGGGCGAACAGTTCTACTCGTCAAATGGATAAAGTTGAGATGAGAAAATAATATTTGACTTTCAATTGTTTTCGTTTCTTTGAAAATAGCCACTGGATGAACAAATTTTGGAAATTATTTCAGGAAACAGTTCTAAATATGAAATACGTAAAGATAAAGTAAAAAAGAAATCAAATTTGACTTTCAATTGTTTCCAATTCTTTTGAGGATAACTCTTGAATAGATCACCAGGTTTTAAAAATATTCCTGTTAATGGTTTTGAATAATATAATATTATACAGGGTGGAAACTTTAACTGGAACAAATTCGGTATTTATGTAATGAGGAGTTCCAGAAAAAAAAATCCTCGGACATGTCGATTTTTGTTCTCTATTGCGCACTTTTTGGCGTCTTTAAAAATAGTATGACATTACTAGTCTTTCGCGTATGACGTCATAGATATTTTTTTTAAATGGGAACCATTTTTTTTTATTTCACGATATTTGTAGCCCTTTTTATTCTCTTTACGACTGTGTGCAAATATTTTGTATTTTTGTTTTTTTATTTAAGAAATTGAAAATGTTTTTTTTTTAATAAACTTATTTAATATATCAAGTGTCCAAAATGAGCACCGTTCCTCTCTTGGCAAAAAGGTAATAATTTATTGCTGAAATATCCGTTTTGGGGTCCCTAGATGCCAATTCAACAATTTCTGAATTTTTTTTTGTGTCTGTTGTGTATCTGTGTCTAGGCGCGCTGTATCTCAAAAACTAATAGAGCAATTGCTATAAAACTTTGAACATAAGTCTTATTTGATAATCCAAAGAACTGAAAAGCTTTTGGTAAAATTTCGTACACCGGAAGTGGGTGTTTACCTTAACTGTTTTTTGTTTTTTTCCAACATTTTTTCAAAAATAAAAAATATCACAAAAATATTTAAACAAATATTGAAGACATGAAAGAAATGAACATCTTTTACTTTAAAATATTTTTCATAAAATCATTGTTATTCGAGAAAAAAATTTATTTTATTTTTTTAATTTTTGGTTTATAATTATAAAACGATAATAGTTAAAGCAAATTTATGTTAATAATAATTGTAGACAATTCCAAAATGAACAACTTATAAAGCACATGTTTTTTTCGAAATCTCTTTGGTTTTTGAGTAAACTGGCTATTAGGATTTGAAGTATAATTTGTCATTTTCATCTTTAATAATTTTGACGTTTTAAACGTCAGTTTCACCCGATTCTACAAACCGCTCGATTTACATTTAAAATATGATTTAAATTGAAAATAAACCATAGAAGTGTAAAGATAAATGATGATACCATCGGAGAAAGTAACATGATGGTCACATCACTATTTTTTTGAAGGAAACTTTTATATGGATTGAAATGTGAACAACATGATAAACTTTCAATAATTTGCAGGATGATTACGAAAACTCTTTTATCTAGATTTAAGAAATTAGTACAGCAATGCCTTCTGCTAGAAAAAAAACTCGATGTTTAAGTCTTTACTGTAGTTTCTGGAGATAACTCGATTATTAAGCTGCGCGCACACTTATCGGGATCGGACGGACGGTACGCATCGGAAAAAATTGCTCAACACAGTTGTAAAGGAGTCAACGCCGTACCGATAAATGTGCGTTGACTAGTTTACAACTGTGTTAAGCAATTTTATCCGTTGCGTGCCGTCCGTCCGATACCTATAAGTGTGCGCGTAGCTTTAATCGGTGGATTATAGTAGGCAAGGCATCTAAATATATTTACTTTAAATTTTCTGTTTACTTTACAGGACATAAAAATGTCAAAGTGTTTATCACACATGCGGGTCTGCAATCCAGCGAGGAGGGATTGATCTTCCGCGTGCCCATGCTGGCCATTCCATTTTTTGCGGATCAGCCTTACAATGCGTATCAAATAGCCTCTAAAGGAATTGGCATAACTTTCGAAGACTTGGAGGCTTTAACCTCGGATGAGCTAATGTCAGCGATATTGGAACTAATTCACAATAAGACGTAAGTATAGAACAAAAATGTGTTCGTAAAGACTTCTTATTTATTGTATTAGTAAGTAAGTAAGTGAGTAAGTAAATAAGTAAGTAAGTATATACAATTTGTTCACTTAAATAATGGTCGAGAAATTGCATCACTGAACAAGCAACCGTATGCGTCTAATAAAGTGATCACGCGGCTAGCAGGCAGCCGGTGTTGTTTACACTCACTGCCTCTTGGAAATGAACAGACTATAATAATAAACAATCCATGTGGGTTATCAACGAAATACATTTTATTATAGTGTTTAACAATTGATTAATTTAAAATCTGTGTTTTTGTAGATACGCACAAAATCTTAAAAGATTAGCGGCCATAGTTGCAGATGAGCCGATGACGCCACTGGAAAAAGCAGTCTGGTGGACGGAATACGTCTTAAGACATAAAGGCGCGAAACATCTGAAAGGACCCGTCGTTCCCTTTCATCAACATTATTTATTGGATATTTTTGGATTTTTATTTTTGGTCGCACTGCTCCTGGTATTCATAACCTATAAACTGTTAAAATTTATAATCGCGAAAGTTGGAACTTTAATCCTCTCAACAAAATTGAAACAATCATAAATGTTCATTTAATATGAAAGTGGAAGAACTTCGCCTGACGATTTTATTTAACATTGTGTGAATAATTATTTTTAGTATGCTTTTATAAAACGAATGAAAATACACTTATTTTTTTACAAATGGGAGAGATCCATCCAGAGTCGATTTCTCAGCCATTGAAATCGTGAGAGAAATAGCGTTTCTCTTCCTAGGAAGAGAAATAGCGTTTCCCTTCCTAGGAAGAGAAGTAATCATTTCTCTTCCTACGAGGTCTAATTATTTATTTTAACTGTCACGGCTGACAGCGTCTTCTTCTTATTAAAGGTTGTTGAAATGAGGCACTTGGTTGGTTTCACAATTTTTTACTATTTATTCCGACTAGTTTCAATTTTTACATCATTATCTAGGAATGGTACAGAAGAACAATAACCTTTAATATTAAAAATGTTTCACCACGTGGTAAACGAAAACCAAATTCAACACATCCTACCTCCACAGCAATATTATATTTGTATACAATATTTTGTTGTAATATGGTGGCTGAAGTGAAAATGAATAAATAAAATAAAATAAAAATAAACAAATAGTCTTTTTTCACAGCTGAAAAACCTGGTTTAAATTTTTTTATGTGAAATCCACCGATGAAATATTAAACGCAAGTAACGCATCGATACGTGATTTAAATAAACGAGAGTACGATAAGTCTTTATGGAGAAATAATTCATTAACTATCGTTTAAAATAACCTTGGCGTACTGAAAAACAGGTCGACGTTATTTTAAAAACCATGCAGTTTCGATAACACGAAGCAATTTCATTTCAAAATGTAGTCGTGTCCAGTCATGGCGTCCCTACCACTTAAAACGCTTATAATATTACTGATGCTACAATACAATAATTGTGCAAGAATTCTGGTGGTAATACCAACACCATCATACAGCCACCAAATGCCACCCCGACCCTTGGTTCGCGAATTATCAAGAAGAGGCCACGATGTGGTATTCGCGACCACACATCCCATGCACGATCCGACACTTACCGGTTTGCAAGAAATTGACTTGAGTTTCGTTAGAGAGTTTGATGGAGAAACTATTCGACAGAAAGCCAACGATATCTTCAAGGACGTATTAAATATTTACAATCGTCTGGTGCACTGTAATGAGTTATATGTGAGTCATCCCAGCATGCAAGCGTTGATCAAAAATGAAACGGAACATTTTGATCTTGTAATCCTTGAATACATCGTTCCAACGTTGTTCGCCTTCAAGCACAGATTCAACTGTCCGTTTATAGGATTTTCGACGTTGAATTTGCCGAATGCGGATCACGGGATGTTGGGGAATGGTTTTAATCCAACTCTGTATCCAGACTCGTATTTTTGCCAGGAGAAGAGGGATAGTTTTTTTGATAGGTTTTCGAATTTCTTTAAGACGGCGGTTTTTGATGCCTTTAAATATTTTTTGATGTATCCGAAGATGAGGAAAATTGTTGCAACTCACTTTGGAGAAGGATATCCAGATGCTGAAACGTTGGCTCGAGAAGTGGATATGCTGTTTATTACTACGAACATTGCGTTGAACACAGTGAGGCCAGTAACGCCATCTACAATTTTCTTGGGTGGAGGCATTCATATAGCAGAGAGGAAGGAACTTCATAAGGTGAGTCGAAACAGCTAGAAATTATTTGGGGCAACATTGAAATAATAGACGTCACCTCTATTATTCTTATTGTTGCCCTTGAGCCGATAAAAAAAATATAATAACAATTGCTACAAACTTGAAACTTTACAATATGAAAAAAAACGAAGGAAGCGTAAGATAACTATTTCGGAATCCCAGGCAATAATTCAGTTAATTAACGGGGTTGAAGAATTTGACAGACAGTCGTTTTAATTCCACACGGTGTCGAATTTAATTTAAAATGCACAATAACGCCTGCCAACCTCGCAGCATAAAAATAAGCAAGGCGCGGTTAATTCAAACGTGACTTAATTAAGGAAATCATTCATAGAGAGAAAACAATGTAAGCCATGGTGGTGAAATATAAATAATTAACGTAAATTGAAATTTCGAGAGTTCGTAATATAAATTAAAAATTATTTCGTGATATACAGGGTGTTCAATTTAAGTGAAGACATTGAAATATCTCGAAGACTATACATAAAATAAAAAAAATTATAATTAAAATTTGTTCGCCTCGGAGGGGGACATCTAATGATACAAAACTCGACCCACTACCCTCAACCCACTAGGGGGTAGGGGGTGAGAAATAGAAAAGTTAAATAGGAACCCCCTTTTTTGTACGGATTTGAATACTTCGGGAAAAAATAAGAAAGTTTCATCTGAATTTTTTTTTTGTATTCGTGACAGACGACGCTATAATCGACAAAATTCAAAATTGGCAAAAATCGTTGAAAAATGGGGATTTTCTGAGAAATGGGGATTCGTAAAATAAGGATCCCCCCTCCTTACTTTTGCTCAAAAATTGCATTTGAAATAAATTTCCTGAAGAAACCGCTGGTTCGATTTGGAGTTTCTATACTTCACAAATTTTAATAGATTTTTGCCTCTATTTAAAAACCGAAACAGATTTCGCCTTTCAAAAATTTTTACTGTGACAAAAGTTATAAATTTTCAAAATTGTCGCTGCACTAAGGTTTAAATTGTAGGTGGAGTTAAAAAAAATGCGAAAATAATTGAAATCGTTGCGCTATTGGTTTGCAAATGTTAACAAACATATTTTGATCTATTTACTAACTGCAAGAGTCATCAGCTATTAAAAATTCTGATTATAACAAGAGTTATGAATTTTTGAAATTGTCACTGCACTAAAGTTAAAATTGAAGGCGGAGTTAAAAAATTGAGAAAACAATTGAACTTGTTCCGCCATTATTTTGTAAATATTAACAAACACAGTATCATCTATGCAACAGTCGTCAGCTGTTAAAAATTCTGATTATAACACGAGTTTTCAAAATTGACGCTGCACTAACGTTAATATTGAAGGTGGAGTTAAAAAATTGATAAAACAATTGAAATCGCTGCGCTATTATTTTGAAAATGTTAATAAACACAGTTTCATATGTTTACTAATGGCAACAGTCGTCAGTTGTTGAAAATTCTGATCATAACAAGAGTTACGAATTTTCAAAAATGTTGCTGCGCTAAGGTTAAAATTGTAGGGAGAGTTAAATATTGAAAAAACAATTGAAATCGTTGCACCATTATTTTGCAAATGTCAAAAAACACAGTTTCACCTGTCTACTAATAGCAACAGCCGTCAGCTGTTAAAAATTCTGATCATAACAAGAGTTACACATTTTCAAAAACGTTGCTGCGCTAAGGTTAAAATTGAGAAAACAATTGAACTTGTTCCGCCATGATTTTGTAAATGTTAAAAAACACAGTATCATCTATTTACTAACTGCAACAGTCATCAGCTGTTAAAAATTCTGATTATAACACGAGTTATGAATTTTCAAAATTGACTCTGCACTAAGGTTAAAATTGAAGGTAGAGTTAAAAAATTGATAAAAAAATTGAAATCGTTGCGCTATTGTTTTGAAAATATTAATAAACACAGTTTCATATATTTATTAACGGCAACAGTCGTCAGCTGTTGAAAATTCTGAACATAACAAGAGTTACGAATTTTCAAAAATGTTGCTGCGCTAAGGTTAAAATTGTAGGAAGAGTTAAATATTGAAAAAAAACATTTGAAATCGTTGCGCCATTGTTTTGAAAATGTTAACAAACACAGTTTAATCTAGTTGCTAACTGCAACAGTTGTCAGCTATTAAAAATTATGATTATAACAAGAGTTATGAATTTTCAAAATTGACGCTGCACTGAGGTTAAAATTTTAGGTGGAGTTAAAAAAATGATAAAACAATTGAAATCGTTGCGCTATTGTTTTGAAAATGTTAATAAATACAGTTTCATATATTTAATAACGGCAATAGTCATCAGCTGTTGAAAATTCTGATCATAACAAGAGTTATGAATTTTTGAAATTATCACTGCACTAAAGTTAAAATTGTAGGTGGAGTTAAAAAAATTAAAAAAAACAATTGAAACCGTTGCGCAATTCTTTTGCAATTGTAAACAGGCATAGTATCATCTATTTACCAACTGCAACAGTTGTCAGCTGTTAAAAATTTTGATTATAGCAAGAGTTATAAATTTTTGAAATTGTCACTGCACTAAAGTTAAAATTGTAGGTGGAGTTAAAACATTGAGAAAACAATTTTAATTGTTGCACAATCCTTTTGCAATTGTTAACAGGCATAGTATCATCTATTTAATAACTTCAACAGTCATCAACTGTTAAAAATTTTGATTATAGCAAGAGGTATAAATTTTTGAAATTGTCACTGCACTAAAGTTGAAATTGTAGGTGAAGTTAAAACATTGAGAAAACAATTTTAATCGTTGCGCAATTATTTTGCAATTGTTAACAGGCATAGTATCATCTATTTACTAACTGCAACAGTCGTCAGCTGTTAAAAATGTTGATTATAACAAGAGTTATGAATTTTCAAAATTGTCGCTTCTCTAAGTTTAAAATTGTAAGTGGAGTTAAAAAATTGACAAAACAATTGAAATCGTTGAGCCATTGTTTTGAAAATATTTGAGAATACGGATTCATCTATTTACTAACTGTAACCGTCATCAGCTATTAAAAATTTTGATTTTGATAAGAGTTATGAATTTTCAAAAATGTTGCTGCTCCGAGGTTAAAATTGTGGGTGGAGTTAAAGAATTGAAAAAACAATTGAAATCGTAGCGACATTATTTTGCAAATATTAACAAAAACGGTTTCATCTATTTACTAACTGTAACAGTCATCAGCTATTTAAAATTCTGATTATAACAAAAGTTATAAATTTCCGAAATTGTCGCTGCAATGAAGTTAAAATTGTAGGTGGAGTTAAAAAATTGAGAAAACAATTGAAATCGTAGCGCCATTGTTTTGAAAATTATAACAAACACAGCTTCATCTATTTACTAACTGTAACAGTCGTCAGCTATTAAAAATTCTGATTACAAGAATTATGAATTTTCAAAATTGTCGCTGCGGCAATGTTAATCTATGTACTAACTGTAATAATCGCCAGCTATTAAAATGTACGAGTTTATCTAAAAGATCTGGATTGTCTGATGCAAATAGAAACTGTTACGGAGATTATAAAAAAAGGAATTACATATTAACTACATTGCAAATCTAGCGAAGAAAAAAATTTAAAATTAAAATAAATAGGAGCAATCTTAACTAATTGTGGGTATATGAATTTTAATGTATTTGCAAATTATTTTGTTCTTATTTTGTAAGCAAGACTAACAAAGATTAATAAACCAAACTAAACTACAACCATTCCCAGTGGCGGCTCGTGGAACATGTTGATGGTAGAGCCACTTATACCCCCTCCTCCTTTTCGGAAAAAAGAAAGAACGATTTATCTTCCTAGATCAAAGTAACTGCCGAAAAAGTGTTTTAAGAATGAATTAAAAATTCTTGCTTTGAACTTGAAACTACAAGTACTGCCATGGCTCCTTGGCTCTATATAACGACCCCTGACCATTCCTAATGGGCCTAAAATAAAGTAAGTGTTAAACGCAAGTCATTACCACATCCGGCACGAACTTGATTTAGACATGTGATTTAAATAAACAATACCCCGAATCATTATGCAACGAATATCCATTAATTATCATACATTACCGATTTCTACGATAACCGAAAAACTGGTCCTCGTTATACTAATGACGACACGAAACAAACCAATTTTAAAATTCAGTCTTGCAGTGTCCAGCCATGCAGCTTCCACCGTTCAAAACGCTAGTAATATTACTGTTACTGCAATGCGGTAATTGTGCAAGAATACTAGTGGTAAACCCAACACCATCATACAGCCATGAAATTCCGCTTCGACCCTTGGTGCGTGAATTATCGAGAAAAGGGCACGATGTGGTATTCGCGACCACTCATCCCATGAACGATCCGACACTCACCAGTCTGCAAGAAATCGATTTGAGTTTCGCAAATGAGTTCTGGAAGGAATGCATCGCTCAGCCGAAAACCAACGATATGTTCAATATGGTGTTCGAGCTCTTCACTCTTCTGGTGCACATGAATGAGTTATACGTGAGCCATCCCAGCATGCAAGCGTTGATCAAAAACGAAACGGAACATTTTGATCTTGCGATACTCGAATACGTCGTTCCGACGTTGTTCGCTTTCAAGCACCGATTCAACTGTCCGTTTATAGGATTTTCTTCGTTGAATTCGCCGAATATGGATCACGGGATGTTGGGGAATAGTTTTAATCCAACTCTGTATCCGGATTCGTATTTTTGCCAGGAGAAAAGGGATGGATTTTCGGATCGGCTTTGGAATTTCTTTTTGACGACGTCTTTGGACATCTGGAAATATTTTGTGATGTATGAGAAGATGGAGGAAATTGTTAGAACTAACTTTGGAGATGGATATCCAGATACTGAAACACTGGCTCGGGAAGTGGATATGCTGTTTATTACTACGAATATTGCATTGAATACTGTGAGGCCGGTGACGCCTTCTACAATTTTCTTGGGTGGAGGTATTCATATTAGAGAGAGCGAGGAACTTCCTAAGGTATGACGATATTAGTTAACTTGATATTCATAGAATGAACAGCTAGAAATTATTGGTGATAACGTTGTAATACACGACAGGGTGGTAAACTGGTTAAATTGTTTCGCCCTTAAACTTTAAATGAACCTATAAAACTATGTTTGTTCAATAACATACATTTTACTTAGTAGGGGTGTTTTGAGATTTTTATGGAGTAATGAAGTATAAACAATTCTGAGCAAATTTGTGAAGTTTCACGCCCGCAGCAATTGTTTTTATATTTTTTTTATCGGCTTGAGCGAACGCACAATTTGGAGGTGGCCACAAGCTAAGATTTTGCGCGATTATCGAGCATTCTAGAAATGGCGTATTTTCAGATTTTAATGGAGTAATAAAGAATAAACAATTCTGAGTAAATTTGTGAAGTTTCACGCCCGCAGCAATTGTTTTTATATTTTTTTTAATCGGCTTGAACGAACGCACAATTTGCAGGTGGCCACACGCTAAGATTTTGCGCGATTATCGAGCATTCTAGAAATGGCGTATTTTCAGATTTTATTGGAGTAATAAAGAATAAACAATTCTGAGTAAATTTGTGAAGTTTCACGCCCGCAGCAATTGTTTTTATATTTTTTTTAATCGGCTTGAACGAACGCACAATTTGCAGGTGGCCACACGCTAAGATTTTGCGCGATTATCGAGCATTCTAGAAATGGCGTATTTTCAGATTTTATTGGAGTAATAAAGAATAAACAATTCTGAGTAAATTTGTGAAGTTTCACGCCCGCAGCAATTGTTTTTATATTTTTTTTATCGGCTTGAGCGAACGCACAATTTGCAGGTGGCCTCCCGGTAAGATTTTGCGCAATTATCGAGCATTCTAGAAATGGCTTATTTTCAGATTTTAATGGAGTAATAAAGAAAAAACAATTCTGAGTAAATTTGTAAAGTTTCACGCCCGTAGCAATAGTTTTTATATTTTTTTTATCGGCTTGAGCGAACGCACAATTTGCAGGTGGCCACACGCTAAGATTTTGCGCGATTATCGAGCATTCTAGTAATGGCGTATTTTCAGATTTTAATGGAGTAATAAAGAATAAATAATTCTGAGTAAATTTGTAAAGTTTCACGCCCGTAGCAATAGTTTTTATATTTTTTTTATCGGCTCGAGCGAACGCACAATTTGCAGGCGGCCACACGCTAAGATTTTGCGCGATTATCGAGCATTCTAGTAATGGCGTATTTTCAGATTTTAATGGAGTAATAAAGAATAAATAATTCTGAGTAAATTTGTGAAGTTTCACGCCCGTAGCAATAGTTTTTATATTTTTTTTATCGGCTCGAGCGAACGCACAATTTGCAGGTGGCCACACGCTAAGATTTTGCGCGATTATCGAGCATTCTAGTAATGGCGTATTTTCAGATTTTAATGGAGTAATAAAGAATAAATAATTCTGAGTAAATTTGTGAAGTTTCACGCCCGTAGCAATAGTTTTTATATTTTTTTATCGGCTCGAGCGAACGCACAATTTGCAGGCGGCCACACGCTAAGATTTTGCGCGATTATCGAGCATTCTAGAAATGGCGTATTTTCAGATTTTAATGGAGTAATAAAGAATAAATAATTCTGAGTAAATTTGTGAAGTTTCACGCCCGTGGCAATTGTTTTTATATTTTTTTTATCGGCTTGAGCGAACGCACAATTTGCAGGTGGCCACACGCTAAGATTTTGCGCGATTATCGAGCATTCTAGAAATGGCGTATTTTCAGATTTTAATGATGTAATAAAGAATAAACAATTCTGAGTAAATTTGTGAAGTTTCACGCCCGTAGCAATAGTTTTTATATTTTTTTTATCGGCTTGAGCGAACGCACAACTTGGAGATTACCACAAGCTACGATTTTGTGCTGGAATATCCATTAATTATCGTATAATTAACGATTTTTATAAACCGAAAAACACGTTCCCGTTATTCTAATCACCATGCAGTTTCGATTTAGTTGTGCAGTTTCCAGCCATGCCGTCTCCACTATTTCAAACGCAAATAATATTACTGTTACTACATTGCACCGATTCTGAAAGAATACTAGTGGTAAATCCAACCCCAGCCTACAGCCACGAAATCCCACTCCGACCCTTGGTGCGTGAATTATCGAGAAAAGACCACGATGTGGTATTCGCGACCACTCATCCCATGAACGATCCGACACTTACCAGTCTGCAAGAAATTGATTTGAGTGCGGAAAATGAGGTTTGGAAGAAGGTCGTTGCCCAGCCGAAAACCAAAAATATGTTTAATATGGTGTTCGATCTCATCAATCTTTCGCTATATATAAATGAGTTATATGTGAGTCATCCTAGCATTCAAGCGTTGATCAAAAATGAAACGGAACATTTCGATCTTGTAATACTTCAATACACCCTTCCAACGTTTTTCGCCTTCAAGCACAGATTCAACTGCCCGTTTATTGGATTTTTGACGTTGAATCCGCCGAACCTGGATCACAAGAAGTTGGGGAATGGTTTCAATCCAACTCTGTATCCAGATTCGTATTTTTGCCAGGAGAAGAGGGATAGTTTTTCGGATCGGTTTTTGAATTTCTTTAAGACGACCTCTTTTGAAATCTTTAGATATTTCGTGATAAATCCGAACATAAATGTAATTATTAAAGCTAATTTTGGAGATGGATATCCAGATGCTGAAGAACTGGCTCGTGAAGTGGATGTGCTGTTTACCACTGCGAATATTGCGTTGAACACTGTGAGGCCAGTAACGCCATCTACAATTTTCTTGGGCGGAGGTATTCATATTAGAAAGAGGAAGGAACTTCCTAAGGTTTGTCGATATTAGTTAACTCACTACTAACTTGATATCAAACAGTTTTAAAAATGAGAGAGGGTGTTGGATATATGTACGTCCAGTATTTAATAAATTTTATTTTCAGAAAATAAAATGTATTAAATACTGGACGTACATATATCCAACACCCTCTCTCAACATATCCACCTAGTAACATGGATCAAACTCACAACTCTAGTTTTAAAAATGTTTTGTGAGTTTGTGGAGACATTTTTTTGACGTACACCATTGATCGAACTTAGTATAGACTAATTCATACTGCTTCCGAGATTTTGCTGGAAGCAATGTTTTCATTGCCATTGCCGTGGCCTCTTCGATATCGGAAAGAATGTTTTGAATATCACTACTATCACTATCACACAGTGGCGGCTCGTGGAACGTGTTGATGGTAGAGCCACTTATACAACTCCCCCGGCTCCACTCATTTTTGAAGAAAGAAAAAAAAATATCTTCCTAGATCAAAGGAACTGGAGGAAAAGTGTTTTAAGAATTAATTAAAATTCTTGCTGAGCTTGAAACTGCAGGTAGTGCCATGACGAACCATCCCTGGCTTTAATGTGTCAAATATTGAAGTGGATTATCAAAATTAGATTAATTCTAAATGCATTTTGAAATTTTGAAGCTTAGTTCGGCCGAAATTATTTTTTTACGATTTTTATAAGCACCGACCGATTTTTTTTTCTGTGCTTTTCAATTTTGAGGATAGCCATTTTGTTTGGAGCCATAGTGTGTCAAATGTTGAAGTGGATTATTAAAATTAGGTACATTCTGGATGCATTTTGAAATTTTAAAGCTTTCTTTGGCCGAAATTATTTTTTTACGATTTTTATAAGTAGCGACTGCATTTTTTTCTCTGCTTTTCGACTTTTGAGGATTTCCATTTTGTTGGTTGTCATTTTGTTTCCAGCTGTGCGATGTCAAGTATTGAAGTGGATTATCAAAATTAGATTCATTCTGAATACATTTTGAAATTTTGAAGCTTACTTTGGCCGAAATGAATTTTTTACAATTTTTATAAGCGCAAACTGCAATTTTTTTCTGTGTTTTTCAACTTTTGATGGTTGTCATTTTGTTTCCAGCTATATTATGTCAAGTATTGAAGTGTATTATCAAAATTAGATTAATTCTGAATGCATTTTGAAATTTTTAAGCTTAGTTCGGCCGAAATTATTTTTTTACGATTTTTATAAGCAACTGATTTTTTTTTCTGCTTTTAAATATTGAAGTAGATTATCAAAATTAGGTTCATTTTGGATGCATTTTGAAATTTTGAAGCTTACTTTGGCCGAAATGAATTTTTTACAATTTTTATAAGCGCAAACTGCAATTTTTTCTCTGTTTTTCAACTTTTGATGGTTGTCATTTTATTTCCAGCTGTGCAATGTCAAGTAATAAAGTGGATTATCAAAATTAGGTTCATTTTGGATGCATTTTGAAATTTTGAAGCTTACTTTGGCCAAAATGAATTTTTTACAATTTTTATAAGCGCAAACTGCAATTTTTTTCTCTGTTTTTCAACTTTTGATGGTTATCATTTTGTTTCCAGCTGTACAATTGTTACTATTGAAGTGGATTATCAATATTAGATTCATTCTGAATGCATTTTGAAATTTTGAAGCTTACTTTGGCCGAAATGAATTTTTTACAATTTTTATAAGCGCAAACGGCAATTTTTTTCTCTGTTTTTCAACTTTTGATGGTTATCATTTTGTTTCCAGCTGTACAATTGTTACTATTGAAGTGGATTATCAATATTAGATTCATTCTGAATGCATTTTGAAATTTTGAAGCTTACTTTGGCCGAAATGAATTTTTTACAATTTTTATAAGCGCAAACTGCAATTTTTTCTCTGTTTTTCAACTTTTGATGGTTGTCATTTTATTTCCAG
Source organism: Ocypus olens (assembly GCA_910593695.2). Lineage (NCBI taxonomy): Eukaryota > Metazoa > Arthropoda > Insecta > Coleoptera > Staphylinidae > Ocypus > Ocypus olens. Next base: position 11,059,102 of record OU343059.1, on the reverse strand, counting down.
CTGTGCAATGTCAAGTAATAAAGTGGATTATCAAAATTAGGTTCATTTTGGATGCATTTTGAAATTTTGAAGCTTACTTTGGCCAAAATGAATTTTTTACAATTTTTATAAGCGCAAACTGCAATTTTTTTCTCTCTTTTTCAACTTTTGATGGTTATCATTTTGTTTCCAGCTGTACAATTGTTACTATTGAAGTGGATTATCAATATTAGATTCATTCTGAATGCATTTTGAAATTTTGAAGCTTACTTTGGCCGAAATGAATTTTTTACAATTTTTATAAGTGCAAACTGCAATTTTTTTCTCTGTTTTTCAACTTTTGATGGTTGTCATTTTGTTTCCAGCTGTACTATGTCAAGTATTAAAGTGAATTATCAAAATTAGATTCATTTTGGATGCATTTTGAAATTTTGAAGCTTACTTTGGCCGAAATGAATTTTTTACAATTTTTATAAGCGCAAACTGCAATTTTTTCTCTGTTTTTCAACTTTTGATGGTTGTCATTTTATTTCCAGCTGTGCAATGTCAAGTATTGAAGTGGATTATCAAAATTAGATTCATTTTGGATGCATTTTGAAATTCTGAAGCTTACTTTGGCTGAAATGAATTTTTTACAATTTTTATAAGCGCAAACTGCAATTTTATTCTCTGTTTTTCAACTTTTGATGGTTGTCATTTTGTTTCCAGCTGTACAATGTCAAGTATTGAAGTGGATTATCAAAATTAGGTTCATTTTGGATGCATTTTGAAATTTTGAAGCTTACTTTGGCCGAAATGATTTTTTTACAATTTTTATAAGCGCAGACTGCAATTTTTTGTCACCTTTTCAACTTTTGATGGTTGTCATTTTGTTTCCAGCTATAATCAGTGCGGCTCGTGGAACATGTTGATGGTAGATCAACTTATACAATATATAAGGAGGGGCCTTATTTTTTGAACAAAGAACGATTTATCTTCCCAGACCAAAGTGTTTTAAGAATTAATTAAAAACTATTGCTGAGCTTGAAACTACAGGTAGTGCCATGGCTCCTTGACTCTGTATAACGAGCCGCCCCTGCTATCACACATTTTTTTCTGCAATTTATAACAGTATAATACTCACAGATAATTTTTTCCACAAAGAATAATGGCGACTGACAATTGTGCAATTTATTTACTGGTTGCTAAGTAACGTTTTCGTCAATGCACTCTGGACAAAACGTTATTCATTATTTTATTCATTGAATAATTAGCAGCAGTTAAAATGATTTTTACAAAATATTACTCATATGAAGAACTTCTTTGAAAATTGCTGCACGATCGAAAATAAAATTTTGTAAGGCACTCGTGTAAAAAGTTTATTTATTGCACTCCTGGCTTTAAAAACACTCGCCAGTTCGCTTTTTACACTTGTAAGTAATTGTGGAGGCTTTCACTTCGTGATACATTTTGAATAATTCAAATAAAAACGAATAACTTTGTTGGTATCACTTTATTAATAAAGTACCATAAATAACTATTATAATATCCTCTATATACCGAAAACCAGGTCCCCGTTATTCTAATCACCATGCAGTTTCGATAACACGAAGCAAACCAATTTTAAAATTTAGTCGTGCAGTTTCCTGCAATGCCGTCTCTACCTTTTAAAACGCTAATAATATTACTGTTACTACATTACACCGATTGTGCAAGAATACTAGTGGTAAATCCAACACCATCATACAGCCACGAAATCCCACTCCGACCCTTGGTGCGTGAATTATCGAGAAAGGGCCACGATGTGGTATTCGCGACCACGCATCCCATGAACGATCCGACACTCACCAGTCTTCAAGAAATCGATTTGAGTTCCGAAAATGAGCTTTGGAAGAAGACCGTTGCTCAGCCGAAAACCAAAAATATATTCAACATGGTGTTCGATCTCATCAATCTTGTGACATACATGAATGGGTTATATGCGAGTCATCCTAGCATGCAAGCGTTGATCAAAAACGAAACGGAACATTTTGATCTTGTAATAGTTGAATACTTAATTCCAACGTTTTTCGCCTTCAAGCAGAGATTCAACTGCCCGTTTATTGGATTTTTGACGTTGAATTCGCCGAACGTGGATCACAAGATGTTGGGGAATGGTTTTAATCCAACTCTGTATCCAGATTCGTATTTTTGCCAGGAGAAGAGGGATGGATTTTTGGATCGGTTTTGGAATTTCTTTATGACGACCTCTTTCGAAATCTTTAAATGTTTTTTGATATATCCGAAGGTAGATGAAGATGTTGAAGCTAACTTTGGAGAAGGATATCCAGATGCTGAAACACTGGCTCGTGAAGTGGATATGCTGTTTATCACCACGAACATTGCGTTGAATACTGTGAGGCCGGTAACGCCATCTACAATTTTCTTGGGCGGAGGTATTCATATTAGAGAGAGCCAGGAACTTCCTAAGGTATGTCGATATTAGTTGATCTTGACATCCATAGAATGAACAGAAAGAAATTATTGGGAGCTAGGTTGTAATAACCACCAAGGGACGGGCCTCTACGCCGGGTTTGAAATAGAACATTTAAAGAACTATTAAATTATAATAGTCATATCCCACTGGTGGGTGGGCTTTATCCCACAATCCAACCCGTTAACTGCAGCGCAAATGAAACTTCAAGGTAAACATAAGCCAAGGTTTCGTAAGTTTATTTGAAAACCTAAGGATGGGGCATTATAAGATTTTTTTTTTATGGAATAATGAAGTATAATCCATTATAACTAAGTCTGTAAAGTTTTAAGTTCGTAGCATTTGTTATCACCTCGAGGGTACGCGCAACTTCGAGATGACCTTAAGCTAAAATTTCCTACGATTATTACGAAACCTAGTGAAGGGTGTAATAATAAAGTACTGTAGATTTTAAGCATATTTGTAAATTTACAAATACATGTTTTATTTATTCTGTCTCGAGTTATCCAAAACTTCGAGTTAAGATTTTGTGCGACTATTAAGAAATTTAGCGATTAAGAGATTTCAAATTTTTACAAATAAATAGAGAATACTCAATTTTAAGTGAATTTTTGAAGCTTAAAATTTGTAACAATTTTATCACTGCACAACTTCTAGATGATTATCATAAGCTAGGACTTCGTGGGATTATCTAGAAATTTAGAACCGGAGAATTTTGAGATTCTTATACTGTATTAAAGTATAATCAATTTTCAGTAAATTTGAGTAGTTTCTCAGGTATTTTTTCAAGGATCATTTTTAACGAATTTTTTCTAGAGATTTTTTGTAGACTTTCTTTTATTTCAAAATTTTTCTCCGGACTTTTTGTCAGAACTTTTTCGGGACATTTTTTCCTGTTTTTTTTGAGGACATTTTTTAAAGTCTCTTTCTGGACTTTTTTAGTCTATGGATTTTTATTTCAGGAAAACCTTCCTCAGAACTTTTTTTGGGTCTTTTTTATGGAATATCTTGCAAGACTTTAGGATTTTTTTTAATTACATTTTTTAAGATTATTTTATTTACATTTTTTTAGAATTGTTTTAATTACTTTGACTTTATTTTCAGTAGTTTTTCAGGTATTTTTTTAAAGATCTTTCCAAAGAATTCTTTTACAAATTTTTTGAAGACTTTATTTTATTTCAAAATTTTTCTCAGGACTTTTTCAAGAATTTTCTTTCAGGACTTTTTTTCGGGACATTTTTTCCTGTATTTTTTGAAGACATTTTTTAAAGTCTCTTTCTGGACTTTTTTCAGTCTATGGATTTTTATTTCAGGAAAACCTTCCTGAGAACTTTTTTTTGGGTCTTTTTTATGGAATATCTTGCAAGACTTTAGGATTTTTTTTTAATTACATTTTTTAAGATTATTTTATTTACATTTTTTTAGGATTGTTTTTTTTAATTACTTTGACTTTATTTTCAGTAGTTTTTCAGGACTTTATTTTATTTCAAAATTTTTCTCAGGACTTTTTGTCAGAACTTTTTCAAGAATTTTCTTTCAGGACTTTTTTTCGGGACATTTTTTCCTGTATTTTTTGAGAACATTTTTTCAAGGCCACTTTCTGGATTTTTTTCGCAACCTCGTTAAGGAATTTTTTGTGCGTTTTTTTCAGGAATTTTTTGAAACTATTTTTGTCGGGAGTTTTTTCAGTACATTTTCTTCAGGACTCTTTTTCAGGACTGTTTTTATGACCTTTTTAATACTTTTTCCAGGATTTTCTTTAGAATTTTTTATCTGGACTTTATTTTCAAAACTTTTTTCAGGAACTCTTTATTCAAGATTCTTTTTCAATCCAGTTTTTAAAACTTTTTTATAGGACTTTTGTTCAGAAGCATTTATTTGGGACTTTTCTATAATTTCCATGATTTTTGATCTAATACACTATTTTTTTCTGGCCATTTTTCGTGCCTTTTCAGGATTTTTTAATACCGTTTTTCAGGTCTTTTTAAAGGCCTTTCTTTAGGTCTTATCATAGGCCTTTTTTAGGTCTTAAGAAAGGCCTTTTTCAGGACTCTTGGAGATTTTTTGAAGACTTTCTTTTATTTCAAAAATTTTCTGACTTTTTGTCAGAACTTTTTTCAAGAATTTTCTTTCAGGACTTTTTTTCTGGATATTTTTGCCTGACATTTTTTCAATGCCTCTTTTTGGACTTTTTTCGGAACCTCTTTAAGGATTTTTTTCAGTGCGTTTTTTTAAGATATTTTGTCAGGAATTTTTTGGAACTATTTACAAGAGATATTTTGTCAGGAATTTTTTTGAACTATTTTTCGAGAGATATTTTGTCAGGAATTTTTTTGAGCTATTTTTCAAGAGATATTTTGTCAGGAATTTTTTTGGGCAATTTTTCGAGAGATATTTTGTCAGGAATTTTTTGGAACTATTTTTCAAGAGATATTTTGTCAGGAATTTATTTGGGCAATTTTTCGAGAGATATTTTGTCAGGAATTTTTTTGAATTATTTTTCGAGAGATATTTTGTCCGGAATTTTTTGGAACCATTTTACAAGAGATATTTTGTCAGGAATTTTTTTGGGCAATTTTTCGAGAGATATTTTGTCAGGAATTTTTTGGAACTATTTTTCGAGAGATATTTTGTCAGGAATTTTTTTGGGCAATTTTTCGAGAGATATTTTGTCAGGAATTTTTTGGAACTATTTTTCGAGAGATATTTTGTCAGGAATTTTTTGGAACTATTTTTGTTTTTCGGGACTTTTATAAAGGACTCTTTCTCTGGACTTTTTTTAGGACTTCTTAATTATTTTTAGAACTGTTTTGGGGACTTTTTAAAATACTTTTTTCAGAACTTATGTTCAGAATTTTTTATCAGGACTTTTCTTCAGAATATTTTATCAGGACTTTATTTTCAACTTTTTTTTCTTTCGAATACCTAAGAAAAGAAAAATATAAATTATTATTATACCATCAAATCGGAGTCACATCAACCTTTTTTTAAATTCGCTATGACTACGAAAATTAGTGGCCGCATTCAGAAAATAAATGTTTTTTGTTTAATTTTTCATTCAAATTCTTTTGAATATTTGTTTCGAGTTTGAATAAATAAGTGATTCATTAATTTCTTCAAGAATATGATAGTGGAAGTATCATTTATATTAAACTATACATTATTGTATTGTCAAGGTCATTTCAATATTAAACAAACTTGTCATTAAGATATAATAATTAGTGTGAGTTTGTGATTAGTGCTAACCTTGATGAGTATTATAATGAGATTGTAATTTGTGCATGTATTTTTAAACGAAAATTTCTAGTCGTTAAACCATTATTAAACAAAATATGAAGGTAATTAACTCAAATATTATAATAGGCAGTCCTAGTATTGCTGAATTGCTCGCCGGAGAATCATGTTTCGAATATGTTCCGCGTTAAACCTCCTCTTCCTAATACTAGCAAGTTGTGAATGCGCGAGAATTCTCGTCATAATTCCAACACCTTCATACAGCCACCAAATCTCCATCCAACCAATAGTTAAAGAACTATCCGGCAGAGGCCACGACTTGGTCTTCGCAACAACACATCCGATGAATGACGAGAGTTTGAAAAATGTTCGCGAAATCGATCTGAGCTCCGCGTTCAAAATCTGGATGCAGACCATCGCCAAGCCGAAGAGCAGCGACATCTTCAGCATGATTTTCGATATTTCCAAAACCTTAATAAAAATCAACGAGCTAGCTCTGACTCATCCGGAAATGCAGGCGTTGATCAGGAATGAAACGGAACATTTCGACCTGGTGATGATTGAATACATCAATCCAACGATGTTCGCGTTCAAGCATCGGTTCAACTGTCCCTTCATCGGATTCACCACGCTGAATCCACCCAACATGGACCAGAAATGGCTGGGGAATGCGTATAATCCCACCTTGTATCCCGATTCGTATCTTTGCAAGGAGTTGAGGGAGAGTTTCGCGGATCGGATCCACAATTTCGTCATGTACACGGCTGTTGAGGTTTGGAAAAATTTGGTAGCATTCAGGGAGGTAAATCGGATTGTTCGGAAGAATTTCGGAGATGATTATCCCGATGCTGGGAGTTTGTGCGCGGATGTTGATATGTTGTTTGTAACGGCGAATTTAGTGTTGAATACCGTGAGGCCGGTTGCTCCATCGACGGTTTTCTTGGGAGGAGGTGTTCATATTAAAGCGGAAATGGAACTTCCTCAGGTAAAAATTTATTGGTCATCGTGTGTGTAATTAGGGGGTTGCAAAATTCAGCAATGCTTCGAAATGATCTAATAATTAACCATATGCGTAAATATGAAAAATAACATTGGACACATAATTGATCCTTGAGGCATACCATGTGTGTGCGTGGCAAAGGGGAAGGATTGAGTAAGCCCAATTTGTGGGAGCCATAAGGGATCAAATAAGATTAACAAAATTGAATTTTTTGGATAATTGACACATTGCTAATCAATTTGAAGTATTTAACATGGAGGCTGCCGTGAGCATCACCTGTGATGCTCGCTCACGGTTCACCACGGTATCGTGAGCATCCATATTGCAAGGTCGGTCCTCAGTAAACTCAATTATTTTTGTAGAAAAAAATATGATTTCGTTCCTTGTAAGTCTTTAGAATAATCACAAATCAATTTCCCCATACTTCTTCATTTATTTCTATCTGGGCACCTAAGGAATGATATTTTCTTCTTATGTGTTAATTACACGAAATGGTCTAACTATCGTCGACGAAGCGCCATAACCGCCATTTGGACCAAAATTGAAATTTTAACATCAATCTTTTCCCAGAAAGCTACAAATCAGTTTTTTTATCTCTCCTGTCAAATTTGGTAAATGTGATAGGCGGTATTACCGCCTCACCGACGATATGGTAAATATTACCTATTTCTATTACATTCAATACTTGATGCGCTCCACTCTTGATGGAACCAGTAATTCAAATTTGGCGAAAAACTCGTTTTTATTTTCAGTTACCTATCACATGTTTCGATCATTGAAGATCATTATCGATGTCTAAACTTTTATGATCAAAACACGTATCAGGTTAATATATTTTTAATTTTAATTTGTACGCAAGTGTCTGCATTTTCCCTTCAACGTAACTGCAATTCTTAATATCATATAGGTTTAACATAATGTTTCACCAAGTGACCAATGAGAAACAAGTATATGACTTAATATCATTTTCTTTCTAGGACTTGAAAGCGTATCTGGACAAATCCAAACACGGGATCATCTACGTCAGCTTCGGCAGCAACGTGAACAGTGCACAGCTTCCCAACCAATTCAAGGAAATCCTATTGAAGGCATTCGAAGAACTACCGTACGACTTCTTGTGGAAATACGAGGATGCAAGTTTGAAAAGTCTACCCAAAAATCTCCGATTGATGAAATGGGTGCCGCAACAGGATCTCCTCAGTACGTATATTCCTAACCATGTTCACACTTAATTAATTAATGATTGAAGGAAGGCCCTATTAGGTTGATATAATCTACCCTGTATCCAGTGACGGTTCGCGGGGTTTTTACTGGTACGGCCGAGGAACAAGAGGTGCGGTCACGCAGCCAGCCGTGTCTGTAACTAACCCTACCTATCTGTATGACCACCTCTTGTTCCTCGGCCGTACCAGAAAAAAACCCGCGAACCGTCACTGGAACGAACCCTTCTAGCAACCCTGTGAAAAAAGCTTTTTCAGTGAACTATGCCCAACTTTGACGATGTGTAGTGAGTTGGAAAAAATGTATCAACTCGATCCACCATAAAGGCATTAAAATTTGATCAATTCCCTATGCAGGACTCAAAGAACGAAGTTCCTACGACGATTTGGCACCATGTTATGAGTGTGCATTTTGAGGTTTTTCGCGCATAACTCAGCGACTTTTCAACCAAATTGGACAATTCTTCTTAAATTGAACCAACCTTACTTCATTGTTTATTATTAAACCTTTAATCCCTCCATAAATTACCGTTTAAATCATTAAAATGAATGTAGAATTTCGACGACATGACTTATTATTCCGGGATTTTTACGGCACGTTTATTTGAAAATAGTAAAGGGTTACAAGTTTTTAGGTGATTTAACATTCAAATTATCAAAATCATCCCTCGGAATTACTATTTAGAAGCTTTTAAACATTTTACGTTCGAATTTCACCGCCTCGTCGCCATCTATTCGACGATAGCCGAACTACTAAGTGATGTTTTTGAACAGCGCCAAAATGCTCGAACTTTATCCTTATATTCAAAGTGTTAATATTCAGCCATGCGCCATACACGAAACGATAGACGATATAATTCCAAATTGAATGGTGTATAAAATAGCTGAGGCAATTTAGCCGTTTTCTTGTAATTTGCAAATGAAAATTAAGCACGACACACTTACCGACATTTACAGTTCACTGTAACTTAAAAATTAAATGCACAACAATTTGCTATATTCTTCAATTAAATATGGGTCCCAATACTTATTACTGATTATTCATTCAACTTTTTATATTATTAATGCATTACAATAAGAGAAAAAATGAGGAATCCTAATCTTTATAGAGGGTACCCTCTGTTATCGTGGGGATAAACTACGTTTTCATTTGTGGATTTAATAATTGTTTTAATAATGGAAGAATATTCAAAAACTTAAGAAGACTGTTATCTTATAAAATAATAAATTTACTTGTAGATATTTTCGTATTTAAATTGCAGAAACAATACATTATAATATATCCGCCTTATCACAGGCAATCCAATATACGTATATCTATTATTAATTTATTATTTAAAACTCCCAATTCTAAACGTGACAGGGACAAACCCATAAGTGTACTCTTACGTAAATTTTCAGAAATAATGCAAATATTTAGTACTTAAATTGCAGAAATAATTATATTATATAAACGCCTACTTACTGGCAACCCAATATACGTGTAACTAATAATGATTTATTATTTAAAACTTCCAATTTTAAACGTAACAGCGACAAAACCATAAGTAATATTTCTGAAGCACTACCAAGTATTACACTTATGCTTGTGTCTCTATTACGTTTAGAAATTGAAAACTTTTAATAACAAATTAATATTAGTTAAACGTATATTGGGCTACCTACAAGTAGGTGTTTATATAATACCATTGTTTCCGCAATTTAAGTACTTAAATATTCGCACTATTTTTGAAGCTTACCTCAGCATTACACTTATGGTTTTGTCCCTGTTACGTATTAAATTAGAAGTTTTTAATAATAAATTAATTGCAGTTATGCGTATATCGGGTTGCTTGTAATTAGGCGTGTATATTATAAAATGTTGTTTCTGCAATTTAAATACGTAAATATCCACAAGTGAACTTATTTGATTATAAGATAACATTCTTCTTAAGTTTTTAAATACTATTTTATTATTACAACAATTATTACATTCACAAATTATAAAGTAGTTTCACCCCACAATAACAGGGGGAGCCCTCTACGTAGATTATGATTTCTTGTATATTTCTCTTATTATAATGCATTAAAAATATAAAAAGTTGAATGAATAATCACTAAAAAGTATTCGGGCTCGTATTTGATTGTAGAATATAGCAAATTCTTCTTTATTGAATTTTTATGTTACAGTGAACTGTAAATGTCGGTAAGTGTGTCGTGCTTAATTTTCATTCGCAAATTACACGAAAACCGCTAAATCTCCTCAGCTATTTTATACACCATTCGAGTCAGAATTAAATCGTCTACCGTTTCGTGCACAGCCCATTGCTAAATATTAACACTTTGGCAATAAGTATAAAGTTCGAGCATTTTGGCGCTGTTCAAAAACATCACTTAGCAGTTCAGCCACCGTCCAATAGATGGCGACGAGGCACAGAAATCCGAACGTAAAATGTTTAAAAGATTCTAAATAGCAATTTTAAGGGTTGATTTCGATAATTTAAGCAATAAATCACCGCCAAACATATAATCCTTTAATATTTTGAAATAAAAGTGCTGCAAAAATCCAACAATAATAAATATTTCCGCGGCAATATTTTAATGATTCAAATTGTAATTTACAGAGGTATTAATGGTTTAATAATAAACAATAAAACAAGATTTGTTGTTGTTGGGAAATTAACATTTACTTACGGTGTCATTTTAAACCCAAATAACTCCTAAACATTTATTGATCAATGTCCTTGTTAGCTCAATTGTAGTTATTGTTTCATCGCTGTTAGACTTAAAATCAGAAGTTTTAAATATTGAATTAATAGTCGAAGAGGTTGTATGAATAGAGATAGCATGAAGCGATTAGTTTTGATGCATTTCTTGGTGCAGGGCGGAAAGTTTTATTTAATTTTTGCAAGTATTCATAGAATCCGGGTTCTTTTAGAAAAATACTTGTACTAAATTAATTTAGCTTAAAAATGTAGCCAGTGTAAAATGTGACGGTTAAGGCTCCACTGGTTGAGATCATAACTGATTTTGATTCGGACGAAATGAATGCTGTAAATAAAACTTAACATATTTAACATGTATATTCACTGTAAAATGTAATATGTTTATAAGTATATATCAGAGGCGGCTTGTGGATCTTTGTAAAGGAGGCTAAGACAAAGATGCCGCTCAAAATCTAATTATGTTTTATTTCCTTGCACACAATTCTTTCAAACTACTTTGCAAGAAATGAAAAAACAACCTTTATTGGCATAAACATAATATCTCCATTCTAGAAATCTAGACACAACTAATACAATCGTTCCTCCTCGCCTCTCCTTTCCCCTCACCTCCTGTCCTTCTCCCGTCCCACTTTCTCCAGCGTCCTTACTCCAGCCCCATCCTCTTTCATCCATTCTGTAACCCTTCTGTTCCCATTCACTTCCACGCATTCCTCATTCGCACCCTCACACTCTTCCGCCAGATGCCTCCATGTATCCTTCCTCCACTGACATAATCCACATCTCATATACTCCTCCCCGATCCATTTCTTTCTCGCCCTCTCTCCAGACCCACACCCAGACCTCGCCATTATCACCCTTTGCTCCCTGCTCCACCCACCCTCACTCAGGTATTTCGGTAACCTCCCGTACACTTGCCACCTCCTAAATAAATCATTATATTTGCTCTTTGCTATCCGTCCCTGCCTCTCCCGAGCTTCCTTCTCTTTCACCCATGCCGCCACCTTCAAACCCCTACCAAACCTTCACCTCAGCCAGTCCTACCCTCCTTCAACATTCACACACATCTCCCACACCGCCTTTGCCAATCTCTCCTCCCGTAACTCACACAGCCTCATTTTGTACTTCACCACTCTTTCTATCGCCTCACATGTCAATCTCTCCCTGTTCATCTCCTGCAGTAGAATGTATCCAGGTGTCGACTTCTCTAGCCCCAACATCCGTCTCAAGAACCATAACTGCTCCCTCTCCATACACTCATACACTCTCGTCCTCCCATGCTTCCACCCCCTACAATAGCACAGGACTTATACCCCTGCCACACACTCGTCGAGTGACATGGGAAGTAGCGAGGAAAGGAGGCAGAGACGTAGTGTAGCAACATTACTCGTCATGCCCATTGCTCCCTGTTTTGTCGGTTTTTAGGCACGAGTCAATATAATTGAAAAGATTAAAGGATTGCAAGTTTGGCGGTGATTTAACGTTAAAATTATCAAAATCATCCCTCAGAATTAGTATTTAAAGTTTTTAAACATTTTACGTTCGAATTTCAGCGCCTCGTCGCCATCTATTCGACGATAGCCGAACTACTAAGTGATGTTTTTGAACAGCGCCAAAATGCTTGAACTTTATCCTTATAATCAAAGTGTTAATATTCAGCAATGCGCTATGCACGAAACGATAGACGATTTAATTCCAAATCGAATGGTGTACAAAATAGCTGAGGCAATTTAGCCGTTTTCTTGTAATTTGCGAATGAAAATTAAGCACGACACACTTACCGACATTTACAGTTCACTGTAACTTAAAACCTGTATTAACATGCATTAACAATATAAATAGTTGAATGATTAGTCAGGAATAAGTATTGTTACCCGTATTTGATTGAAGAATATAGCAAATTCTTCTTTATTGAATTTTTATGTTACAGTGAACTGTAAATGTCGGTAAGTGTGTCGTGCTTAATTTTCATTCGCAAATTACACGAAAACCGCTAAATTTACCCAGCTATTTTATACACCATTCGATTCAGAATTAAATCGTCTACCGTTTCATGCACAGCCCATTGGTAAATATTAACACTTTGACAATAGGTATAAAGTTCGAGCATTTTGGCGCTGTTCAAAAACATCACTTAGCAGTTCAGCCACCGTCTAATAGATGGCGACGACGGGCGGAAATCCGAATGTAAAATGTTTAAAAGCTTCTAAATAGCAATTGTAAGCGATGATTTTGATAATTTAAGCATTAAATCACCGACAAACATGTAATCCTTTAATCTTTTGAAATAAAAGTGCTATAAAAATTCTGCAATAATAAATATTGCCGCAGCAATTTTTTAATGGTTAAATTGATTTTAATGATTCAAATTGTAATTTACAGAGGTATTAATGGTTTAATAATAAACAATAAAATAGGATTTGTTGTTGTTGGGAAATTAACATTTACTTACGGAGTTATTTTAAACGCAAATAACTCCTAATCACCATCTCAACCACCTCCCCCTTCCACTCTAGCTCTTTCACTCTCACCTCTCGCCCTTTATTCCTGAACCTCATCCATTTCGTTTTCTCCACATTCACACAAGTCTTCTCTTGTGCATATATCTCTCCACCCTTTTCAACATGCCTTTCATTCCCTCACAATCTCTCGCCATCAACACTATATCATCCGCATATGCACTTTCAATCACCAACCCCCCTCCTGTCCTTTCCTCAACACCTCCTCTAACTCACTAATTTATAGATTATAGATTGAACAGCACCGGGCTCAGAGGACACCCCTGTCTCAATCCTTTCCACGTCGTAAACCACTCCGACACCTTCTCTCCCACTTATGCTTCCACCCACGTTTCCTCATACACGCCTCTTACCCAATCCATCACTCCGTCACTCATCCCCTTTCTCCTCAAACACTCTACCATATACCCCCTCGATGCCGAATCATACACCGCTTTCAAGTCCAGAAATACCTCAAACACACTCCCTTTCCCTTCCATCACTCTCTCTGTCATCCTCGCCAGGATAAAGACCACCAAATTTCATTCAAATCGGAGGGTAACACTTGGGTTAGTTGTCACAAATTGTTATCATTAATTAATTAAATCACCTAGTTGTTTAATTGGTGGAATTTACCAGAAAATGCAGTTCATACATTCACGAAGTAAAATACCATTTTCAATCACTTTGAACCTACATTTACTGTGTGATCGATTTACCACGAGACATAGCAAATTAACATGGGAAAACTGTTTTTTCTAGATTGCTGCTCCCCTATTTAAAATGAAAGGAATCCAGTGCCACCGTTGGATGGATTAATTTATTGTGCTTCATACGATTTCACACAATTGTGAATTAACAATTATTGTTTCTACTCCTTACGGTATGTTGATTAATTCCCTAACAATAAACTGTACGGATGTAAGCTATTTTTCGGTTAGGTGTACGGATGTGAAATCATTGCCAGGTCATAGATAAAATTGTTACGGTGGCGATGGCGACGAGAGCACAGAAAAACAAAAATTGTCACACATCGAACGTCAGGTTTGCATCATAAAAACCCTTTCTCCGTTAGAATAATTATTATTCATTGCAAATAAATTGACATCGAAATAAGCGTCAAACAGATGAACGAGATTTTAATAACGTACATGAATAAAGCAAAATTAATATGATAATTTTGAATAAATTTATTTACTTTTAAGGCTTCTTAAGGTGCGCATCCACCGGCGCTCGCGATCAAGCAATAGCCTGTTCGCCCCATGTTGTCGCGTAACATTAACGGATTTTACCCTGTTCGTCTCGAGTTCGTCAAAAGTCCGCCAGTTGTCGATAATTTTAAAGGGTATGTTTGCCGAACCTCAGTCAGTTGTAGACGGTGAAACTGTTTGCATCAATTTTAAATCGAAAAATTATGGAGAGGATGGATGAAAACGTACTGACGATGGAAAACTGGAACACTGAGCGAACTTCTTGGCAAACAACGTCCAACGAAAATTAATTTCATCTAGAAGTGTTCGTGTAACTGCTCATGTACTGAACACAGGGTGCTCGGGATTTGTTTGCGGGCTAATCGCAAACAGGGCTTGTAGCTGTTTATGAACTGTTCACAATAAGCACCTTTACAGATGGTAAAACAACATTAATATATAATTGTGTGGTACCATATGAAGCGCATTAAAATAATCTACCCAACGGTGGTATTGGATTCCTTTTAGGTTAGGGTGAGGGGAGCAGCAATAAAAAAAAAACAATTTTCCCATGTTAACTCGCAATGTTCGGTGGTAAATCGATCACACGGTGTAATTTCTTTATCGATTAACCCTTTCACGCATTAATTCAACCCTTTACGGTCGGCCGCGTTAGATGGCACGATTCTTGGATTGCGCGCACGCGCAACTGATCCGCCTTCATCCATGATGGCCGCCGGTCTGGAGTGTGACGACCTTGGGGTATCCCGTGACCCAGTCGCGTAACACTTACATAATCCCGCATTCCAGACGCGGAGTTCCCTCCGTCAGTAGGTCAAACGGAATTTTGGTTACAGCTCGCTTATTTAAAGACGGATCGAGCTCGTGTTTTCACAATGGTGTGTATTTTTGTGCGGGGATTTCTAAAATGCTATTGAAATTTTTGTACGGCTTATGGATGAAAAGATTTTTCAGTAAATTACGGTAGAATTCATGTTATTAATTCTTGTAATTAATTTTTCATGTTTGCCACCTCGTTTTAAATTAAATTTGGCACAGGAAGTAATATAATTCTTTACTGAAACATCCGCCATTATGATATCATGACAAACCTTTCTTTTTAATTCAAAATAATTGATTCAAAGTTATTTCGCTGGTATCATATTTTTTTGTAAAAGCGAATGATGTGCAGGGTTCAAAGTTAAGTTATAATCATTCTCTCCTTCACCGACTTATTGATTTACCGTTACACAAATTAGGTAAATTATAAGTTTTATGCGTAGAACTTGTTTGTATATTAATAATTAGGACTTTCAATTATCTAATATGCACTCGTATGTCGACTTATAGTCTCCAAAATACGTTTTGTCGCCAATAAATACGAGTGCAAAGGGTTTCCGAGAAACTGCGAGGAAAAGTAATTTGCCAATACAAATAATAACAATCCACAGGCTCGTGCTGTATGCAACGAACTGGTTTCTACCTGCAGATGTGAATACTGTGCTGCATATATTACGTCCCAATTGTTCGTAACGCAGCTTAAATTATACATCAAATAATACGTGCAATTCGTTTCTACATTAATAATGATCCAAGGACATTCAACTATTAATATATTAACGAGATACAGCGAGGAAAAGTAATTTACTATTAGAAATATTAACAATCTGCAGACTCTCACTATATGCAACCAAGCTTACATATGGTAGATGTCATATCTTAGTAAAATTTCATATTTTTCCATACTATAAGAACATTGGTGAGGCTTCGTCTCTGTTGTTGAGTTGATGTCGAATTACCCCATTGTAAACTTTAAAATTTTCTATTCGATGATTATCTGATGAGATCTGGAGGTTGCAGGTTCGATCCCTGTCGGAGGCATGTTCACACTTTTGATTTAGCTATATACGGAGAATCTTCGATTATTATTTATTTAATTATTTAAAATTTTCTGTTGCAGGACATAAAAACGTGAAGCTGTTTATAACCCATGCGGGACTTCAATCGACGGAAGAAGGATTGTTCAACCACATCCCCATGCTGGCCATGCCCTTCTTCGCGGATCAACCATACAACGCCCATCAAATTCACTCAAAGGGGGCCGGTTTGATGATTGAAAATTTTGATTCGCTAACATCGGATCAATTGAAGGATTCTGTACTAGAACTCATCAATAATTCGACGTAAGTAATTTTATGATTTATAAATGTTTCTTGTTTCTCGGCACACCATCGCTCTAATTTCGTATCAAATAAAATATGTCAAACATAATTGGTGTCACTATAGAAAATAAGCTCAAATTTTTTTTTCAAAAAATTCAAACATTATTTTTCACCTGAAATTTTTATCAGAATTTTTATTTTTATTTCTATAGAAAATAGTTTCATTGATAGTTATAACATATATTTATTTCATTAATATCTGTTCAGCCGTTTTCGTGAAAAATATTTTTTTAAATTTTTTTTAAATCTCATAAAAATTATTTTTTGAGTTTCACACCAAAGGATGCCAACTTATGACATTAATTAAAGGTTAATACTTTAGAGGGCAGATTTTTCATACTTATCCCGTTAGCTTCAAAAGCTCACAATCCATGAAAAAAAAAACAATATATGTCTAATTTCACATTAACAACTCTTGTTATGTAATATCCTATTATTATTATTTTCAGGTATGTGGAGAATTTAAAAAGACTAGCATCTATAGCCAGTGACCAACCGATGACACCACTTGAAAAGGCAGTTTGGTGGACGGAATATGTTATTCGCCATAAGGGCGCTAAGCACTTGAAAGGTCCTATAGTTCCGTACTACCAGTACTATTTATTGGATGTATTTGGATTTTTATTGGCGCTGTTATTAATTGTATTGTTCTCTATGTACAAAATCTTGGGTTGTTTTTGTAGGAGAGTTTGCAGATACTCGAAAAAACAAAAAGTAAAAGTTAACTAACGGATTTATCCTTAAGTCAAGTAAAATATTTTTTTTATAACAATTTTTTTTTCATACTTAAAATAAATATATTAAAAAAACTAATATTTTTTTAAAATAATTGCTTCATAATACCTCCTCAGCTGATGAGAATATAATTAATTTTGTGTTTTATTTTCCCTTGTGGTACTTTATGATCGACATCTGTTTTCTTTCCAAAAATCATAAAGGCACTCTCTTATACAAACTAAAATCTAAATGAAGGAAAAATATAAGGTGTACGGTCAATGGCCATTTGTAGCTTTCTGCCGCCCGCAGCACATTTTCGTTTCATCAAAAAATTTTAAATTTTCATTGTCGGGCCGGGCTTTCGAAAACCCGGTTCTGCAGGGCTCTGCTTCCAATTATGTGTTATGAAGTTGGCTGTCGATGAAACCGTTGCAGAAATAAGATAATACAAAAAACAACATACTTTCATAAATACTGATATAAAATCTAAATTCTACAGTGGGTGATCTGGTGAATGCGCCGGGAACTTCAAATTTACGCAATGCGCTAGCCAAAGAAATAATCGATCTGTTGTTTTTTTTTCGACTGCGAAATAGTCGATCTTACGAGAATATTTTTATTGTCGCGAATACGGTACGATTCGACCTTACGCTATATTTTCGGTGGTCGCTAATATGGCGGCATTCGTTAAGTAAAGGGTTAATATGAAGGATATTGTGCAAATTTGAAAAAGTCGTAAATTGGTAAAAGTATTAACAGATGGCGAAAAAACCTTTCGTCGAAACTCCCCCCTTCTTATCTTTGCTCAACAATTGCCTTTGAAATCATTTCCCGAAGAAACCACTGGTTCGATTCAGGGTTTCTACACATCACTGGAAAGATCCCTTTAAGATGTACTTTTGCAAGAACAAATGTAAATTTGAAGCCTGTGATGCGTCACCAAAAAACTCGAAAATGGAAAAAATCGAAAAAATAAACTTTCTTATTAATCATCGTAGACCTTTATGTAGTACATTTTTTCTTCATCAGAAGGACGAGATAAATTGATTGGCGTTAAAAAATTTCATCCAGAAAAAAATTCAAAAAAGCATGTCACCATGAAAATTTTGAAGAATGTCGATTTTTTCAAACTTTCAACGGCTGTAGCGGCCGAACGAAGAATTTAATTTGAATGCGGTTTTAAATGCTGTGGTCCTTGAGCGCATATGAGTCGGATTAGACCAAAATTGGTGATTTTTAATTTTTGACGAAAACCTGAAATTCTATCCAAGGCTCAAAAATTGCACTAAAAATGATTTCCTGGAAAAACCACCGGTTCGATGCGGGGTTTCTGTACATCATTAGAAAGATCTCATTAAAACGCTTCAGAAAATGTACTTTCGCGAGAACAAATGTAAATTTGAAGCCTGTGATGCGCCACCAAAAAAACTCGAAAATGGAAAAAATCCAAAAAATCAACTTTCTTAATAATCGTACCTGTATAGTACATTTTTTTTCATCAGAAGAACGATTGGTCTTAAAAAATTTCATACAGAAAAAAATTCAAAACAGTTAGCATGTCACCATGAACTTTATGGAAGATTTTGAAAAAAGTCGATTTTTTCAAACTTTGAACGGCTGTAGCGGCCGAAGAATCCAATTTGAACGCGGTCTTAAATTATGGGGTCCTTGAGTGCGAATGAGTCGGATTGGACCAAAATTGGCGATTTTTAATTTTTGACGAAAACCCATTCTTACTTTTGCTCAAAAATTGCATAAAAATGATTTCCTGGAAAAAACACCGGTTCGATGCGGTGTTCCTATACATCACTGGAAAGATCTCATTAAAACGCTTCAGAAAATGTACTTTCGCGAGAACAAATGTAAATTTGAAGCCTGTGATGCGTCACCAAAAAAACTCGAAAATGGAAAAAATCCAAAAAATCAACTTTCTTAATAATAATCGTACCTTTATGTAGTACATTTTTTTTTCATCAGAAGAACGACTGGTGTTAAAAAATTTCATACAGAAAAAAATTCAAAAAAATTAGCATGTCACCATGAACTTTATGGAAGATTTTGGAAAAAGTCGATTTTTTCAAACTTTGAACGGCTGTAGCGGCCGAAGAATCCAATTTGAACGCGGTCTTAAATTATGGGGTCCTTGAGTGCGAATGAGTCGGATTGGACCAAAATAGGCGATTTTTAATTTTTGACGAAAACCTGAAATTCTATCCAAGTCTCAAAAATTGCACTAAAAATAATTTCCTGGAAAAACCACAGATTCGATTCGGTGTTTCTATACATCATTGGAAAGATCTCATTAAGGTACTGATACCTACCCAATGTCAAAAGTTGGTTGGATGCACAGGAAATTTAAAAATCAAAAAACACGTTTTTGAATATAGCAAGGGATGGGAGGGTGGCTCGGTGCTACTTTTTTGTCGAATCCGACATTTTTATGATCCTAAACATTATTTTTAATCTCTCAACTCATTTCATTTGGGGGCACTTTTGACGATCTTATTCCGCTATACCCTTTAAAAAAAAATCGATTTTTCAGACTTTGATCGGCTGTAGCGGCTAAACGAAAACTCCAAATTGAACGCGGTTTTCAAATCCGTGCTCCTTATGTGTAAATTAGTCGGATTCAATTAAAATTAGTGATTTTTATTTTTTGACGAAAACCCCTTGGAACTTTCTCAAAAATGCAACTTTTTTAATAATCATCGTAGACCATTGAAGTATACCTCTTTTTCATCAAAAGAACGAGAGAAATCGATTGGCGTTAAAAAATGTCAGCTATCTTCAATAGCAAAGAAATTAGTGTGTCACCATTAGAAAAAATATCGATATTTCACACTTTGATCGGCTGTAGCGGCTAAACGAAAACTCCAAATTGAAATCCGTGCACTTTATGGTGAGGCTCGAACTTTAGACACCCTGTGTACGGATTTCCAAGCCACTTTTTAATTGAGTAGTTAATTAAGCAAAAAAACAAATCTACGTTAAAACATTTCATTGATACGATTTCAAATATTTTAACTCGTAGTATATTTAGGATTGTTTTCTAATCATTAAATAAGGAATGTGTCAATTACGGCAATAGGTGAAATATTTTTTAATATGATTAGATATATAAATATACATGTACATTTTTAAAAGCGTTTTTTTTTTAAGAATGTTGAATATATTACATAATTCACACACACACATAGAAACATATAAATAAGGCAGTAAAAATTACGCTTAGTATTATTCCATTATTAACAATCACAAAATGAAAGTACTATTGAATCAATTGTTGTTTATAATAACCTTAGTCGACTGTTCAAGGATCTTAGTGATCTGTCCGACGCCATCGTACAGCCATCAAGTGGTGATCCAGCCGATTGTAACGGAATTATCGAAAAGAGGTCATGACGTGGTGTTCGTCACCACGCATCCGATCAGAAATGAAAGTCTGACTAATCTCAAAGAGATTCACTTAGAGATGCCATCAGATTTGCGTGATTTAGCTTGTTCATCAAAGCCAGGCGCATTCTACAAGGGATTTGAGGTGCTGGAATTATTCGTTGAAGAGAGCGAAACTCAGTTAAACCATCCCGAGTTGCAGGAGTTGATTAGAAACAAAAGCGAACATTTTGATCTTGCAATGATCGAATATTTTATTCCGACCATGTACGCTTTCAAGGCGCGATTCAACTGTCCGTTCATCGGATTTTTGTCGTTAAATGCCCAAAATAGCGATCACAGGAATTTTGGTAATTTCGACAATCCTGCCTTATATCCAGATGCTTTGATATCTAAAGGTACGACGGATACATTCACGGAACGGATCTATAACGTGTTCCTCTCTTTGCTGTTTGAGTTGCACAGGAGGTACGTTTTGTATCCGCGTGCGGAGGAAATAATCAGGTCAAATTTTGGTACGGACTATCCTGACATTGGAAGGATTACTGCTGACGTGGATTTGCTGCTGGTTACAACGAATGTAATGTTGAGTGATGTTAGACCGGTAACGCCAGCTACAATTATGATTGGTGGAGGTATACATATAAGAGAAGCTAAGGAGTTACCACAGGTGAGTATTTTTTAGTACCAAAATCGGAGAAATTAATTTCTGCTTAAAACCAAATCTAGCAGTTAAAAAATTTCAGCTATCTTCAATAGCAAAAATATTAGAAATTAAAAAAAAAATGATTTTTCAGACTTTGATCCGCCATAGCGGCTTAACGAAAACTCTAAATTGAACGCGGTTTGCAAATCTGAGCTCCTCGTACGTCAATTAGTCGGATTAGAGATTTTTAATTTTTGATGAAAACACGAAAAAAAAGACATGAGTAAACCCTTTGGAAATTTGTTAAAAAATGCAACTTTCTTAATAATCATCGTAAACCATTGAATTTAACTTTTTTTTCATCAGAAAAACGAGAGAAATTGATTGCCGTTAAAAAAATTCATCTAACTTTAATGGCAAAAAAATTAGTGTCACAGTGAACATTTTAGAAAATTTACAAAAATTATTGATTTTTCAGATTTTGATCGGCCGTAGCGGCCAAACGAAAACTCCAAATTAAACGCGGTTTACAAATCTAAGCTCCTCGTACGTCAATTAGTCGGATTAGAAATTTTCAATTTTTGATGAAAACTCGAAAAAAAGACATGAGTAAACCCCTTGGAAATTTGTTAAAAAATGCAACTTTCTTGAAAATCATCGTAGACTATTGAATTTAACTTTATTTTCATCAGAAAGACGAGAGAAATTGATTGCCGTTAAAAAATTTCAGCTAACTTCAATAGCAAAAAAATTAGTTGGTCACAATGAACATTTTAGAAAATTTACGAAAATAATTGATTTTTCAGACTTTGATCGGCCGTAGCGGCTAAACGAAAACTCCAAATTGAACGCGGTTTGGAAATCTGAGCTCCTCGTACGTCAATTAGTCGGATTAGAGATTTTCAATTTTTGATGAAAACACGAAAAAAAGACATGAGTAAACCCCTTGGAAATTTGTTAAAAAATGCAACTTTCTTAATAATCATCGTAGACTATTGAATTTAACTTTTTTTTCATCAGAAAGACGAGAGAAATTGATTGCCGTTAAAAAATTTCACCTAAATTCAATGGCAAAAAAATTAGTCAGTCACAGTGAACATTTTAGAAAATTTACAAAAATAATTGATTTTTCAGACTTTGATCGGCCGTTGCGGCCAAACGAAAACTCCAAATTGAGCGCGGTTTGCAAATCTGAGCTCCTCGTACGTCAATTAGTCGGATTAGAGATTTTCAATTTTTGATGAAAACACGAAAAAAAGACATGAGTAAACCCCTTGGAAATTTGTTAAAAAATGCGACTTTCTTAATAATCATCGTAGACTATTGAATTTAACTTTTTTTTCATCAGAAAGACGAGAGAAATTGATTGCCGTTAAAAAATTTCAGCTAACTTCAATGGCAAAAAAATTAGTCAGTTACAGTGAACATTTTAGAAAATTTACAAAAATAATTGATTTTCAGACTTTGATCGGCCGTAGCGGCCAAACGAAAACTCCAAATTTAACGCGGTTTGCAAATCTGAGCTCCTCGTACGTCAATTAGTCGGATTAGAGATTTTTAATTTTTGATGAAAACACGGAAAAAAGACATGAGTAAACCCCTTGGAAATTTGTTAAAAAATGCGACTTTCTTAATAATCATCGTAGACTATTGAATTTAACTTTTTTTTCATCAGAAAAACGAGAGAAATTGATTGCCGTTAAAAAATTTCAGCTATCTTTAATAGCAAAAAAATTAGTCAGTCACAGTGAACATTTTTGAAAATTTACGAAAATAATTGATTTTTCAGACTTTGATCGGCCGTAGCGGCCAAACGAAAACTCCAAATTGAACGCGGTTTGCAAATCTGAGCTCCTCGCACTTCAATTAGTCAGATTAGAGATTTTTAATTTTTGATGAAAACACGAAAAAAATACATGAGTAAACCCCTTGGAAATTTGTTAAAAAATGCAACTTTCTTAATAATCATCGTAGACTATTGAATTTAACTTTGTTTTCATCAGAAAGACGAGAGAAATTGATTGCCGTTAAAAAATTTCACCTAACTTCAATGGCAAAAAAATTAGTCAGTCACAGTGAACATTTTAGAAAATTTACGAAAATAATTGATTTTTCAGATTTTGATCGGCCGTAGCGGCCAAACGAAAACTCCAAATTGAACGCGGTTTGCAAATCTGAGCTCCTCGTACGTCAATTAGTCGGATAAGAGATTTTAAATTTTTGATGAAAACACGAAAAAAAGACATGAGTAAACCCCTTGGAAATTTGTTAAAAAATGCAACTTTCTTAATAATCATCGTAAACTATTGAATTTAACTTTTTTTTCATCAGAAAAACGAGAGAAATTGATTGCCGTTAAAAAATTTCAGCTATCTTCAATAGCAAAAAAATTAGTCAGTCACAGTGAACATTTTAGAAAATTTACGAAAATAATTGATTTTTCAGACTTTGATCGGCCGTAGCGGCCAAACGAAAACTCCAAATTGAACGCGGTTTGCAAATCTGAGTTCCTCGTACGTCAATTAGTCGGATTAAAGATTTTTAATTTTTGATGAAAACACGAAAAAAAGACATGAGTAAACCCCTTGGAAATTTGTTAAAAAATGCAACTTTCTTAATAATCATCGTAGACTATTGAATCTAACTTTTTTTTCATCAGAAAAACGAAAGAAATTGATTGCCGTTAAAAAAATTCACCTAACTTCAATGGCAAAAAAATTAGTCAGTTACAGTGAACATTTTAGAAAATTTACAAAAATAATTGATTTTCAGACTTTGATCGGCCGTAGCGGCCAAACGAAAACTCCAAATTTAACGCGGTTTGCAAATCTGAGCTCCTCGTACGTCAATTAGTCGGATTAGAGATTTTCAATTTTTGATGAAAACACGAAAAAAAGACATGAGTAAACCCCTTGGAAATTTGTTAAAAAATGCAACTTTCTTAATAATCATCGTAGACTATTGAATTTAACTTTTTTTTCATCAGAAAGACGAGAGAAATTGATTGCCGTTAAAAAATTTCACCTAAATTCAATGGCAAAAAAATTAGTCAGTCACAGTGAACATTTTAGAAAATTTACAAAAATAATTGATTTTTCAGACTTTGATCGGCCGTTGCGGCCAAACGAAAACTCCAAATTGAGCGCGGTTTGCAAATCTGAGCTCCTCGTACGTCAATTAGTCGGATTAGAGATTTTCAATTTTTGATGAAAACACGAAAAAAAGACATGAGTAAACCCCTTGGAAATTTGTTAAAAAATGCGACTTTCTTAATAATCATCGTAGACTATTGAATTTAACTTTTTTTTCATCAGAAAGACGAGAGAAATTGATTGCCGTTAAAAAATTTCAGCTAACTTCAATGGCAAAAAAATTAGTCAGTTACAGTGAACATTTTAGAAAATTTACAAAAATAATTGATTTTCAGACTTTGATCGGCCGTAGCGGCCAAACGAAAACTCCAAATTTAACGCGGTTTGCAAATCTGAGCTCCTCGTACGTCAATTAGTCGGATTAGAGATTTTTAATTTTTGATGAAAACACGGAAAAAAGACATGAGTAAACCCCTTGGAAATTTGTTAAAAAATGCAACTTTCTTAATAATCATCGTAGACTATTGAATTTAACTTTTTTTTCATCAGAAAAACGAGAGAAATTGATTGCCGTTAAAAAATTTCAGCTATCTTTAATAGCAAAAAAATTAGTCAGTCACAGTGAACATTTTTGAAAATTTACGAAAATAATTGATTTTTCAGACTTTGATCGGCCGTAGCGGCCAAACGAAAACTCCAAATTGAACGCGGTTTGCAAATCTGAGCTCCTCGCACTTCAATTAGTCAGATTAGAGATTTTTAATTTTTGATGAAAACACGAAAAAAATACATGAGTAAACCCCTTGGAAATTTGTTAAAAAATGCAACTTTCTTAATAATCATCGTAGACTATTGAATTTAACTTTGTTTTCATCAGAAAGACGAGAGAAATTGATTGCCGTTAAAAAATTTCACCTAACTTCAATGGCAAAAAAATTAGTCAGTCACAGTGAACATTTTAGAAAATTTACGAAAATAATTGATTTTTCAGATTTTGATCGGCCGTAGCGGCCAAACGAAAACTCCAAATTGAACGCGGTTTGCAAATCTGAGCTCCTCGTACGTCAATTAGTCGGATAAGAGATTTTAAATTTTTGATGAAAACACGAAAAAAAGACATGAGTAAACCCCTTGGAAATTTGTTAAAAAATGCAACTTTCTTAATAATCATCGTAAACTATTGAATTTAACTTTTTTTTCATCAGAAAAACGAGAGAAATTGATTGCCGTTAAAAAATTTCAGCTATCTTCAATAGCAAAAAAATTAGTCAGTCACAGTGAACATTTTAGAAAATTTACGAAAATAATTGATTTTTCAGACTTTGATCGGCCGTAGCGGCCAAACGAAAACTCCAAATTGAACGCGGTTTGCAAATCTGAGTTCCTCGTACGTCAATTAGTCGGATTAAAGATTTTTAATTTTTGATGAAAACACGAAAAAAAGACATGAGTAAACCCCTTGGAAATTTGTTAAAAAATGCAACTTTCTTAATAATCATCGTAGACTATTGAATCTAACTTTTTTTTCATCAGAAAAACGAAAGAAATTGATTGCCGTTAAAAAAATTCACCTAACTTCAATGGCAAAAAAATTAGTCAGTTACAGTGAACATTTTAGAAAATTTACAAAAATAATTGATTTTCAGACTTTGATCGGCCGTAGCGGCCAAACGAAAACTCCAAATTTAACGCGGTTTGCAAATCTGAGCTCCTCGTACGTCAATTAGTCGGATTAGAGATTTTTAATTTTTGATGAAAACACGGAAAAAAGACATGAGTAAACCCCTTGGAAATTTGTTAAAAAATGCGACTTTCTTAATAATCATCGTAGACTATTGAATTTAACTTTTTTTTCATCAAAAAAACGAGAGAAATTGATTGCCGTTAAAAAATTTCAGCTATCTTTAATAGCAAAAAAATTAGTCAGTCACAGTGAACATTTTAGAAAATTTACGAAAATAATTGATTTTTCAGACTTTGATCGGCCGTTGCGGCCAAACGAAAACTCCAAATTTAACGCGGTTTGCAAATCTGAGCTCCTCGTACGTCAATTAGTCGGATAAGAGATTTTTAATTTTTGATGAAAACACGAAAAAAAGACATGAGTAAACCCCTTGGAAATTTGTTAAAAAATGCAACTTTCTTAATAATCATCGTAGACTATTGAATCTAACTTTTTTTTCATCAGAAAAACGAGAGAAATTGATTGCCGCTAAAAAAATTCACCTAACTTCAATGGCAAAAAAATTAGTCAGTTACAGTGAACATTTTAGAAAATTTACAAAAATAATTGATTTTCAGACTTTGATCGGCCGTAGCGGCCAAACGAAAACTCCAAATTGAACGCGGTTTGCAAATCTGAGCTCCTCGTACGTCAATTAGTCGGATTAGAGATTTTTAATTTTTGACGAAAACAGAAATACCCCGTTGAACAAAGCTGCAGTTAATGTTTGAAATCTCTTTATAGCATCTCAAATCGTTCCTGGACAATTCAAAAAGAGGAACGGTATACATCAGCCTCGGTAGCAACGTCCAAAGCTCAACACTGCACCCCAACGTGCTGCAAATGTTTTTAAAAACGTTCTCGGAATTACCTTACGATGTTTTGTGGAAATTCGAAGACGAAAACTTACCAAATAAATCCAAAAATGTACTTATAATGAAATGGACTCCACAACAGGACGTTCTCAGTGAGTACATTTGTTTCCGTATACAGTGAGCACAATTGTTGTAATGGAGCGAATTTAGTTGCCATGGTTATCTTTATAAACACTACATTGAATAAATTTAAACTTGCACGTTGGAAACAACTTGAGGCTTCAGTTTGTGATTTTATTGGTAATGAAGATCCTTCTAGATAACATCTGATCAGTCTATAGAATATTTTGATCCTTCCAAGCGTTCTAGGCACATTTTTTTTTGTATATAAATAATTTATATTTTCAGGGCATAAAAATGTAAAACTATTCATAACACAGGCAGGACTACAATCATGCGACGAAGCTGTACAGAATCAAATCCCGGTGATAGCCATACCACTGTTTGTAGACCAGTATTACAACGCTGAACAAATCTTTGAGAAAAGAATTGGATTAAGGGTTGAAGACGTGGACAGATTAACGAGCGAAGAATTTAAATGTATGATATTGGAAGTCTTAAAAAATTCCACGTACGTCTACACCGGCTTTAATTGAAATTAAATTAAATCCGTAAATTCTTTTCCAATTTTAGGTACAAGGAGAATATCAGCAGAATTCGAAGGATAGTTAACGATGAACCGATGAGGCCGATAGAGAAGGCGATTTGGTGGACCGAATACGTGTTAAGGCACAAAGGTGCCAAACATTTGAAAGGGCCCATCGTTCCTTTTTACCAACGGTACTTGTTTGATGTGTTCGCATTGTTTGTTTTATTGTTGGGATTATTTGCGGTTTGTATGTTCAAATTTTTAAGTTACCTATTGTGGATGGTTGGGAATTATGAAATTGTAAAGAAGTTGAAAAGTAATTAAGAATTTGTAGATAGTTTAGTTAAAAGGGTCTTTAGGCTATATTTAATGATGTGCATTTTCACGTGCTTATCCTGAGTTAGTTAATCGCGACCACTACCTCACCCAGACCGTACTTGGCTTACTCGGGCAGGGTAACCTCTGCACGCGTTGCTTCAGAAAATTCTATGAAAAGTTGGTATTTGGAAATTTTTGAACGTTTTCTTTTACTGGCCACAGTTAACAGAAAATACACATTTTAAATAACAGGACATAATCCATAAACAAAGTGTGTATTGTGCTTTTTAAGACTTGTTAAACATGTTAAATATTTAAACAATTACAAATATATCAAGACATTGTTTATTTAGAAATAATTTACATGGCAATAAAAGAAACATTGTATATTTTATTATTTTAGCTACGGTATTCTGTCTATATGTAATAAACACATAAATATTATCTGCATATTTTTATAATTATTTAAATAATTTTATATACTGCGTAGTAGAGATGGGCAAAACTGCTACTTTTAAATCACGTTGCTACCTGTGATTGCTACTTTCTAATATCAGCGATTTTAAACTGTGACTGCGATCACGGTTAGTAAACGTCGTAACACCTCAAATTGTTAATGGTTTCTCAAAAATGTTTTTTATATGATTCTGCTTTTGATATCATACCTGTGACTGAAGGTAATATTTTGGCTATATTATCTGCTATACCAAATAATTATACGACTATCCTTGATTCAATTAAAAATTCAAATTGTATTTTAAGTATTTGGAGATAAAGAGAAAAAAATATGAAACGCGAAGACAAAATTCCTTAAAACAATATCCTCAATGGTCGAAGTATCGCTTATTCAAAATCAATTTGGTTTTTGTAAATTTAATAATTTTTTAATAGAGATATGGACTTTTGAAGATTTTCGTTTTAATTTTTTGCGCACTGGAATGAAAACATCGCAGAAAAAAATTTGAAATGAGTAGAAAAAAATATCCTCAATGGTCGAAGAATCGCGTATTCAAAATTATTTTGGTTTTTGTAAATACAACAATTTTTAATGTAGATATAGATTATTGAAAATTTTAATTTTATTTTTTTCGAGCACTTAAATGAAAACATCGCAGAAAAAATATAAAACACGCAGACAAAATTCCATAAAAAAATATCGAAGTATCGCTTATTCAAAATCAATTAAGTTTTTGCAAATGCCACAGTTTTTAATAGAGATCTTGATTTTTTAATTTTTTTCAATTTTTTTTTATTGTGACTCATCACTTTCGATCACATCGAGTTTGTGGTTCTTTTTGATTTTTTTTTTTCAAATTTCAAACACTCGAGCAAAGAAAATAAAAGAAAAATATAAAAAGTTTTAATTAAATTTTACAAAAATTAAATTAAATTCACAAATCATTGCTTATTCAAATAAAGTATAGTTTTTGAAAATCTAATAATTATTTTGCGAGTTGTGAATTTTTGAATTTTTTTTTTCAAATTGTGGGACACTCGAGCAAAAAAAATGAAAAAAAAAATATAAAACGTATTGATTAAATTCTACAAAAATTAAATTAAATTCACAAATCATTGCTTATTCAAATAAAGTATAGTTTTTGAAAATTCATTAATTATTTTACGAGTTGTGAATTTTTTTTTCAAACACTCGAGCAAAAAACAAAATAAAAATATAAAACGTGTTGACTAAATTCTGCAAAAATTAAATTAAATTTACAAATCATTGCTTATTCAAATAAAGTACAGTTTTTGAAAATCTAATATTTATTTGGCGAGTTGTGAATTTTTGAAATTTTTTTTTTCAAATTGTGAGACACTC
Organism: Ocypus olens; assembly: GCA_910593695.2. Classification (NCBI taxonomy): domain Eukaryota; kingdom Metazoa; phylum Arthropoda; class Insecta; order Coleoptera; family Staphylinidae; genus Ocypus; species Ocypus olens. Next base: position 11,029,433 of record OU343059.1, on the reverse strand, counting down.
GAGCAAAAAAATGAAAAAAAAAATAAAACGTATTGATTAAATTCTACAAAAATTGAATTAAATTCACAAATCATTGCTTATTCAAATAAAGTACAGTTTTTGAAAATCTGATAATTATTTTGCGAGTTGTGAATTTTTGAAATTTTTTTTTTTAAATTGTGGAACACTCGAGCAAAAAAAAATGAAAGTAAAATATGAAACGTATTGATTAAATCCTACAAAATATAAATTAAATTCACAAATCATTGCTTATTCAAATAAAGTACAGTTTTTGAAAATCTAATAGTTATTTTGCGAGTTGTGAATTTTTGATTTTTTTTTTGAAATTGTGGAACACTCGAACAAAAAAAGTGAAAGAAAAATATAAAACGTATTGATTAAATTCTACAAAAATTAAATTAAATTTAAAAATCATTGCTTAATCTAATATTTATTTGGCGAGTTGCGAATTTTCGAAATTTTTTTTTTCAAATTGTGGAACACTCGAGCAAAAAAAATGAAAAAAAATATAAAACGTATTGATTAAATTCTACAAAATATAAATTAAATTCACAAATCATTGCTTATTCAAATAAAGTACAGTTTTTGAAAATATAATAATTATTTTACGAGTTGTGAATTTTTGATTTTTTTTTTAAATTGTGGAACACTCGAACAAAAAAAATGAAAGAAAAATATAAAACGTATTGATTAAATTCTACAAAAATTAAATTAAATTCACAAATCATTGCTTATTCAAATAAAGTACATCTTTTGAAAATCTAATAATTATTTTCCGAGTTGTGCATTTTTGAATGTTTTTTTCAAATTGTGGAACACTCGAGCAAAAAAAGAAAAATATAAAACGTGTTGGCTAAATTCTACAAAAATTAAATTAAATTTACAAATCATTGTTTATTCAAATAAAGTACAGTTTTTGAAAATCTAATAATTATTTTGCGAGTTGTGAATTTTTGAAATTTTTTTCTTCAAATTGTGGACCACTCGAGCAAAAAAATAAAAGAAAAATATAAAACGTGTTGACTAAATTCTACAAAAATTAAATTAAATTCACAAATCATTGCTTATTCAAATAAATTACAGTTTTTGAAAATCTAATAATTATTTTGCAAGTTGTGAATTTTTGATTTTTTTTTTAAATTGTGGATCACTCGAGCAAAAAAATAACCTCTGCTACCTCGGCCGTACCATGAGTCACTGTAAACTGATGATAATAATGCATTATTTATGATATGCATACTGAAATAACAAGCCCTCCAATTCATGTTTTATTCCACTATAAATCATTTTACATTATATAGGGTGCCCGGATTTCGTTTGCAACTTCTGCATTTGAAGAGATAGAGAGATGGTCAAACCATTTCATCAGTGATGTTTAATAACAAACCATCGAATTAATGTTTTATTCCATTATAAAGCATTTTACAACATGGAAGGAAAATGAACAGAGTTTAACATTTTTTTACACCCCTTAGATAACAAATGTATAATAGAAAAGCTCTATCGCAGAGATCCTTTTGGGTTGCACCCTTGTTGCAGCGATACACGACATCATAATTCCTCTTTGTCATCTTGGCCTGCAGAAGAGTCAAGTTAAAATTCCCATTACTATCGAAAGTGCCAATCTCTTGGAAGTAACACTTGAAGTAGCATTTGTCGGAATATTTAGGATTTAAAAGCTGTAGTGACTCGATGTTTGTCAATGTTGCGAAATTAACGTTTTTTTCATGCATGCAAGCCTCGCAAGCAGTGTTGGCCATAGTTATCTCTTCGTTTGTTAGTATCTAGAAAGAAGACAAATGGTCATTTGCAAGGCTAAAAATATTTGAATATTATGAAAAGGAAAAAAAATGTAGATGAAATTGGGCTGAATATTATGTTCATGATTCTTAGTTTTGACAAGTATGCCGTCAATATTTTTTTGTTTCTTGGATCCAAATTAATTATTTATGTAAATAATGATACATTATTATACAAGTTTATTAAGAGGGTATATTACGGCACGAGTGGGATTGCTGAAAAATTTGAATATTCACATAATCAACTAATTTTCGCTTTTATTACATTTAATGAGTTTGAAATAAAATGGTTTTAACATTTTTTAATCTTGTGATTTTCTCGAAACAAGTACAAACGCATTATTATAAGGTGTGAGCCACGTAATTTTGTTTCAGAGTTAGCCATGCCTGAGAGAGAGAGAGAGAGAAACATTCAATTGAACTAATCTAATCTCATGATGAGTAAATTTGAAAAGTATGAAGGGTAAAGAAATTGTTTCTATATTATTTTGTGGGGTTTTATTCGACATCCAATAAGTGTATAAAAGGAAGCGATTATCAAAAGAAAAAGAACAGATTTTGTTGCTTTAATACTTACCAAATGACGATTGACGTAATTTTCCCGACATAATTTTTTCGCTTGTGCAAAATATGCACAGGCGATAATGAAGACGATCAACACGGCAATCTTCATTTTTGAAGCAGTAAAAAACAGTTTACATCTTTATATATCAAAATGGTGATGTAATCTACCGCTTTCGCGATTTAAAAATTTAAATAACAATGTTAGCAAACTTTTGTTCAGTTAAGGTCTAATTTTTTACATGATTTTCTTATCTGTAATGTTTACATTACATCGTGTAGATAAATAATCGATAAGTTTTAAAATTTAAATCGTAAATTTATGTAAATTAAATTCTTTTCAAAATGCGGATAGCTGTAAATACTTCTGTTAAAACTAATCCACAATAATATAATACAACGCAAAATTAATACATTGTATGTACACGAAACGTCGCGTTAATATATACGTAGGCAAATAATTACTTTATTTTGTCAAACTAATTTTCTAAAGTTTGAATTTGAATTGTAAATTTGTGTTAATTCAATTCTTTTCAAAATGTGGTTAGCTGTAAATACTTCTGTTAAAACGTATTTCATGAGCACGAAATGTGGTCTTAATAAATGATTTTAAATCTATAAAATTAATTCTTAATTTTTTGAGCACCTGAACAAAAACATCGCAGAAAAAAATATAAAAGCGCAGGAAAAATTCCATAAAAAATTATCCTCAATAGCCGAAGTATCGCTTTTCAAAATCATTGGTTTTTGTAAATTTAACAATTTTTAATAGAGATATGGACTTTTGAAAAAAAAAATATTTTTTGAGCACCAGAACAAAACTATAAAAAGAGAAGGAAAAATTCTATAAAAAATCATCCTCAATAGCCGAAGTATCGCTTTTCCAAAATCAATTTGGTTTTTGTAAATTTAACAATTTTCAATAGAGATATGGATGAACAAAAAAAATATTTTTTTGAGCACCTGAACAAAAACATCGCAGAAAAAAATATAAAAGCGCAGGAAAAATTCCATAAAAAATTATCCTCAATAGCCAAAGTATCGCTTATTCAAAATCAATTTCGTTTTTGTAGATTCAACAATTTTCAATAGAGGTATGGATTTTTGAAAATTTTAATTTTAATTTTTTGAGCACCAGAACAAATCTATAAAAAGAGAAGGAAAAATTCCATAAAAATCATCCTCAATGGCCGAAGTATCACTTATTCAAAATCAATTTTGTTTTTGTAAATTCGTACGTAAAACAAATAACTTATTGAAGTTAAACGTCAAAAATGTGAAACTTTAAATTCTAATAAATCAGTTTACTCAAAAACCCAAGAGACTTCGAAAAACGCTTATTCCCTATAAGTTCAACATTCAGATATAGGAATAGCCAACGGCGGCAATAACAATAATTATGTAGATATTAAAAACGGAAATTACTATTGGAATATAAATATTCGAAACACCGTTAAAAGTGGAGACAACAAAGTGACGACATCTATTACCTGGATATTGTACTAAAATGAGTTTGGTACTAAATTCAGGCAATAGATGTCGCCACTGTTTTGTTTCTACCTTTAACGGTGTTTCGTTATACTAACTTCCGTTTCCCCATCAGCCGAGTGAGACCTGAAATTTTTCATCAAAACAATTCCCATATCCTAGCTGGAAATGAACAATGACAACAATCCAAAGTTCAAGTGCAAAAAATCAAAATATATTAAACGATTGGAGCGATTGTAAGAAAATAATCTTTGGATAAAGTAGTCCCCAAAGGCTCAAAATCCATCAGGCAATAATCCCTTTGAATTTTTTCATTGAAACAATTGCCATATCCTAGCTGGAAACACAATGACAACAATCCAAAGTTCAAGTGTAAAAAATAAAAATAAATTAAACGATTGGAGCGATTGTAAAAAATAATCTTTGGAGAAAGTATCCTCCAAAGGCTCAAAATACATCGAGCAATAATCACTTTGAAATTTTTCATTGAAACAATTGCCATATCCCAGCTGGAAACAAAATGATAACAATCCAAAGTTCGGGTGCAAAAAATAAAAATATATTAAACGATTGGAGCGATTCTAAAGGAACAATCTTTGGAGAAAGTAGCCGCCAAAGGCTCAAAATCCATCAAGCAATAATCCCTTTGAAATTTTTCATTGAAACAATTGCCATATCCCAGCTGGAAACAAAATGACAACAATCCAAAGATCAAGTGCAAAAAATAAAAATACATTAAACGATTGGAGCGATTTTAAAGGAACAATCTTTGGAGAAAGTAGCCCCCAAAGGCTCAAAATCCATCAAGCAATAATCCCTTTGAAATTTTTCATTGAAACAATTGCCATATCCCAGCTGGAAACAAAATGACAACAATCCAAAGTTCAAGTGCAAAAAATCAAAATATATTAAACGATTGGAGCGATTGTAAAAAAATAATCTTTGGATAAAGTAGTTCCCAAAGGCTCAAAATCCATCAGGCAATAATCCCTTTGAATTTTTTCATTGAAACAATTGCCATATCCTAGCTGGAAACACAATGACAACAATCCAAAGTTCAAGTGTAAAAAATAAAAATAAATTAAACGATTGGAGCGATTGTAAAAAATAATCTTTGGAGAAAGTATCCTCCAAAGGCTCAAAATACATCGAGCAATAATCACTTTGAAATTTTTCATTGAAACAATTGCCATATCCCAGCTGGAAACAAAATGATAACAATCCAAAGTTCGGGTGCAAAAAATAAAAATATATTAAACGATTGGAGCGATTCTAAAGGAACAATCTTTGGAGAAAGTAGCCGCCAAAGGCTCAAAATCCATCAAGCAATGATCCCTTTGAAATTTTTCATTGAAACAATTGCCATATCCTAGCTGGAAACAAAATGACAACAATCCAAAGATCAAGTGCAAAAAATAAAAATTCATTAAACGATTGGAGCGATTCTAAAGGAACCATCTTTGGAGAAAGTAGCCCCCAAAGGCTGAAAATCCATCAGGCAATAATCCCTTTGAAATTTTTCATTGAAACAATTGCCATATCCCAGCTGGAAACAAAATGACAACAATCCAAAGTTCAAGTGCAAAAAATCAAAATATCTTAAACGATTGGAGCGATTGTAAAAAAATAATCTTTGGATAAAGTAGTCCCCAAAGGCTCAAAATCCATCAGGCAATAATCCCTTTGAAATTTTTCATTGAAACAATTGCCATATCCCAGCTGAAAACAAAATGACAACAATCCAAAGTTCAAGTGCAAAAAATAAAAATACAGTAAACGATTGGAGTGATTGTAAAAAAATAATCTTTGGAGAAAGTAGCCCCCAAAGGCTCAAAATCCATCAGGCAATAATCACTTTGAAATTTTTCATTGAAACAATTGCCATATCCCAGCTGGAAACAAAATGACAACAATCCAAAGTTCAAGTGCAAAAAATAAAAATACATTAAACGATTGGAGCGATTACAAAAGAATAATCTAAACATTTAAATATGGAGTATTTCCGGCGGCCTAGTGAGTAGAGCTCCTGCTCACTGGCCTCGGGGTCGTGGGTTCGAATCTCATCCGTGCGGTCACTTTTTCGGAACAAAGAAGTGGCCGTACGGGTCCATGGATGTCTCCCCCCCTATCATTATATAATATGTCAATGAGTATATATATATAATAAATATTTATAAATCAATATACACAGTTAATCGTGAAAACTCTGGCGGAATGAATCAGTTTCAATGCAAAAAAAAAATCGTTGTTTCATAATTTTTTTTTTCACTTACCAAAAAATCAATCTTTTTAAACATTATTAACTCGCCTAAGAATTGGAATATCTTCAAAAACCAAAATGATTTCGAAATAATAAAGCCTTCTCGGTTGTGTAAAATGTTCATAATTTTATTTCTGCGTTTAATGTTTATTTTTCAACGTTTTTAACTCTACGCTCAAAACTCAAAACATAACTCACTTAAAAATGGATGTATCTTCAAAACCCAAAATGATTTTTAACGAATTTGGCCTGCTAAGCTGCTAGTTTTTGCATAATTTAATTTAGGCGTTTCATTTTTTCACAACTTCCACAACACAAATCAAAATTTTTAAACTTTGAAAATTATTGAGTATTTTCAAAAATCAAGCTTATTTCTAAAAAATAAAACTTTATTAATTGTTTTTAATTATTGCACAATTTAATTTCGTTGTTTTATATGTTTCTCGATTTAAACGCTTTCCACAACAAAAATAATTTTTTTTAAAGCATTTTTAACTCGCCTAAAAAATAGACTATTTTTAAAAATCAAAATGATTTTGAAATAATAAAGCTTTCTCGGTTGTTTAAAATATTTGCATAATTTTATTTCGGCGTGTAATGTTTATTTTTTGCAATTTTTAACTCTACACTCCCAAAACTCAAATGAAAATGTTTTAAACATTCATAATAAATAAATAAAGTTGTATCTTCAAGGCCAAAACAGGATTTTTAAAGAATATGGCCTTCTTAGTTTGTTAATTTTTGTTTCATTTATTTTCATGTTTTTTACTTTCTCCGTTACGAAGTGCGAGAAAGTATTGTGATCGTGATTTTTTTTTCAAATTTTTTTGTACGGAAATATCCGTTTTGGGGTCCCTAGATGCCATTTCAACAATTTTTTGAAAAAAAATTCTGTCTGTGTGTGTGTGTGTCTGTGTGTCTGCGTGTGTGTGTGTGTGTGTGTCTGTGTGTGTCTGTGCGCGCTGTATCTCAAAAACTAATAAAGCAATTGATAAGAAACTTTGAACATACGTCTTATTTGATAATCCGAAGAACTAAAAAGCTTTTGGTAAAATTTCGAACACCGAAGTGGGTATTTACCTTAACTGTTTTTTGTTTTTTGCCAATATTTTCTTAAATATGAAAAATATCACAAAAACATTTAAACAAACATTGAAGACAACGAAGAAATAAACATATTCTGCTTGAAAACATTTTTTATAAAATCATTTTTATTCGAGAAAGAAAGTTATTATTATTTTTTAATTTTTGGTTTATAATTATAAAACGATAATAGTTACAGCAAATTTATGTTAATAATAATTGTAGAGAATGCCAAAATGAACAACTTATAAAAAATAAGTTTTATTCGAAATCTCTTTAGTTTTTGAGTAATATGAGGTTTTGAATTTGAAGTATAATTTTTCCATTTTTCCATAATTTTGACGTTTTAAACGTCAGTTTCATCCGAGTCTACACAACGCTAGATGTACATTTAAAATATGATTTAAATTTAAAATAAACCATGAAAGGGTAAATATAAATGATACCATCAAGTCGGAGAAAGTAACATGGTGGCCACATCACCATTTTTTTTTTAGATTTTTTTGCACATAAATTAAAATGTTTTAAACTCTCATAACTCACTTTAAAATTCATGGATGATAAATGACAAAGAAGTAAGACACACTTAACACTTTCTTCTTTTGAATAACTTATTTATTAGAGAAGACCTTTGCTAGAGGGCGCAGGTTATATTGTAGAATACGGCTCATCCATCACTTAATCCTTAATTAATTTTCACTTTTCTGGCAATTGCAACATTTGCAGTCTTAAGAATACCAAAAACATATTTAAAAAAATTAAACACAAAATATGCAATAATTGCTAAAATTAATACAAACAACGCAACTACGTCTAGCAAATATCGTTGGTAGAATGGAACGATGGGCCCTTTCAAATGCTTAGCACCTTTATGCCTTATTACATATTCAGTCCACCAAATTGCCTTTTCAATCGGCCTCATTGGCTCATCTGCGACCATCCGCCTTAGCCTTCTAACATTCTCGCTGTATCTGCAAACGAAAACACGTTTATAACGGGAAGTTGAATAACACCCATAAAACACATACGTAGAATTGTTTATGAGTTCTAAAATCAAATTCTTAAACTGATCACGTGTTAACGTATTCACGTCCTCAATCAATAATCCAATTTTCTTCGCAACAATTTGCCGAGCGTTGTAATGCTGATCTACAATAAATGGTATCGCCAACATAGGAATGTGATTATACAATCCTTCTTCTAGTGATTGCAGTCCTGCTTGAGTTATAAATAATTTTACATTTTTATGCCCTGAAAATATTTGTAAATATTAACAACAGTTTATCAAGGAAACGAGTATACTGACTAAGAACATCTTGTTGTGGAATCCATTTCATTACTCGTAAATTTTCCAATTTATACAGAAAGCTTTCATCTTCAAACTTCCATAAGAAATCGTACGGTAATTCGGCGAAAGTTTCCAAAAACAACTTTATTACAGGCGGTGGGAGTCTTGAACTTAGTACGACACTGCCGAGACTGATGTATACTGTTCCTCTTTTAGAATTATCCAGGAAGGTTTTCAGGTCCTACAAAATGTGCAATTACTTACTGTAAAGTGGGGTGGGTAACAATTAACAGAAGAGGTGAAAGAAATTAATCTAGCTGTACATTATTGCACCATTAATACCTATTAACTCTTTGGCCTACTTTCCCTACAGTAGCAGAAACCAGTCCGAATTCATGCTTTTTCATGGCACAACTGAAAACGTAAAATATGGACTTCAAAAAATTCTGTTGGGCAAGAAAATGCATTAATTGTGCAGCACTATTAACGCAAGCGCTGCGCCAGGAGTTGAGCTCGTGCTCGATTTGATTGGCCCAAGCGGCTCGCCATGAGTTGAGCTCGTGCTCGATTTGATAGGCCCAAGCGGCTCGCCACGAGTTGAGCTCGCGCTCGATGTGATTGGTCCAAGCGGCGCACCACGAGGTATGCTCGTGGTCGTTGTGTTTGGCCCGAACATTTAAACACGAGGAGTGATAGTGGTTGTAGGTCAAAGAGTTAATCGCATATATTTAGATTTCAGCTAGTAATTATTTTTTGCAACGATACGTACTTACCTGTGGCAACGCCTTCGCTTCTTCTATGTGTATACCTCCACCAATATTAATCGTAGCAGGTGTTACCGGTCTAACATCACTCAACATTAAATTAGATCCAACGAAAAGCATATCAGCATCCCCAGCAATTTCTCCAATATCAGGATACGCACTTCCAAAATTAAACCTAATTATTTTATTCGCACGTGGATACACAACGTATTCCCTATGCAAGTCAAACATTACAGAAAGAAAAACATTGTAGACACGTCGCATAAACGTATCTCCAACGCCCGCAGATAACCAACTATCCGGATACAATGCGGGATTGTCAAAATTTCCAAAATTTACATGGTCGCTATTTTGAGCGCCCAGCGACAAAAACCCAATGAACGGACAGTTGAAGCGCACCTTGAAGGCAAACATAGCCGGCGACATATATTCGACCATGACAAGATCGAAGTGTTCGCTTTCGTTTCTTATCAACTGTTGTATTTCGGGATGGCCAAAATAACTCTCACTCATATTCACGAATAATTCCATGTTCCAAAATACCAAATTGGATGAACTGGGTTTTGCGCAAGAAATAACATCACTGTAATTGAGTACCACGCCTAAGTCTATTTCTTTTAAATTGGTTAGACTTTCGTTTTTTATTGGATGCGTTGTGATGTATACAAGGTCGTGACCTCTGTTTGATAATTCTTTCACCATTGGTCGGGTTACACTTTGGTGGCTGTAGGATGGCGTTGGATTAATCACCAATATTCTTGCACACTCGACAGAAGCTGCTATAAATAGTACTAGCTTTGGAAAAACGTCCATTTTGACTCAATAATGTCAGAGTACAAAGTAGAATATTTTCATGCTGTGGTATTTACGTTATTTTCTATTGGTGGTTATCAATATGCACATACCTGCGCAATCATATTAAAATATCCAAACTATGGCGGTATTTATTAGCATAAGCTTCTATCTTACAATCCGACCAGTTGAAGATAATCCTAACTATTTCATCAAGAGGCGAGCCTTGCTGAAGTAACATTTGGTCGGGTCTCGTCTGTGACAGCCTGGGTAGTTCTTGGACTGATAACGGCATCCGATTGCTCCAAGGATCCCTACAGTATATCTTCATCACCTTCCGCGCTAACTACGATCGGATCATCTGCAAATAATGAGTCATCAAGACATTTTGTAAGGACTTGTTCATTTTAAATTGTAATGTTATTATTGAAGTGAAAAAGCCAGAAAACATTTTGACAATGACACAGAGTTAAACAAAAACCAATTTGATAGTAACTAAATGTACAAATGAACCATAAATTGCCTTATCCTAGGCAGAAACAAAACGACAACCATCCAAATACGAAGCGTGAAAATGAAAAATGCATTCGCGGGTTTGAAAAATTGTACAAAATTAATCAAACGAAGAAATTGCTTCAAAAGCTCAAAATCTACGCAAAAATAATCCATTTTTGATTTTCTGTTAAAACAATTGCTTAATCCTAGGCATAAACAAAACAACAACCACCCAAATACCGAGTGTACGAAAAATGCATTTGTGAGTTTGAAAAATCGTACAAAATTAACCAAACAAAGAAATTGCATCAAAAGCTCAAAATCTACGCAAAAGTAATCTATTTTTGATTTCCCTTTAAAACAATTGCCGTATCCTAGGCGGAAACAAAACGACAACCATCCAAACTGAAAGTGTGAAAACGAAAAATGCATTCACGGGTTTGAAAAATTGTACAAAATTAATGACACGAGGAAATTGTTTCAAAAGCTCAAAATCTACAGAAAAATAATACATTTTTGATTTCCCTTTAAAACAATTGCCTTATCCTAGGCAGAAACAAATCGACAACCATCCAAATTCGAAGTGTGAAAATGAAAAATGCATTCGCGGGTTTGAAAAAATCAATCAAACGAGGAAATTGTGTCAAAAGCTTAAAATCTACGCAAAAATAATACATTTTTGATTTTCCGTTAAAACAATTGCCTTATCCTAGGCAGAAACAAAACAACAACCATTCAAATACCGAGTGTACGAAAAATGCATTTGCGAGTTTGAAAAATCGTACAAAATTAACCAAACAAAGAAATTGCATCAAAAGCTCAAAATCTACGCAAAAATAATCTATTTTTGATTTCCCTTTAAAACAATTGCCGTATCCTAGGCGGAAACAAAATGACAACCATCCAAACTGGAAGTGTGAAAACGAAAAATGCATTCACGGGTTTGAAAAATTGTACAAAATTAATCAAACGAGGAAATTGTGTCAAAAGCTTAAAATCTACTCAAAAATAATCCATTTTTGATTTCCCTTTAAAACAATTGCCTTATCCTAGGCGGAAACAAAACGACAACCATCCAAATTCGAAGTGTGAAAATGAAAAATGCATTCGCGGGTTTAAAAAATTGTACAAAATTAATCAAAAGAGGAAATTGCTTCAAAAGCTCAAAATCTACAGAAAAATAATCCATTTTTAATTTTCCGTTAAAACAATTACCATCCTAGGCGGAAACAAAACGACAACCATCCAAATTCGAAGTGTGAAAATGAAAAATGCATTCGCGTGTTTGAAAAATTGTACAAAATTAATCAAACCAGGAAATTGCTTCAAAATCTAATTTAATAATTTCAAAAACACGATTTTATTCCTCAAATTCCGTTAAATTAAGTTAAATTAAAATTAAATTAAAAATTAAAATTAGATCTTAAGAACGGAGCCATATTCAGGCGAGTTGTAATTTTTGACTTTTCTTAGGTGCGAAATACACGTTTATGATTTACAAAATTATCATGAATTAAGTAAGTCGAAGTCAAAGAGGACCAAAAAAATTAAAATTTTTGAACTGGAGAGTCAACATTTTGCAAAAAAAAAAATCAGACTTTGATCGGCCCTAGCGGCCAAACGAAAACTCCAAATTGAACGCGGTTTTCAAATCTGTGCTCCTTGTGTGTAAATTAGTCGGATTCAATTAAAATTGGTGAGTTTTAATTTTTGACGAAAACTTGAAAAAGTACACAACTGCCCTAAAAATTTTTGCTAAAAAAATGCAAAAATTATCGTAGATCATTGAAGTATACCTTCCTTCAGAGAAATTGATTGGCGTTAAAAAATTTCAAATATCTTCAATAGCAAAAAAATAGCGTGTCACCATGAACATGTTAAAAAAATAAAAAAAAAAAAATCGAATTTTCAGACTTTGATCGGCAGTAGCGGCTAAACGAAAAATCAAAATCGAACACGGTTTTCAAATCTGTGCTCCTTGGGTGCAAGATAGTCGGATTTCATTAAAATTTGCAATTTTTAATTTTTGACGAAAACTAGAAAACCTACCCAACAATTTTTTCTCAAAAATTTCATTTAAAATAATTTCCTGAAAAAACCACTGATTTGATTCGGGGTTTCTATATGTCACTGGAAAGATACCTTCAATACCCTTCAGAAAATGTACTTGCGCGATCACAAATGTTAATTTTAAGCCCGTGATGCGTCAGCAAATAAAACTCAAAAATGGAATAAAATTAAAAAATCAACTTTTTTAATAAACATCGTAGAACGCGGTTTTCAAATATGTGCTCTCTGTGTGTAAATTAGTCGGATTCAATTAAAATTGGCGATTTTTAATTTTAGACGAAATCCTGAAAAATTGTAGTAAATACCATCAAATTAAAAATGGGACGTTTTTAACGCCTAAATTAAAAAAAAACTTTGATTTTTCAAGATCTAAAGCTAGTGAGGACATCCATGTTTCACGAAATTTTCTAGAATTATTGCGTTTTAAAATTTCAGAAAAATTCAAGCACTTTAATTCCGTAGTTTGAAAATAAATACCACCAAACTAAAAATTGGGCGTTCTTAACGTTTAAATTTAAAAAAGAAACTTTGATTTTTCAAGATCTAATTATTGCGTTTTAAAACTTCAGAAAAATTCAAGCACTTTAATTACGTAGTTTGAAAGTAAATACCATCAAACTAAAAATTGAGCGTTCTTAGCGCTTAAGTCACAAAAAAAACATTGATTTTTCAAGATCTAAAGCTAGTGAGGAATTATAAGTTTCACAAACTCTTCAGGAAATTATTGCGTTTTAAAATTTCAAAAAAATTCAAGCACTTTAATTACGTTGTTTGAAAGTAAATACCACCAAACTAAAAATTGGGCGTTCTTAACGCTTAAATTACAAAAGAAAAAACATTGATTTTTTAAGATTTAGAGCTAGTGAGCACTTCCATGTTTCACGAAATTTTCCAAAATTATTGCGTTTTAAAATTTCAGAAAAATTCAAACACTTTAATTACGTAGTTTGAAAGTAAATACCACCAAACTAAAAATTTGGTGTTTTTAAGGCTTAAATTTCAAGAAAAATACAAATAAATCGGATTTAATTAAATTGAGCGATTTTTAATTTTGGACGAAAACTTGAAAAACTCCCTCCCTTTCTAATGTTTTCTTAAAAATTGCATTTAAAGTGATTTCCTGAAGAAACCACTGGTTCGATTCAGGGTTTCTATACGTCGCTGGAAAGTTCCCCTCAAGACCCCCCGGAAATTGTACTTGCGCAACCTTAAATGTTAATTTTAAGCCCCTGATGCGCAACAAAGAAAACTCCAAAATGAAAAAAATCGAAAAAATCAACATTTTTATTAATCATCGTAGAACTTTATGTAATACTTTTTTTGATTAGAAGAACGAGCTAAATTGATTGGCGTTAAAAAATTTCATCCAGAAAAATTGCAAAAAAAAAATACAAGTCCCCATGTACTTCATGGAAAATCGTTTTTTTCAGACTTTGAACTGCCGTAGCGGGAAAACAAAAAATCCAAATCGAACGCGGTTTTCAAATCTGTGCTTCCTGGGTGCAAATTAGTCGGATTCAATTAAAATTGCGATTTTTAATTTTTGACGAAAACTTGAAAAATTGCATTTAAAATGATTTCCTGAAAAACCACTGGTTCGATTCGGGGTTTTCATACGTCACTGGAAAGATTCCTTCAAGACCCTTCAGAAAATGTATTTGCGCAACCACAAATGTCAATTTTAAGCCCGTGACGCGTTCGCAAAGAAAACTTGAAAGTGGAAAAAATTAACTTTTTTAGTAATCATTGTAGACCTTTATGTAATAACTTTTTTTCGTCAGAAGAAGGAGCTAAATTGATTGGCGTTAAAAAATTTCATCTAATTTTTTTTTTTTTTTAAGTTGGCAAGTCATCATGAACATCCCCATTTCACCCTTGAAATACAAAATACGAGACTACATGATGTGCAAAATGATCTTTTTTCGGACATACGGAGCAGATGCTTTTTTTGATACCTCACTCGAAACATGTTGATATCACACACGTTTTTATTTTTTATTTTTGAGACTACAGTGGCATATTGAAAAGCTCCTGTATCACAAAGTAATGGCTTCTGCCATCAACCAAATTTAATATAGCCTCGCCTGTTCCTTTCGATCTTAGATTGTGAATTGTTGTTTCTAATTTTGAAATTTCTATTTTAGCCACTTATTTCTGCGAGCGACACACGAACGACACAACACATTCGTACTCGTGCACGTCTCGAATCCTCTAAAAAGGGTTTCACTGATGAAAATTAAAACATTAAAGAAATAAAGGTTTTGATTTGCAAATTTATTTGCAGAAATTCTGGCGTAGGATTCTTTCGTACAACGTAAATATTGTAAACATTCTTTAAATAATTATAACTTGAGCATTTATTTTATTTTTGGTTTTGAAATGTTAAGAATGACATACTGTGATAACACATTCCAATTATTTACGCAAGCAGTGAAATTCGTGAAATTATTGAACACATAAATTCAGGAACAGTCATACTTTGTGGTCATAACGAAGATGAAAGTGCAAATGCTATTTATATTTGCTGTGACGTTAGTGGACTGTGCAAGAATATTAGTGATTAACCCAACGCCATCATACAGCCACCAAATCGTAATCCGTCCAATCGTAATAGAACTGTCAAAACGAGGCCATGACGTCGTCTTCGCTACTACCCATCCAATCAGAAATTCAAGACTTACCAATTTGAAGGAAATTGATCTGGGATTAGATAAATCTTTCACTGACACGGTTTCTTCGGCCAGGCCCAGTTTCTTCAACCTGGTGCTCGATCTGATCGAACTGCACGTCAATGAAAGTGACGCTCAATTAAACCATCCGGAGATGCAACATTTGCTGAGGAACGAAAACGAACGTTTTGATCTCGTAATGGCCGAATATGTAGCTCCGACCATGTTCGCCTTCAAGGTGCGCTTCAACTGTCCATTCATTGCGTTCATGTCGTTGAATGCGCAAAATAGCGATCATAAAAATTTTGGTAATTTCGATAACCCCGCCTTGTATCCAGACAGTTATGTTTCCGATGGTAAAGTCGAAACGTTTCTGCAGCGGGTGTTTAATGTTATCGTTTCTGTGATCTTTGAGTTGCACAGGGAATACACCGTGTATCCGCGTGCGACCGAAATAATTAGGGCGCATTTTGGGGAAGGGTATCCTGATGCTGGAAGAATTGCTGCTGATGCAGATATGCTTTTTGTTGCTTCTAATTTAATATTGGGTGTAGTCAGACCGATAACGCCGGCTGTAATCATGATTGGGGGAGGTATACACATGGAAGGGGCAAAGGAATTACCAAAAGTGAGTGCATTTAATTTAATTCAGAAACAGTGACTTGTCTGTATTCAATTCAGTAGGGTAGTGTTTATCTATGTTAACGAAATAAATAAAAGGAGATATTCTAAAACGTGAAGGAAAAAAACATTCAAATTTTAATGCCTTTATGGTGGATCGAGTCGATCAAATTTTTCCAACTTCATCGACATCGTCAAAGTTGGGCATGGTTTCCTGAAAAAACTTTTTTTTTCACAGGGGTGCTAGAGGGGGCGGAAGGGGTTACGTTTAGTTTCGCATGCATGACTTTGAAGAAGACACTTCAAAGTTTTTTGCCCTCAAAGATTCAT
Organism: Ocypus olens; assembly: GCA_910593695.2. Classification (NCBI taxonomy): domain Eukaryota; kingdom Metazoa; phylum Arthropoda; class Insecta; order Coleoptera; family Staphylinidae; genus Ocypus; species Ocypus olens. The sequence goes on along the minus strand of OU343059.1, from coordinate 11,013,213 downwards.
CAAAATCGATTGAAAATTCGCCGAGTTATGGCGGTTTGAAAATGGTCGAAATTTTCACAAATTTCATTTTTTTTCCTCCAGTGTATAACATTATATTCTGTAACAAGGTTAGAATGCAAATTCGATGCGAGTGTTGTAGGTTATGTTTATAGTATTTTGACAATTGTGACATCCAAGGTTAATGGTGTGAGAATATTCATTCCATAACTTGTTATGGAATGAATTACAAGCAAAACGCATTAGCGCATAATGCGTTATTCCATAACAAACAAGAGTGAGAATGTGTACGTTCTATGATCTAAATTGATTTCAGAAGGTATTCTGATTAATTGATTATAATTTGCAGAACATAAAGACCTTCCTGGATAATTCAAAAAGAGGAACGATATACGTAAGTTTCGGCAGTAACGTCCAAAGTTCGAAACTCCCCCCGCGTGTCATACAGATGTTTTTGAAAACCTTCTCCGAATTACCATATGATTTCTTGTGGAAGTTTGAAGACGAAAGTCTACCAACCAAACCAAAAAATGTTTTAGTAAGTGATTGGATTCCGCAGCAAGACGTTCTTAGTGCGTAAACATTTACTTTTCCCGATAATATACTGAAGAAATTCATTTTCAGGACATGAAAATGTGAAACTATTCATTACGCAAGGCGGGTTGCAGTCATCCGAAGAAGCATTATTGCACGGGATACCAATGCTGGCCATACCATTTTTTGCTGATCAGCACTACATCTCGAATCGAATTGTTAACTGGAATGTTGGATTAATGGTTGAAGACTTGAATACGTTAACGTGCAAGAAATTGAAGTTTATGGTAACGGAACTTCTACAAAATTCCACGTACGTGTATTCGGGATGTAATTTATGGAAGGTTTTGTAAAAACAAATTTTTAGGTATTTGAAGAATGTGAAGAATGTTGCGCGTATAATTAAAGACGAGCCGATGAAGCCGATTGAGAAAGCAATTTGGTGGACAGAATACGTGTTGAGGCACAAAGGCGCTAAGCACTTGCAAGGGCCCATTGTTCCATTCTACCAACGATATTTGTTCGATGTACTTGCGTTTTTTATTTTATCGCTGGTCTTGGTTGCGTTTTGTTTTTATAAATTGTCGAGATTTGTTTTTGGAATATTTCAGGCTAAAAATAAAGTAGATTAAAATCTGCTTATTGCAGTAGTGCTTTATTAATTACTTAATTAGGCTAATTTATTGTAATATAGGTTTAAAAAATTAACATAATGTTTCACCAAGTGATCAATGAGAAACAAGTATATGACATAATTTATTGTACATGATGTAGTCGCAGGAATTTTAAGCATTGGATCGTTTATAGAAACTCCATTATTCAAAATCCAGTGTAAAGAATGTTCATTAAAAAAGAAACCTCAAGTGTGCCATGATTTTTTATTTTTACAAATTTAAGTTGGTAACACTTAAATTTGTAAATTTTTACAAATTACAAATTTAAGTTGGTAACACGTGTCTAAGTCAAAAAAAGAAAAAAAAAAGTTAGTAACACACATTGAGGTTATGTTACTTGCAGCGTGTTCCTACCGATAAATTAATTTGCTGTGATAAACGACGCAGAGAAGACGTAGATTCACCTTTCAAAATTCCTTGGGCTGTGTTAATAGCATCCTAAGTACGTTTGACTGGTCTACCACTTCCTGTTTTACGGAGAATACTACCCCTTAGAGATGGGTAAAACTGCTACTTTTAAATCACGTTGCTACCTGTGATTGCCACTTTCTAATATCAGTGATTTTAAACTGTGACTGCGATCACGGTTAGTAAACACCTCAAATTGTTAATGGTTTCTCAAAAATGTTTTTAATATGATTCTGCTTTTGATATCATACCTGTGACTGAAGGTAATATTTTGGCTATATTATCTGCTATACCAAATAATTATACGACTATCCTTGATTCAATTAAAAATTCAAATTGTATTTTAAGTATATGGAGATAAAGAGAAAAAAATATAAAACGCGAAGACAAAATTCCTTAAAACAATATCCTCAATGGTCGAAGTATCACTTATTCAAAATCAATTTGGTTTTTGTAAATTTAATAATTTTTTACTAGAGATATGGATTTTTAAAGATTTTCGTTTTAATTTTTTTAGCACTTGAATGAAAACATCGCAGAAAAAAATATGAAATGAGTTGAAAAAATTCGTTAAAACAATATCCTCAATGGTCGAAGTATCGCTTATTCAAAATCAATTAAGTTTTTGTAAATGCCACAGTTTTTAATAGAGATCTTGATTTTTTAATTTTTTTCAATTTTTTTTATTGTTACTCATCACTTTCGATCACATCGAGTTTGTGGTTCTTTTTGATTTTTTTTTTCCAATTTCAAACACTCAAGCAAAGAAAATAAATGAAAAATATAAAACGTATTAATTAAATTCTACAAAAATTAAATTAAATTTACAAATCATTGCTTATTCAAATAAAGTATAGTTTTTTAAAATCTAATAATTATTTTGCGAGTTGTGAATTTTTGAAATTTTTTTTTCAAATTGTGGGACACTCGAGCAAAAAAAATGAAAGAAAAATATAAAAGATATTGATTAAATTCTACAAAAATTAAATTATATTCACAAATTATTGCTTATACAAATAAAGTACAGTTTTTGAAAATTCATTAATTATTTTACGAGTTGTGAATTTTTTCGAGCAAAAAATAAAATAAAAATATAAAACGTGTTGACTAAATTCTGCAAAAATTAAATTAAATTTACAAATTATTGCTTATTCAAACAAAGTACAGTTTTTGAAAATCTAATATTTATTTTGCGAGTTGTGAATTTTTGAAATTTTTTTTTTCAAATTGTGGAACACTCGAGCAAAAAAAATGAAAGAAAAATATAAAACGTATTGATTAAATTCTACAAAAATTAAATTAAATTCACAAATCATTGCTTATTCAAATAAAGTACAGTTTTTGAAAATATAATAATTGTTTTGCGAGTTGTGAATTTTTGAAATTTTTTTTTCAAATTGTGGAACACTCGAGCAAAGAAAATAAATGAAAAATATAAAACGTATTAATTAAATTCTACAAAAATTAAATTAAATTTACAAATCATTGCTTATTCAAATAAAGTATAGTTTTTTAAAATCTAATAATTATTTTGCGAGTTGTGAATTTTTGAATTTTTTTTTTCAAATAGTGGGACTCTCGAGCAAAAAAAATGAAAGAAAAATATAAAAGATATTGATTAAATTCTACAAAAATTAAATTATATTCACAAATCATTGCTTATACAAATAAAGTACAGTTTTTGAAAATTCATTAATTATTTTACGAGTTGTGAATTTTTTCGAGCAAAAAATAAAATAAAAATATAAAACGTGTTGACTAAATTCTGCAAAAATTAAATTAAATTTACAAATTATTGCTTATTCAAACAAAGTACAGTTTTTGAAAATCTAATATTTATTTTGCGAGTTGTGAATTTTTGAAATTTTTTTTTTCAAATTGTGGAACACTCGAGCAAAAAAAATGAAAGAAAAATATAAAACGTATTGATTAAATTCTACAAAAATTAAATTAAATTCACAAATCATTGCTTATTCAAATAAAGTACAGTTTTTGAAAATCTAATAATTGTTTTGCGAGTTGTGAATTTTTGAAATTTTTTTTTCAAATTGTGGAACACTCGAGCAAAGAAAATAAATGAAAAATATAAAACGTATTAATTAAATTCTACAAAAATTAAATTAAATTTACAAATCATTGCTTATTCAAATAAAGTATAGTTTTTTAAAATCTAATAATTATTTTGCGAGTTGTGAATTTTTGAATTTTTTTTTCAAATAGTGGGACTCTCGAGCAAAAAAAATGAAAGAAAAATATAAAAGATATTGATTAAATTCTACAAAAATTAAATTATATTCACAAATCATTGCTTATACAAATAAAGTACAGTTTTTGAAAATTCATTAATTATTTTACGAGTTGTGAATTTTTTCGAGCAAAAAATAAAATAAAAATATAAAACGTGTTGACTAAATTCTGCAAAAATTAAATTAAATTTACAAATTATTGCTTATGCAAACAAAGTACAGTTTTTGAAAATCTAATATTTATTTTGCGAGTTGTGAATTTTTGAAATTTTTTTTTTCAAATTGTGGAACACTCGAGCAAAAAAAATGAAAGAAAAATATAAAACGTATTGATTAAATTCTACAAAAATTAAATTAAATTCAAAAATCATTGCTTATTCAAATAAAGTACAGTTTTTGAAAATCTAATAATTGTTTTGCGAGTTGTGAATTTTTGAAATTTTTTTTTCAAATTGTGGAACACTCGAGCAAAAAAATGAAAGAAAAATATAAAACGTATTGATTAAATTCTACAAAAATTAAATTAAATTCACAAATCATTGCTTATTCAAATAAAGTACAGTTTTTGAAAATCTAATCATTGTTTTGCGAGTTGAGAATTTTTTAATTTTTTTTTTGAAATTGTGGAACACTCGAGCAAAAAAAAATAAAAGAAAAATATAAAACGTGTTGGCTAAATTCTACAAAAATTAAATTAAATTCACGAATCATTTCTTATTCAAATAGAGTACAGTTTTTGAAAAAATCTAATAATTATTTTGCAAGTTGTGAATTTTTTTTTTTTTTTTTTTATTATGGAACACTCGAGCAAAAAAATGAAAGAAAAATATAAAACGTATTGATTAAATTCTACAAAAATTAAATTAAATTCACAAATCATTGCTTATTCAAGTAAAGTACATCTTTTGAAAATCTAATAATTATTTTGCGAGTTGTGAATTTTTGAATTCTTTTTTTCAAATTATGGAACACTCGAGCAAAAAAAATGAAAGAAAAATATAAAACGTATTGACTAAATTCTACAAAAATTAAATTAAATTCACAAATCATTGCTTATGCAAATAAAGAACATCTTTTGAAAATCTAATAAATATTTTGCGAGTTGTGGATTTTTGAATGTTTTTTTTCAAATTGTGGAACACTCGGGCAAAAAAAAAAAAGAAAAATATAAAACGTATTGATTAAATTCTGCAAAAATTAAATTAAATTCACAAATCATTGCTTATTCAAATAAAGTACAGTTTTTGAAAATCTAATAATTATTTTGCAAGTTGTGAATTTTTGAATGTTTTTTCAAATTGTGGAACACTCGAGCAAAAAAAAATAAAAGAATAATATAAAACGTGTTGGCTAAATTCTACAAAAATTAAATTAAATTTACAAATCATTGCTTATTCAAATAAAGTACAGTTTTTGAAAATCTAATAATTATTTTCGAGTTGCGAATTTTCGAATTTTTTTTTTTCAAATTGTGGGACACTCGAGCAAAAAAAAATGAAAGAAAAATATAAAACGTATTGATTAAGTTCTACAAAAATTAAATTAAATTCACAAATCATTGCTTATTCAAATACAGTACAGTTTTTGAAAATCTAATAATTATTTTGCAAGTTGTGAATTTTTGAATGTTTTTTTCAAATTGTGGAACACTCGAGTAAAAAAAAAATAAGAGAAAAATATAAAACGTGTTGGCTAAATTCTACAAAAATTAAATTAAATTCACAAATCATTGCTTAAAAAAATAAAGTACAGTTTTTGTAAATCTAATAATTATTTTGCGAGTTGAGAATTTTTGAATGTTTTTTTCAAATTGTGGAACACTCGAGCAAAAAAATAAAAGAAGAATATAAAACGTGTTGACTGAATTCTACAAAAATTATTAATTCCCTTGCCCGGCAAGCTAATTTTTTCGTTTTTATAAAATCTCAATTAATTAATTAATAATTGTTAGTACATAAGTTTTATTTGGTATACCATGGTATTTTATAAATATTTGTCTTTCTTATTAATTATTTATTCAAAATTTAAATACAATATCCTGCAGAAATGGGAGAATAAAGTAGTGAATATTAAATGCCACATTGTACTACAATTATGTTTTAAATTTGTTTTTTTCTTTTTGGTGTACCACTTTGATTTTTCGATACGAATTTTAGAATTTTTTATTTTCGTCTCATATTTTAGATTTTCTTAACTTGAATTATTCATTTTATATGCGATTTTTTTAAATTTTTTTATTTGCTATTGTTTTTGAATTTCTCGGTGGATCTTATTTTAAGCTAAAAAGAGTTATTTTGGGGTTCTTTGTTTCTTCAAAAAGGAAGGGGGGTATATTGTATTAGTAGCTCTACCATCAACATGTTCCACGAGCCGACACTGTCCCCTGGTGAGAAGACCGGATAAATATGGATAGTTGCGTAAGTTGTGGAGCCACAGTTTTGCATTTGAAAAAATCCGAAATTTTATTATAAACTCTAGTCGCAACGGTCAATAAGGATGTTTTTTTCATTTTCTCGGTTGGTTGATTCGGGGGGTTGAAATGTTCAAAGATCGGTCCCTTTGGAGATTTCGAACTTCCTACTTTTCTCCGTTTTCCAGTAATTAATGGTTTTTATCTTGCGTTTAGTAATATATAGTAAACAAAATATATTAACGATTTAAATTCAGGAGCTTCCTCCACTCTTTTTACTGTCGGTACGCTAATGAGCCTCGGACAGAAATTATGCGGATTTTTTCAGGCTTACTAATACTTTGAGAGAGAATTTACGGAGTAATCGTTATTTTTATGATTTACTCTATCAATTTTGCCCTCTTGCGACACAAGGAACTTAAAAATAATTTCCAGGATTTTCTCATGGCCACTTTAGTATAATTTTTTTTGTCTACTTGTTTTGGGGATATAGCCGGTGGCCATCCTTAATCAAACCTGTATACAAGAACTGAGTGAGCAAATTGTGAAAATAAAGGAACTTCCATCTGCTTTGTAGTTCCATCAATATACAAGTTGGGTGAAAATATGACTAGCGTGACTGGCAGATGGATCGAAAATTACCATCCGTATAAATTTAACCAAAGCGATAAAAATAATAGAACAATGTTCAACTGACTGAATTTTGAAATGAAGCACACGCTGATAATAACCGCCATAGTTTGGATATTTTAAATTGATTACACAGGCATGTTTGCATTAACGCCTACCCGAAAAGAACTTAAATACGGTGGCATAAAAACATTCCGCTGTGTATTGTTACGTTATTGACTCAAGATGGAAGTCTTTTTAAAGCTATTACTACTTACAGTAGCCTCCGTCGACTGTGCAAGAATACTGGTGGTTAATCCGACACCATCGTACAGCCGCCAATCTGTAACCCGATCAATAGTAAAAGGATTAGTAAAAAGAGGCCACGACGTCGTATTCATCACCTCGCATCCAATCAGAAACGAAAGTCTGGCCAATTTAAAAGAAATCGACTTGGGGATGGCAGTCATTTTTAGTGATATTATTACGTCCGCAAACCCCAGTTCAATCAGTTTGGCATTTAAGAACATGGAATTAATGGTAAATAAGAGTGAGGGTTATTTTGGCCATCCTGAGATACAGCAGTTGATAAGAAACAAAAGCGAGCATTTCGATCTTCTCATGGTCGAATATTACTCCCCGACCATGTACGCTTTCAAGGTGCGCTTCAACTGTCCGTTTATTGGATTTTTGTCGATGGGCCCTCTAAATACTGACCATAGATATTTTGGAAATTTTGATAATCCCGCCTTGTATCCGGATAGTCACTTCTCCGAAGGCACCGGAGACACATTCATGCGACGAGTCTACAATGTTTTTCTTTCTGTAATGTATGACTTGCACAGGGAATACGTTATTTATCCACGTGCAAATAAAATAATTAGGTCTAATTTTGGAAGTGCGTATCCCGATATTGGAGAAATTTCTGCGGATGCTGATATGCTTTTCGTTGGATCTAATTTAATGTTGAGTGTTATTAGACCGGTAACACCAGCTACGATTGTTATTGGTGGGGGTATACACATAGAAGAACCAAAGGCATTACCAAAGGTAAGTACGCATTGTCGCAAAAAATAATTACTACAAAGGATCCAAAATGGAAACAAATTATTAACGATTAATAGGTTTCCTGTAATTTCTTTCACCTCTTTTATTAATTGTTACCCACCCCACTTTACTGTAAGCAATTTTAACATTTTGTAGAGTCTAAAAACATTCCTGGATAATTCTAAAAGAGGAACAGTATACATCAGTCTCGGCAGTGTCATTCAAAGTTCAAAACTCCAACCTCCTGTAATAAAGTTGTTTTTGGAAACTTTCGCCGAATTACCGTACGATTTCTTATGGAAGATTGAAGATGATAGCTTACCATATAAACTGGAAAATTTACGAGTAATGAAATGGATTCCACAACAGGATGTTCTTAGTCAGTATATGCGTTTCCTTGATAAACTGTAGTTAATATTTGCAAATATTTTCAGGGCATAAAAATGTAAAATTATTTATTACACAAGCAGGACTCCAATCACTAGAAGAAGGATTATACAATCATGTTCCTATGTTGGCGATGCCATTTATTATAGATCAGCCTTATAACGCGAGACAAATCGTTGCGAAGAAAATTGGATTATTGATTGAGGACGTGAATACATTAACACGTGATCACTTTAAGAATTTGATCTTAGAACTCATAAACAATTCTACGTATGTGTGTATTGTGGGTGTTATTCAACTTCACGTTATAACCTGTTTTCGTTTGCAGATACAGCGAGAATGTTAGAAGGCTAAGGCGGATGGTCGCAGATGAGCCAATGAGGCCGATTGAAAAGGCAATTTGGTGGACTGAATATGTAATAAGGCATAAAGGTGCCAAGCATTTGAAAGGGCCCATCGTTCCATTTTATCAACGTTATTTGCTAGACGTATTTGCGTTGTTTGTATTAATTTTAGCAATTATTGCATATTTCGTGTTTCATTTTTTTAAATATGTTTTTGGTATTCTTAAGACTACAAATGTTGCAATTGTCAGAAAAGTGAAAATTAGTTAAGGATTAAGTGATGGATGAACCCTCTCCTACAATGTAACCTGCGCCCTCTAGCAAAGGTTTTTACTAATAAATAAATGCCTGTTTTACTCCTTCGTTTTGATTTTCACAAATAAACTGTCATTTAACATCGATGAATTTGAAGGTGGAACAGGGCTGACCCGTTTTATTTTACTCTACAAAATCACATTTTGTGTTTCTAAACATTCCTTCAATTTAACGACGAGTTGTAGGTTAAAATCAGGGTAGTGGGTGGACGCTATCCCACAAATCCCACCTGATGACCATGCACCAGCGTGTCTTCTAGAGATGGGCGATATTTCACGTATCTGTGATTTTTCACTGGTATTGAAAAATCGCAGGTCGCTACTGTTACTAATATGCGAATTTCACTGCTACTTAAAGTCACTGCTACTTAAAATACCTGCTACTTAAAATCACTGCTACTTAAAATCACTGCTACTTAATATCACTGCTACTTATAATCACTATTCCATAAAATCGCTGCTACTTTAAATCACTGCTACTTTCAATCACTCCTACTTTAAATCACTGCTACTTTAAATCACTGACAAACTGTGATTGCTACTTAATCTGTGACTGTTACTTAAAACATAATTGTAGTACAATGTGGCATTTCTAAATGTTATTTAATATTCACTACTTTATTCTCCCATTTCTGCAGGATATTGTATTTAAATTTTGAATAAATAATTAATAAGAAAGACAAATATTTATAAAATACCATGATATACCAAATAAAATAAAATAAATTACAACTTATGTACTAACAATTATTAATTAATTAATTGAGATTTTATAAAAACGAAAAAATTAGCTTGCCGGGCAAGGAAATTAATAATTTTTGTAGAATTCAGTCAACACGTTTTATATTTTTCTTTTATTTTTTTGCTCGAGTGATCCACAATTTGAAAAAAAAAATTCAAAAATTCACAACTTGCAAAATAATTATTAGATTTTCAAAAACTGTACTTTATTTGAATAAGCAATGATTTGTGAATTTAATTTAATTTTTGTAGAATTTAGTCAACACGTTTTATATTTTTCTTTTATTTTTTTTTGCTCGAGTGTTCCACAATTTGAAAAAAAACATTCAAAAATCCACAACTCGCAAAATAATTATTAGATTTTCAAAAACTGTACTTTATTTGAATAAGCAATGATTTGTGAATTTAATTTAATTTTTGTAGAATTTAATCAATACGTTTTATATTTTTCTTTCATTTTTTTTGCTCGAGTATTCCATAATTTGAAAAAAAAAAATTAAAAATTCACAACTTGTAAAATAATTAATGGATTTTCAAAAACTGTACTTTATTTGAATAAGCAATGATTTGTGAATTTAATTTAGTTTTTGTAGAATTTAATCAATACGTTTTATATTTTTCTTTTATTTTTTTTTGCTTGAGTGTTCCATAATTTGAAAAAAAAAAAAATTAAAAATTCACAACTTGTAAAATAATTAATGGATTTTCAAAAACTGTACTTTATTTGAATAAGCAATGATTTGTGAATTCTAGTTAATTTTTGTAGAATTTAATCAATACGTTTTATATTTTTCTTTCATTTTTTTGCTCGAGTGTCCCACAATTTGAAAAAAAAAAAATCAAAAATTCACAACTCGCAAAATAATTATTAGATTTTCAAAAACTATACTTTATTTGAATAAGCAATGATTTATCAATTTAATTAAATTTTTGTAGAATTTAATCAATACGTTTTATATTTTTAATTTATTTTTTTGCTCGAGTGCTCCACAATTAAAAAAAAATTCACAACTCGCAAAATAATTATTAGATTTTCAAAAAATGTACTTTATTTAAATAAGCAATGATTTGTGAATTTAATTTAATTTTTGTAGAATTTAATCAATAGGTTTTATATTTATCATTTATTTTTTGCTCGAGTGCTCCACAAATTAAAAAAAAAATTCAAAAATTCACAACTCGCAAAATAATTATTAGATTTTCAAAAGATGTACTTTATTTGAATAAGCAATGATTTGTGAATTTAATTTAATTTTTGTAGAATTTAATCAATACGTTTTATGTTTTTCTTTTATTTTTTGCTCGAGTGTTCCACAATTTAAAAAAAAAATTCAAAAATTCACAACTCGCAAAATAATTAATAGATTTTCAAAAAATGTACTTTATTTGAATAAGCAATGATTTGTGATTTTAATTTAATTTTTGTAGAATTTAATCAATTTGTTTTATATTTTTCATTTATTTTTTGCTCGAGTGTTCCACAATTAAAAACAAAAAATCAAAAATTCACAACTCGCAAAATATTCAATGGATTTTCAAAAAATGTACTTTATTTAAATAAGCAATGATTTGTGAATTTAATTTAATTTTTGTAGAATTTAGTCAATACGTTTTATATTTTTATTTTATTTTTTGCTCGAGTGTTCCACAATTTGAAAAAAAAATCAAAAATTCACAACTCGTAAAATAATTAAAGAATTTTCAAAAACTGTACTTTATTTGAATAAGCAATGATTTGTGAATTTAATTTAATTTTTGTAGAATTTAATCAATACGTTTTATATTTTTCATTTATTTTTTGCTCGAGTGTCCCACAATTTGAAAAAAAAATTCACAACTCGCAAAATAATTATTAGATTTTCAAAAACTATACTTTATTTGAATAAGCAATGATTTGTCAATTTAATTAAATTTTTGTAGAATTTAATCAATACGTTTTATATTTTTCATTTATTTGTTTGCTCGAGTGCTCCACAATTTAATAAAAAAATTCACAACTCGCAAAATAATTATTAGATTTTCAAAAAATGTACTTTATTTGAATAAGCAATGATTTGTGAATTTAACTAAATTTTTGTAGAATTTAATCAATACGTTTTATATTTTTCATTTATTTTTTGCTCTAGTGTTCCACAATTTCAAAAAAAAATCAAAAATTCACAACTCGCAAAATAATTTATGGATTTTCAAAAAATGTACTTTATTTGAATAAGCAATGATTTGTGAATTTAATTTAATTTTTGTAGAATTTAGTCAACACGTTTTATATTTTTCTTTTATTTTTTTTGCTCGAGTGTTCCATAATTTAAAAAAAAAATTAAAAAATTCACAACTTGTAAAATAATTAATGGATTTTCAAAAACTGTACTTTATTTGAATTAGCAATGATTTGTGAATTTAATTTAATTTTTATAGAGTTTAGTCAACACGTTTTATATTTTTCTTTTATTTTTTTTGCTCGAGTGTTCCATAATTTGAAAAAAAAAATTAAAAATTCACAACTTGTAAAATAATTATTGGATTTTCAAAAACTGTACTTTATTTGAATAAGCAATGATTTGTGAATTAAATTTATATTTTGTAGAATTTAGTCAATACGTTTTATATTTTTCTTTTATTTTTTTTTGCTCGAGTGTTCCACAATTTGAAAAAAAACATTAAAAAATTCACAACTTGCAAACTAATTATTAGATTTTCCAAAACTGTACTTTATTTGAATAAGCAATGATTTGTGAATTTAATTTAATTTTTGTAGAATTTAGCCAACACGTTTTATATTTTTCTTTTATTTTTTTTGCTCAAGTGTTCCACAATTTGAAAAAAACATTCCAAAATCCACAACTCGCAAAATAATTATTAGATTTTCAAAAGATGTACTTTATTTGAATAAGCAATGATTTGTGAATTTAATTTAATTTTGGTAGAATTTAATTAATACGTTTTATATTTTTCTTTTATTTTCTTTGCTCGAGTGTTTGAAATTTGAAAAAAAAAATCAAAAAGAACCACAAACTCGATGTGATCGAAAGTGATGAGTCACAATAAAAAAATTGAAAAAAATTAAAAAATCAAGTTCTCTATTAAAAACTGTGGCATTTACAAAAACTTAATTCATTTTGAATAAGATACTTCGATATTTTTTTTATGGAAGTTTGTCTGCGCGTTTTATATTTTTTCTGCGATGTTTTCATTCAAAAATAAAATTAAAATTTTCAATAATCTATATCTCCATTAAAAATTGTTGTATTCACAAAAACCAACTTAATTTTGAATAAGCGATTCTTCGACCATTGAGGATATTGTTTTAAGGAATTTTTTCTACTCATTTCATATTTTTTTCTGCGATGTTTTCATTCAAGTGCTCAAAAAATTAAAACGAAAATCTTCAAAAATCCATATCTCTATTAAAAAATTATTAAATTTACAAAAACCAAATTGATTTTGAATAAGCGATACTTCGACCATTGAGGATATTGTTTTAAGGAGTTTTGTCTTCGCGTTTTATATTTTTTTCTCTTTATCTCCAAATATTTAAAATACAATTTGAATTTTTAATTGAATCAAGGATAGTCGTATAATTATTTGGTGTAGCAGATAATATAGCCAAAATATTACCTTAAGTCACAGGTATGATATCAAAAGCAGAATCATATAAAAAACATTTTTGAGAAACCATTAACAATTTGAGGTGTTTACTAACCGTGATCACAGTCACAGTTTAAATCACTGATATTAGAAAGTAGCAATCACAGGTAGCAACGTGATTTAAAAGTAGCAGTTTTGCCCATCTCTAGCGTCTTCTAATAAATAAGATAAAGTGTTTACTATTTTTCTGACTCTGATTTTCACGTATAAACCCTCGTTTAGTATTAATTAAAAAAAAACAGATTAAATTAATAATCATTTATTACTAGAATATATCACCAGTTCTTAAAATTAAAACAAATTACTCAACATTGATGAGATTCCTGCTGATCCGTTTAACATAGCAAGCGTATAACTTGTAGGCCTTCTCGCAGAGGTCCTCCGAGTCCGATTGCCCTATGCACTCTATCGCAGCTTGAAAATTCTCCTCGGACATTTTTTCCTCGATAGCACTCGGCACCCAATTTCCTTTCAAGTCCATTGAACCGTACGTTTGGAAGTAACACTTGTAGTAGCATTTGAGCGAACAAGATGGTGCAAAGAAAGTCTTCAGCTCTACCTTCACCAGCATCTTCAGAGGGAGATTATATTCGGTCATGCATTTCTCGCATATGTTACTCGTAAATTCTCGATCGGTCTCGGTCAGGTTCTGAAAAAAAATAGTAATTCTAGTTTCAGTTTTTACTCGGTGATCGTTTCCAAAAAATGTACTTTTTGGTTTTTTTTGGCATAGGGTTGACCGTTCAGCCACTAACGATGAACCTACTTTTTGGTTCAATTTTTTTTTCAATTCTTTATTCATCCACATTGAGGAAACAATTGCAACATCAATTATCTACACTTTTTTTTTGGCATAGGTTTGACCATTCAGCCACTAACGATGAACCTACTTTTTGGTTCAAATTTTTTTTTTCAATTCTTTATTCATCCACATTGAGGAAACAATTGCAACATCAATTATCTATACTTTTTGTTTTTTTTTTTGTTTTTTGGCATAGGTTTGACCATTCAGCCACTAACGATGAACCTACTCTTTGGTTCAATTTTTTTTTAAATTCTTTATTCATTCACATTGAGGAATCAATTATCTTCTATAACGATCAAAAATATATAAAAATAATAAAACTTACCATATGCGATGCGATGTAATCAATTTCGCAAACTTCTGCAGAAACTGCGTACGCAAAAGCGATCGAAATTATTACGATGCTCAGTTTCATTTTGTTACAAACACTGAATGGTTTGTTTGTAGTTTTTGAATTCCTTTATATATCGCTATTGGTGAATATTAATCGGATGTTAATATTTTATGCGATTTTTAAATTTAAAGGAAAAAAAATGCCGCTCTCTGTCTAATTAGACAAAATGCGACTTATTTGAATAGAATCAGAATTCGATTATTGGACTTGCATCGATCGCGAAACCAGTTTGCTTTGATTAATTTTTTTCTTGATTTACGTTATCAACGAATAACTGACCTTTTGAATGTTGATCGCGATGAATAGATAAATAAATTTGTGCCGGCTTCTATTTAATTACATGTGAGGTTGTCTCGAGTTTATCCATTTGATTGCTAGAATTTAAATAAATTTTAATTAAAAACCAGTCTTATCAAGAATATAAAATATAAACAAAACAAAATTACAATACTGCAAATGCCATGGCAAATATTGTTTATACAAAAATAATCAAGTGTTTGAACAACCAAAAATATACACAGTGTTTTAAATTATGTGGGTGTGCTATTGCTAACTTCTTTATTATTGGAGCTAAGATTTCGCATAAATTAGGAAATTGTTGGTATTTTTTCGCTGAATAAATTGGCCAAAATCAATTTGGAAATATTTATGGATGTTTTATCTCAATGTTATTATTTTTTCTAAATTATCTTTGTTATTATTATGAATTCGTTAGAAATCTTCACGGTAAGCCTTAGACAATTGGAGATAATGGAGAACTAATGCAGAGATTTTTTTTTAATATTAAATAGTTTAGGAGATATCGAAAAAAAATAATTTAAGCCCGGGCATGGAGTGCAAAATTTTGGGTCACGTGCCCAAATTTGTTTTATGTATGACAAAAATAAAATCATCCCAAGAGCATCGAATGGTCTCTGCGACGGCTGCATATCGTAAGCCATTTATTTAGCATTAGAGAGAGACTCCAGGTAACCGAATGTAATAAACTGGCGTGACACCACGCTGGTATCACGCCGTCCGAAGGGCCAGTGAAAGCGAGATCAGGTGAGACACCGTTAATGTTAAACAAAAAGTGAATATAAATGATCAATTATTTTTTTTACATTTCCTCCTTATAAAAAAAAACGACAGTTACCAATCGCTCAATATTATTAATATTATCACTCTGCAAAAAGTTGGTAAGGTTACAGCTGTTTGGACATGATCTCCACTAATTCTCGTCAGATATGTATTCTTACATAGGTCTAAAATATCTTCATGAAAAATGTAAAGATGGTTAACAGTGCGCAATGTGTATTTATTGCAAATTGCAATCGTCTAAGGCATAGTAATGTATTTTGTAACATTTTGAATTTCTACCGTATCAACGGCAAGGAATTAGGTTTAAATGTTTTGATAAGGAAATGATACTACAATTATATGATTTATTGACTTTTACTGTCATAATTGTTTATAAACAGAATAATGCACATACATTGTGTTTATCATACATAATTTATTGTTCTATTGCAATAGTTACCCTGCATTTTTTCCAAATACCAAAACACTTTATAATTTTTAAATAATTTTATCTCGTTAATTTTAGTTCTAGATTTCAAGGCAACTTGTATTAACTGTTTCCAAGTTATGCAACATTTTGACTCTTGACAAATATTTTTTTTTCGATCTGTCTTTAAAAAAAAACAGTACTCACTAGATGGGAGTTTTAAAAACCAAACTGATTTTGTAGAAGTTAGCGTTACAAACAAATTTTTCGATTTTCCAAATTTCCGCCGACATTTGTTGGATATACAAGGCCAATTTGATTTTTTAACTATTTATATTTGCGTTGCCACACTAATAATTATTTTGTTTTTTTTTTTATGTCCAGGAGACCATTCTGAACACTATTTGCTATAAAAAATTTTTTGTGAGAATTACAGGAACCGAGATGCTCAAAAATTACTTTTTTCGTGGATGGTGCACAAATTGACTGGAAATGCCGAAAAACGATTAAATTTATTTTGCTTCTGAAATTTATTTTTGTTTTTTTTTCATGTCCAGGAGACCATTCTAAACACTATTTGTCTATAAAAAATTTTCAATTCTGTCATACCAACATCTACAATTATCGCGGCTAACATTACCATTTGGACTAAAAGTTGATTCATCAGAGAAGAGAACGTGATTAATAAAGGTACCACCCAGTGGCGGCGAGGAAGCTATGGAAGAAAATTTCACCAAAACAGCAGCGGAATATTTGCTTCCTCCATAAGAGTAAATAGTGCAGCACGAACGGCATCTCTGTCTTATTCCCCTCTACAAAGATCCACGACCCGCCGCTGGTACCACCATGGTATATTCTGCGCGAATCACTCGGATGCTTTGTTAACAGCAGTCATATTCATAAACACAATTGTACCATCGTCTGCAAACGATTGCTCATTTTTCAGGGATGAGCAATTATACATTTAGGCCCAATAATCAATCCTTGAGGAATACCATGATTGGTTCTATAGACACGAAAAGCTCTAACCCCCTCAAAAAATCCAATTGTTGTGCAATGGTTTAAGAGTTGAATATATTTTTATCAGAATTTTTTACTATTTGTTACGAATTTAAGAAATTCTCGATTTTTAACGTAACTGAAAAATCCACGTTCGGCTTCGAGGAGCTTCATCTCGTTTAAAAATTATAAACTTCATTAAAACGGAGCTTACTCTTGAAGTGCGATAATATTTTCAGAATTTTGACGGTTTTTACTATTTTCTTACAAATTCAAGAAATTCTCACCCAAGTGAAAAATACACGTTTGGTTTCGAAGAGTTCTAACTAGTTTAAAAACTATAAACTCCCTCAAAATTAAATTACTTCCTAAAGTGCGATTATTTAAGAGTTGAAAAAAATTTTCCAGAATTTTTTGACGGTTTTTAATATTTTTTTAAGAATTTAAGAAATTCTCGATTTTTAACGTAATTTAAAAATACACGTTTGGCTTCGAAGAGCTCCAACTGGTTTAAAAACTATAAACTCTCTCAAAATTTAATCAATTCCTAAAGTGCGATTATTTAAGAGTTGAAAATTTTTCCAGAATTCTTTGACAGTTTTTAATATTCTTTTAAGAATTTCTCGATTTTTATCGTAATTTAAAAATACACGTTTGGCTTCGAAGACCTCCAACTGGTTTAAAAACTATAAACTCCCTCAAAATTGAATCAATTCCTAAAGTGCGATTATTTAAGAGTTGAAGAAATTTTTTCCAGAATTTTTTAACGGTTTTTAATAATTTTTTTTAAGAATTTAAGAAATTCTCGATTTTTAACGTAATTTAAGAATACACGTTTGGCTTCGAAGAGCTCCAACTGGTTTAAAAACTATAAACTCTCTCAAAATTGAATTCATTCCTAAATTGCGATTATTTAAGAGTTGAATATGATTTTTCCAGAATTTTTTGACGGTTTTTAATACTTTTTTAAAAATTTAAGAAATTCTCGATTTTTAACGTAATTTAAAAATATACGTTTGGCTTTAAAGAGCTCTAACTAGTTTAAAAACTATAAACTCCCTCAAAATTGAATTAATTCCTAAAGTGCGATTATTTAAGAGTTGAAAAAATTTTTTCCAGAATTTTTTGACGGTTTTTAATATTTTTTTAAGAATTTAAGAAATTCTCGATTTTTTCGTAATTTAAAAATACACGTTTGGCTTCGAAGAGCTCTAACTGGTTTAAAAACTGTAAACTCTCTCAAAATTCAATTCATTCCTAAAGTGCGATTATTTAAGAGTTGAAGAAAATTTTTCCAGAATTTTTTGAAGGTTTTTAATATTTTTTTAAGAATTTAAGAAATTCTCGATTTTTATCGTAATTTAAAAATACACGTTTGGCTTCGAAGAGCTCCAACTCGTTTAAAAATTACAAACTCCACTAAAACGGAATATATTCTTAAAATGGGCTGATATAAGAGTTGAAGATATTTTTTCTAGAATTTTTTGACGGTTTTTAAAATTTTCTTACGAAATTATAAAATTCTCAATTTTTAACGCAACTTAAAAATACACGCTTGGATTGGAAGAGTTTAAAAACTATAAACTCTCTTAAAATTAATTTTATTCCTAAAGTGCGACTATTTAAGAGTTTAAAATAATTTTTCCAGAATTTTCTGATGACTTTAAGAAATTCTCGGTTCTTAACGCAACTGAAAAATACACATTCTGATTCTAAGAGCTCTAATTTGTTTAAAAATAAAATACTTTATTAAAACAAAGCAAATTCTTTAAGTGCGTTAATTTAAGAGTTAAAAATAATTTTTCAAGAATTTGTTGACGGTTTTTAATATTCTCCTAAGAATTTATGAAATTCTCGATTTTTAACGCAACTTAAAAATTCACGGTTGACTTCGAAGAGCTCTAACTCGTTTAGAAACAATAAACTCCCTTAAAATTGAGTTCATTCCTAAAGTGCGATTATATAAGAGTTGAAGAAAATTTTCCCAGAATTTTTTGATGGTTTTTAATACTTTCTTAAGAATTTAAGAAATTCTTGATTTTTAACGCAACTTAAAAATACACGTTTGGCTTCGAAGAGCTCTAACTCAATTAAAAATTACAAACTCCAATAAAACGGAGTGTATTCTTAAAGTACGTTGATATATGAGTTGAAAATAATTTTTCTAGAATTTTTTGACAGTTTTTCCTATTTTCTTACGAATTCTCGATTTTTAACGCAACTTAAAAATACACGTTTGGCTTCGAAGAGCTCTAACTCATATTTAAAAATTACAAACTCCATTAAAACGGAGTGTATTCGTAAAGCACGTTGATATATGAGTTGAAAATAATTTTTCTAGAATTTTTTGACGATTTTTACTATTTTCTTACGAATTAAAAAAATTCCCCTTTTTAAACGCAACTGAAATATTCACGTTTGCCTTCGAAGAGCTTTAAGTCGTTAAAAAAACTATAGACTCTCTTAAAATTGAGTTAACCTTTAAAGTGCAATTATTTAAGAGTTGAAGGTAATTTTCCCAGAATTTTTTGACTGTTTTTATTACTTTATTAATAATTTAAGAAATTCTCGATTTTTAACGCAACTTAAAAATACGAGATTGGCTTCGAAGAGCTCTAACTCATTTAAAAATCTCAAACTTCATTAAAACGAAGTGTATTCTTAAAGTACGTTGATATATGAGTTGAACATATTTTTTCTAGAATTTTTTGACGATTTTTACTATTTTCTTACGAATTTAAGAAATTCTCCTTTTTTAACGCAACTGAAATATTCACGTTTGGCTTCGAAGAGCTCTAACTCATTTGAAATTAGAAACTCTATCAAAACGAAATATATTCTTAAAGTGAGAATTTTTCCAGAATTTTTTGACGGTTTTTACTATTTTCTTACGAATTTGAGAAATTCTCATTTTTTAATGCAACTTAAATATACACGTTTGGCATCGAAGAGCTCTAACTCGTTCAAAAATTATAAATTTTATTAAAACGTAGTTTATTCTTAAAGTACGATGATTTAGGAGTTGAAGATAATTTTCCCATAATTTTTTGACCGTTTTTAATATTGCCTTAAGAATTTAAGAAATTCTGGATTTTAACGTAATTTAAAAATACACATTTAGCTTCGAAGAGTTTTAACACGTTTAAAAATTACAAACTTAATTAAAACGATACGTATTCTTAAAGTAAAATGATATAAGAATTGAAGATAATTTTTCCAGAATTTTTTTGACCGTTTTTAATATTCTCTTGCGATTTTAAGAAATTCTGAATTTTAACTTAATTTAAAAATACATGTTTGGCATCGAGGAGCTCTAACTCGTTCTAAAGTACGATGATTTAGGAGTTGAAGATAATTTTCCCAGAATGTTTTGACGGATTTTAATAGTTTCTTACGAATTTAAGAAATTCTTAATTTTTCACGCAACTGAAAT
Organism: Ocypus olens; assembly: GCA_910593695.2. NCBI lineage: Eukaryota > Metazoa > Arthropoda > Insecta > Coleoptera > Staphylinidae > Ocypus > Ocypus olens. The sequence goes on along the minus strand of OU343059.1, from coordinate 10,992,740 downwards.
ATACACGCTTGGCATCGAAGAGCTCTAACTTGTTTAAAAATTACAAACTCCATTAAAACGGTACGTATTCTTAAAGTTAGATGATATAAGAGTTGAAGGTAATTTTTCCAGAATTTTTTGACCGTTTTTAATATTTTCTTACGAATTTAAGAAAATCCGAATTTTTCACGCAACTGAAATACACTCGCTTGGCACGAAGAGCTCTAACTCGTTTAAAAATTGTAAATTTTATTAAAACGTAGTTTATTCTTCAAGTAAGATGATTTAGGAGCCGAAGGTAATTTTGCCAGAATTTTTTGACCGTTTTTAATATTTTCTTACGATTTTAAGAAATTCTGAATTTTAACGTAATTTAAAAATACACGATTGGCTTCGAAGAGTTTTAACACGTTTAAAAATTACAAACTCCATTAAAACGATACGTATTCTTAAAGTAAGATGATATAAGAGTTGAAGATAATTTTTCCAGAATTTTTTTGACCGTTTTTAATATTCTCTTGCGATTTTAAGAAATTCTGAATTTTAACTTAATTTAAAAATACATGTTTGGCATCGAGGAGCTCTAACTCGTTCTAAAGTACGCTGATTTAGGAGTTGAAGATAATTTTCACATAATGTTTTGACGGATTTTAATAGTTTCTTACGAATTTAAGAAATTCTTAATTTTTCACGCAACTGAAATATACACGCTTGGCATCGAAGAGCTCTAACTTGTTTAAAAATTGTAAATTTTATTAAAACGTAGTTTATTCTTCAAGTAAGATGATTTAGGAGCCGAAGATAATTTTGCCAGAATTTTTTGACCGTTTTTAATATTTTCTTACGATTTTAAGAAATTCTGAATTTTAACGTAATTTAAAAATACACGTTTGGCTTCGAAGAGTTTTAACACGTTTAAAAATTACAAACTCCATTAAAACGATACGTATTCTTAAAGTAAGATGATATAAGAGTTAAAGATAATTTTTCCAGAATTTTTTGACCGTTTTTAATATTTTCTTACGAATTTAAGAAATTCAGAATTTTTCGTGCAAGTGAAATATATACGCTTGGCATAGAAGAGCTCTAACTCATTTAAAAATCATAAATTTTATTAAAATGTAAATTATTCTTAAAGTAAGAGGATTTAGCAGTTGAAAATAATTTTTTGTCGATTTTTAATATTTTCTTAAGAATTTTAGAAATTCTTGATTTTTAACGCAACTTAAAAATACACGAATGTCTTCGAAGAGCTTTAATTCATTTAAAAATGACAAACTCCATTAAAACCGAGTGTATTCTTAAAGTACGTTGATATAAGAGTTGAAAATAATTTGTTTGGAATTTTTACCATTTTCTTAGGAATTAAAAAAAAATCTCAACTAAAATATACACGTTTGATTTAGAAGAGCTCTAACTCGTTTAAAAATTACAAATTTCATTAAAACGTAGTTTATTCGTAAAGTACGGTGATTTTGGAGTTGAAGATAATTTTCCCAGAATTTTTTGACGGTTTTTACTATTTTCTTGCGAATTTAAGAAATTCTCGATTTTTAACACAACTTAAAAATATACATTTTGCTTATTTAAAATTATAAACTCCAATAAACGGAGTGTATTCTTAAAGTACGTTGATATAAGAGTTGAAAATAATTTTTCTAGAATTTTTTGACGGTTTTTACTATTTTCTTACGAATTTAAGAAATTCCCATTTTCGACGCAACTCAAATATTTACGTTTGGCTTCAAAAAACTTTAAGTAGTTGAAAAACTATAAACTCCCTTAGAATTGAGTTCAATCTTAAAGTGCAATTATTTAAGAGTTAAAAATCATTTTCCTAGAATTTTTTGACGGGTTTTAATACTTTATTAATAATTTAAGAAATTCTCGATTTCAAAATACATGTTTGGCTTCGAAGAGTTCTAAGTCGTTTAAAAATTATACATTTTATTAAAATGTAATTTATTCTTAAAGTACGATGATTTAGGAGTTGAAGATAATTTTCTCAGAATTTTTTGACGGTTTTTACCATTTTCTTACGAATTTAAGAAATTCCCATTTTTGACGCATCTTGAATATTTACGCAGAGCTCTAACTTGTTTAAAAATTATAAACTCCCTCAAAATTATGTTTATTTCTAAAGTGCGATTATTTAAAAGTTGAAGAGAATTTTTGCAGAATTTTTTAATATTTTTTCAAAAATTCATAACTTTGCTCCAAATCATCGAAACGACTCGAATTTTTAAGGCATTTGAAGGAAATTGCTTAAATTTTTCTGCCATTGTGGTGAAATTTCCCAGCGATTTTTTTTGCGCACGGTACAGCTTGTCAAAGTTGGACAATTTTTTACATAAAAAACATTTTTTTCCATCGCGTTGTTACGTGGGGTGGGTTGGACTTGGGGTCAAAATCAACTACACATTCTTAAAGACAAAACTTGAATCTTTCCCAAACTGAAAGAATCATCGATTTTCGATCAAATTGAACCAAGTTACGACGGTTTGAAAAATCGAGTTTTTTCGCGATTTTTCGAGTGGCGCTTTTTTTTGACGCCGAGTGTTAATCAGATTTTTCTAATTCATAAGGTTATCGAGCCTATAAAAACATCGTATTTGGGCCACCCGATATATTAATTAAATCGTTTAGACATAATTTATGAAGCAATTAAAAATGATTGACATCCGAAGGAAAATATGCACTATTTAAAAAAAATATCGTATATTTATATATTACGTGACACATTTTTGATCCATTTTAGAAATAAAACCTTAACTACAATGTCTAAATTTGCTATGTGGTTAAGCATATTGCTAGCTGCAATAAGCGTTGTTAATTGCGCAAGAATATTAGTTGCAAATTCAATTCCGGCTTACAGTCATCAAACCGTGTTTCAAAGAATCATCAGAGAACTCTCGGGAAGAGGGCATGAAATAGTCTTCATAACCACGCACCCCATCAATGATAAATCCTTGAAAAATGTACGGGAAATCGACGTGAGTTTTTCCATACCGATATGGATAAACGCCATAAAATCGGCAAAGCCCGATATGTTCAACAACGCTTTCTACCTCTTCGAAAGCGCGGGGTCCATCGTAGAAGAACAGCTGCAGCATGACGAAGTACAAGGGCTGATCAAAAATAAAACGGAACGTTTTGATTTGGTGATGCTCTCGTATCAGAGTCCGGGTATATTTGCCTTCAAGGCACGCTTCAATTGCCCTTTCATTGCTATTGTAACCTTGGACGCAGCCAATAAGGATCACGTGTCTCTTGGTAATGGAGTCAATTCCGCGGCATATCCAGATGCGGTGCTGTACAGACCTCTCGGCAACGCGCTGATCCGTCGATTGTATAATTTCTGCTTGAGCGCGGCTTTGGAAATACACAAGAAATACGTGATCGATCCAAAAGCTACGGAAGTCATCGCGAAGGCCTTCGGGGAAGGTTATCCGGACAGTGGTGCGCTTGCGCGTGATGTTGATTTGGTCTTCATGGGCGCGAACTTGGCCATACACGATCCCAGGCCGGTAACCGGTTGTACGGTTTTTATCGGTGGAGGAATTCACATCAAGAAGCCGAAAGCTTTGCCGAAGGTAATTATTTTGTTCGGGTGTGTAATTCCTTAACTTTTAAATTTGCAGGATTTGAAATCATTTTTGGATAAATCCGAAAGGGGCGTGATATACATGAGTTTGGGTAGTAATCTGCAGAGTGCGCAGCTTCCTGATGATGTGAGGCAAGTGTTCATCAAGGCGTTCGCTGAGTTGCCTTATGACATTTTATGGAAGTATGAAAATGAAAGTTCGTTGGTCGTTCCGAAAAATATGTTCGTAATGAAGTGGATGCCACAGCAAGATGTGCTAAGTAAGTATAACTCGGCCGAGCACTCGAGGCGCGCGCAGAGTGAGAAAGTATTCGGAGGAGGCGTGGCAACGCGTTAACGAATATCCGGAGACAATTGAATTTTAGATTGTCACGGCCAGGGGCGGCTCGTTATATAGAGCCAAGGAGCCATGGCACTACCTCTAATTTCAAGCTCAGCAAGGATTTTTAAATAATTCTAAAAACCCCCCTTCGAAACTATGAACCTCCTTGACAACTCAAAATAACCTTGAACTATGCAGATTATTCGGTTTCTCTTTCTTCAAAAAAGGAGGCGGGAACATGTTCCACGAGCCGCTACTGAGAGTGATACTAAACAAGTGAATTGTTTTGTTTGAATTCTTTTTAAAATCAGTTTCACTTTTTTGATCAATTAAAAAGAAAACAAAAAACAAAATTAAAACCAAAAATCTAAAATTCGTGACTTGAAATGAAAGTGGTGGACCAACAAATCGAAAATTTCAACAAACAAACGGAATATTTAAGTCAAAATAAAGAAATTTTCGGCCGAAAGACCAAAAATTTCAACCGAAAGAAATCTAAAATACAAAATATATCGGCCGTAAAGATAAAAATGCAGACAACAAAATCGAAAATTTTGATCGAAATAAAGAATATTTAGGCCAAAAATTTCAAATATGGGCCAAAGAATCAAGAATCTTAATTTAAAAATAAAAAACGCAGACAAAAAAATTGAAAATTTAGGTAGAAGCAAAATAATTTCAGCCCCCAAATATAAGTTTTTGACCAGAAATTTGAAAATAACAGTGAAAAAGTACAATGTGAGCAAAGAAAATTTAAACAATTAAAGCAACAATTTGGGTCAAAATTAACGATATTTAGACTAAAAGATAAAAAAATTAGACCAAAATATCGAGAAAAAAAGGTCAAAAATCTAAAAAATTAATGATTCGGCCCGAAAAATAAAAAAAATGTGGACAATTTTAACAATTAAATCGAAAATTTAGATCAAAATAATATTCATTAGGCCAAATGATCAAAAAATTAGATCAAAAAAATCGAAAATATAGGGTTTTTAATAAAAAATGTAGAATATTCTAGTAAGAAAATTGTTTAAATTAGTCTCCAAAATCACTCTATTGCTAATTTTTTTTTTAATAGCAAAAAACATTTTTTTAAGTTTTCTTTTTAGGTAAAAAAAAACTAAAATTTTGACCAGAACGTCGGGCCTGAAAATCAAAAATGCTGAAATATCGAAAATTACAATAAACCAATCAAAAATGTGAGTTAAAATAAAGAATAATTGATTTATATGCCAGAATTTTTTTTTCGGGTATTTTCGAGTTTTGTTTGTTGAAATTTTCGATTTTATGGTCTGCATTCAATTCTCAGGTCTAAAAATTAAAAAAATGCCGACCAAGAAATCCAAAATTTCAACAAACGAATCGAATATTTTGGCCAAAAAAATCAAAAATATTTTGTATTTTCGATTTTTTTCGGTTGAAATTTTTGGTCTTTCGGCCGAAAATTTCTTTATTTTGACTTAAATTTCCAGTTTGTTTGTTGAAATTTTCGATTTGTTGGTCCACCACGAATTTTAGATTTTGTGGACAATTTTAACAATTAAATCGAAAATTTAGATCAAAATAATATTCATTAGGCCAAATGATCAAAAAATTAGATCAAAAAAATCGAAAATATAGGGTTTTTAATAAAAAATGTAGAATATTCTAGTAAGAAAATTGTTTAAATTAGTCTCCAAAATCACTCTATTGCTAATTTTTTTTTTAATAGCAAAACATTTTTTTAAGTTTTCTTTTTAGGTAAAAAAAAACTAAAATGTAGGACAAAAAATCAAAAATTTTGACCAGAACGTCGGGCCTGAAAATCAAAAATGCTGAAATATCGAAAATTACAATAAACCAATCAAAAATGTGAGTTAAAATAAAGAATAATTGATTTATATGCCAGAATTTTTTTTTCGGGTATTTTCGAGTTTTGTTTGTTGAAATTTTCGATTTTATGGTCTGCATTCAATTCTCAGGTCTAAAAATTAAAAAAATGCCGACCAAGAAATCCAAAATTTCAACAAACGAATCGAATATTTTGGCCAAAAAAATCAAAAATATTTTGTATTTTCGATTTTTTTCGGTTGAAATTTTTGGTCTTTCGGCCGAAAATTTCTTTATTTTGACTTAAATTTCCAGTTTGTTTGTTGAAATTTTCGATTTGTTGGTCCACCACGAATTTTAGATTTTGTGGACAATTTTAACAATTAAATCGAAAATTTAGATCAAAATAATATTCATTAGGCCAAATGATCAAAAAATTAGATCAAAAAAATCGAAAATATAGGGTTTTTAATAAAAAATGTAGAATATTCTAGTAAGAAAATTGTTTAAATTAGTCTCCAAAATCACTCTATTGCTAATTTTTTTTTTAATAGCAAAACATTTTTTTAAGTTTTCTTTTTAGGTAAAAAAAAAACTAAAATGTAGGACAAAAAATCAAAAATTTTGACCAGAACGTCGGGCCTGAAAATCAAAAATGCTGAAATATCGAAAATTACAATAAACCAATCAAAAATGTGAGTTAAAATAAAGAATAATTGATTTATATGCCAGAATTTTTTTTTCGGGTATTTTCGAGTTTTGTTTGTTGAAATTTTCGATTTTATGGTCTGCATTCAATTCTCAGGTCTAAAAATTAAAAAAATGCCGACCAAGAAATCCAAAATTTCAACAAACGAATCGAATATTTTGGCCAAAAAAATCAAAAATATTTTGTATTTTCGATTTTTTTCGGTTGAAATTTTTGGTCTTTCGGCCGAAAATTTCTTTATTTTGACTTAAATTTCCAGTTTGTTTGTTGAAATTTTCGATTTGTTGGTCCACCACGAATTTTAGATTTTGGGTCTTAATTTTGTATTTTTTGTCCCATATTTTAGATTTTCTTAACCTGAATTATTGATTTTATTGTGCGTTTTTATTTTCGAATTTCTCGTCCGAACTTATTTTAAGCTAAAAAGAGTTATTTTTGGTTCTGAAAATGCGAAATTATTTTTCTTTTGCTTGTATTTTCAAATATTTTTAGACCAGGATTTTTGATTTTCTGCCGATATTTTAGATTTGCTCCAAATTTTTGATTTTTTTGGCCAAAATATTCGATTCGTTTGTTAAAATTTTGGATTTCTTGGTCGGCATTTTTTTTTATTTTTAGACCTGAGAATTGAATGCAGACCAAAAAATCGAAAATTTCAACAAACAAAACTCGAAAATACCCGAAAAACAAATTCTGGCATATAAATAAATTATTCTTTACTTCAGCTCACATTTTTTATTGGTTTATTGTAATTTTCGATATTTCAGCATTTTTGATTTACAGGCCCGACGTTCTGGTCAAAATTTTTGATTTTTTATCCTACATTTTACTTTTTTTTTACCCAAAATATTAATTTTTACATGGAAATTTCTTTGCGGAAGTTTTTTTGTGGTCAAAGTTTTTAATTTTTGCCCTTTATTTTAGATTTTGCAACCTACATTTTTTAAATTTTTTTACCGGTATTTTCAAGGGTTTTTCAATTTTCTTACTAGAATATTCTACATTTTTTATTAAAAACCCTATAATTTCGATTTTTTGATATAATTATTTGATCATTTGGCCTAAAGAATATTATTTTGATCTAAATTTTCGATTTAATTGTTAAAATTTTCGACTGTTTGGTCCTTTTTTTTTAATTTTTCGGGCCGAATCATTAATTTTTTAGATTTTTGACCTTTTTTTTCTCTCGATATTTTGGTCTAATTTTTTTATCTTTTAGCCGAAATATTCTTAATTTTGACCCAAATTTTTGCTTTAATTGTTCAAATTTTCAATTTCTTTACCCACATTGTACATTTTTACTGTTATTTTCAAATTTCTGGTCAAAAACTTATTTTTGGGGGCTGAAACTATTTTGCTTCTACCTAAATTTTCAATTTTTTTTGTCTGCGTTTTTTATTTTTAGATTAAGATTGTTGATTCTTTGGCCCACATTTTAAATTTTTGGCCTAAATATTCTTTATTTCTCTTATTTTATAGCTATATATGCCTAAATATTTCCTGTAAAAGGATTTTCGGAAAAATTGAAGAAATCTAGTCGAACTGCCCATCACCACGAGCCACCACTGCAAATAACCATTAGTATTGTTGCAGGGCATAATAAAATTAAATTGTTTATAACACATGGAGGCCTACAGTCAATAGAGGAGGCGATTTTGAATCAAATTCCAATGATTGCGATCCCATTTTTCGCTGATCAAACATACAACGCGCATAAAGTAGAACTTAAACAAATAGGCGTTATGTTCAATGATTTGTCTTCAATCACTTCTGAAAAACTGATGTCGACTGTTATGGAACTTATACAAAATCCAGTGTACGTAAATTTTTGTAAACTTTTAAATTTTGCGAATTATGCCGATTTTTGTTGCAGGTATAAAAATAATATTAAGAGACTATCAGAGATTTTGGTCGACCAACCCATGAAGCCCATGGAAAAGGTAGTCTGGTGGACGGAATACGTTCTCAGGCACAAAGGTGCTAAGCATTTACGAGGACCAGATTTGCCCACGTATCAACTGTATTTGTTAGACGTGTTCGGAACGTTGTTGCTGGTGTTGTTGGTTTTATTATTTTTGATTTATAAAATTTTTAAATGTGTTTACACCATGCTTACACGATTGGTAACCAGAAAATTGAAAGTGTTATAACGGTATAGTCTTGTGGGATTATGAGCAAAACTTGTTTTTTTTTTTTAATTAAAAATTATTTTCATGTACAGGGTGCCCGGATTTTGTAGGGACAACATGGGCATTTGAAGAGATAGAGAGATGGTTAAATTAGCAAGGGCTCCACCTGCAAATCCCACTTGTCATGGCCTCCACAATAAAAATTCAAAGAAAATCTGAAATTGAAGAAATTGGGAGATTTTGTTTTAATTCTTATTTTGAACAAGTGAGCCATGACAAGTGGGATTTGGAAGTGGATTCTCAACGAGCCCTCGAACCTGCACCTTTTTGCTAATTTAACCATCTCTCTATTTCTTCAAATGCAGAAGTTGCCCATGTTGCCCCTACGAAATCCGAGCATCCTGTATAAATCTTAGTAACTCATCACTTCTTCCAGACATGCTTTTTAATTTTTCAAAAGAGTCGAGTCACTTGAAGAGTTAATTCTTCACGATGAGTCAACTCACAAGAGAGAGTCATTTCGCATACCTTTAGTACAACCATAATTTCTTCTGAAATGTTCCATCTACATAACGAACGATACTTTTCTAAAATAATTTATTATCGAATAAAATGATGATGGTATTTGCGACCGTTACTATGTGATAAGACATTCAATGAATTTATTCAGTGCCTACATAATCGATCGTGGTATTCCTCAAGGATCGATTATTGGGCTTTTTATAATTGATCATTCCTGACAAATTCGCCACAATTGTGGATTGCATAGTTTTATTAAGATGACTGAAGTTATCGAAGCATTAAAGTAGTTTGCACGGAATATAAGGTGTGAGCCACAGAATTTTGTTGCCCGAGAGAGAGAAACATAGCAGTCATGTCTGAGATTAATTCATTTTTACTAACTAATCGTAATAATATGCGACATACCTCATTTATCTCACACCCAACTCTGAAACAAAATTTTGTGGCTCACACGATACCATGATGGCACTTTTAGTAATCACATTCTCTTTTTTTAATGGCTACGTATGTAGAGATATATTTTCCAAAGCCAACTATGCTTAAAAGGTTGAAACTGATACAATACATTCGTCTTAAAATTAATAAAATGTTTATTAATATTACGTTTGATTTATTATAATATTTCAAGTATGCCAAGGAAAAAAGTGAAAACAAAAAATTATCAGAATAATTTAAACATCAGTGTCACACATGTCTTATTTATTTCTACTTATTTTATCATTAGATTACCATAGTATTTTATGTGAAATACCGTAAATGGTTGACTACCAGACATGTTCCAAATATTTTTCGAATGTTTTAAGCATTGTGGTCTAGCCTTCCGGAGCGTAGAAGTTCCAGATCCTGAAAAAATGCCATTGTTATTCAAATAACATTACAAATTGTGAAAAAGAAAATAGCAAAAATTTAGGTATTTTATAATTTTATTATTTAAATTACCATTTCGAAAATGGTTCTTTCTTTTCCAAAATAAAAAAAAATTAAATAAATTTCTTAATAAAAAATCTCCAGTTATATTTAAAATTCATATAAAGATTTTTATACACTCGGCGTCAAAAAAAAGCGCCACTCGAAAAATCGCGAAAAAACTCGATTTTTCAAACCGTCGTAACTTGGTTCAATTTGGTCGAAAATCGATGAATCTTTCAGTTTGGGAAAGATTCAAGTTTTATCTTTAAGAATGTGTAGTTGATTTTGACCCCAAGCCCAACCCACCCCCGTAACAACGCGATGGAAAAGAAAATGTTTTTTATGTAAAAAATTGTCCAACTTTGACAAGCTGTACCGTGTGCAAAAAAAATCGGCGGGAAATTTCACCACAATGGCAGAAAAATTTAATCAATTTCCTTCAAATAGCTTAAAAATTCGAGTGGTTTCGATTATTTAGAGCAAAGTTATGAATTTTTGAAAAAAAAATGACAAGTTTAAGTAAAAATTTAACATTTTTTGTCAATCCGAAACACTTTTTAGGGGTTTTCAGGGAGTCACGAAAGTCTAAAACTTCTCAGATCGCAAAATTCCATCGAGTTTCGTGCGAAATTCGCAAAAAGTTATAGCCAAAAAGGCGCAAAATGTATTTTTTTTTTCTAAACTGCATAACTTCGCGCCAAATCATCGCATCGACTTGAATTTTGGAGGAAATTGGAGGAAAATGATTGAACTTTATTGCCATGCTGACCGATTGAGTCCACGATTTTTTTTGCACACGGTACAAGAAACCAAATTTGCACATTTACACTTCAAAAACATTTTTTTTCCTTTAGGGGGTGGCAGGGGGTGGAGTCGTTTTAGTAACAGAACAATTCACATGACGTTGAAGTGAAAATTTGAAACTGTTCAGACTACAAAAGTTTGGTGCAAAATTACTCAAGTTATGGCCAAAAAAGTGAAAAATGTCATTTTTTTTCAAAAATTCATAACTTTGCTCCAAATCATCGATACGACTCGAGTTTTTAAGGCACTTGAAGGAAATTGATTGAATTTTTCTACCATTGTGGTGAAATTTCCCGCCGATTTTTTTGCGCACGGTACAGGTTGTCAAAGTTGGACAATTTTTTTATATAAAAAAACATTTTTTTCCATCGCTTTGTAAGGAGGGGTGGGTTGGAATTGGGGTCAAAATTAACTACACATTCTTAAAGATAAAACTTGAATCTTTCCCAAACTGAAAAATTCATCGATTTTCGACCAAATTGAACCAAGTTGGGACGGTTTAAAAAATCGAGTTTTTTCGAGTGGCGTTTTTTTTTGACGCCGAGTGTATTTTCAAAGTGCTGGTGTACTAGTTATGTATAATAAAATCTCGTGTCGACCAGATTTTATTGGGAGTAATTCGAAAGTAAGAAAATCAAGATTTGTACAGATTATAGCCAAAAAACTGATTTTAGCAAATTCACCAAATTTCGTTTCCTCAAATTGAAGTTTGGAATGACATCATTTTGTTTCTAGCTAGGTAATATCCATTTTTATAGTAGTTTATCAAAAATACAATATTTTCGAGTGGAATTGAAAACATTTTGAAAACAATTTCACGTGCGATAATTTTTTAAGAATTTTTCTAATCGCGAGATGCAAATTTCGCTTCCTCAAATTCAAGTTTTGCGTATCCATTTTTGGTACTATGTTGAAAATACAATATTTCCGAGTGGAATTGAATATTTTGAAAACAATTACACGTGCGATAGTTTTTTTAAGAATTTTTCTAATCGTGAGATGCAAATTTTGATTCCTCAAATTCAAGTAGTTTTGAGTGTCACCATTTTGTTGCTAGCTAAGGAATGTCCGTTTTTTTTGTAGTATATCGAAAATACATTATTTCCGAGTAGAACTCAAAATTTTGGAGAAAATTCCACGTGCGGTAATTAAATTTTTTTTTAATTGTGAGCCGCAAATTTCGCTTCCTCAAATTTAAGTTTCGAATGTCGCCATTTTGTTTCTAGCTAGGGTAAATTTTTTTGTAGTATGTCGAAAATACATTATTTCCGACTAGAATTAAAAATCTTAAAGACAATTATATTGCTAGTTTGTTGAGATCTATCAAAACTAACGAATGTTTGAAGGTGCGTCATTTCAAGAAATTGCAATAAGTTTGTTTATTTAGTACAAGTACGTATGGGTACACATTACTTGCTAATTACTACTATTATTTACGTTTGAACAAGCAAATTATTTTAGGAATCCGTAAGTACATTTTTCTCGTCGTGGATTTTATGATGGCATGAAAATTATTGGTTTGAGTAAAGCACAGACATGTAGTAAATAACTGCAAATGCAGTATTGATAAAATTCACCCTTGAGAGAAAGCATGCCGAATACAAAAGTATTCGCAAGTATTTACAAGGGCCGCATAAGGATTAATAAAAAAAATCGAGATTTCTCCCGCGAACTTTTAAACAGTTTTAAGCTATTCGACTAGCCATTAATAAATACTTGCCCGGCCGCAGGTTTAGTAATGAGTTTGGGAAAGATTCAAGTGTTATCTTTAAGAATGTGTAGTTGATTTTGATCCCAAGTCCAACCCACCCCCGTAACAACGCGATGGAAAAAAAAATGTTTTTTATGTAACTTTGACAAGCTGTACCGTGCGCAAAAAAAATTGGCGCGAAATTTCACAATGGCAGAAAAATTTAATAAATCTCCTTCAAATAACTTAAAAATTCGAGTCGTTTCGATTCGTTTTTGAGTAAACTGAGTTTTTGAATTTGAAGTATAATTTTTCCATCTTACATAATTTTGACGTTTTAAACGTCAGTTTCATCCACTCGATGTACATTTTAAATATAATTTCAATTGTAATAAACCATGAAAACGTAAATATAAATGAGAAAGTAACATGATGGCCACATCACCAATTTTTGGCTATAGCTTCAGTATAAATCCTGATTTTCTTACTTTCGAATTACCCACAATAAAATCAGTCCGATACGAGTTTTAATTGTACATAACTAGTACACCAGTACCTTGTAAATATATATTTAAATACGTAATCAGCAAATTCCAAAATATTTCCCTTATAGTTATTTCAAACATGTTAACAATAATCACAAAAGGTTAAAATAGTTTAAATATGACCATTGAAAATGCGTATAAATAAATCTAGAAACTAATATTTCATACATTGTTGCTTATACTGTATCCAAAATGAGTATAAATTTAGTGCTAGTAAAAGTATATATGTTTATAACTGCTGTTAATTGTTCAAGAATTTTGGTTGTGAACCCACATCCATCGTACAGTCACCAAGTTGTGTATAATGGCGTTGCCAAGGAGCTCTCAGAAAGAGGGCATGGCGTAGTCTCCATAACAACAAACCCCATGAACGATAAATCTTTGAAAAATCTACGAGAAATCGATACAAGTTTCACAAAGCAAACATGGATAAACACCGTAAACGCAATAAAACCAGATATATTCAATAAAGTTCTTGTATTACATGAAACACTAGCAGCCCTAATTGACATGCAGCTGCAACATCCGGAAATACAAACAATAATCAAGAACGAAACCGAACATTTCGATCTGGTATAGCTTTCCTATATGAGCCCAGCCATCTTCGCATTCAAGTTTCGATTCAACTGTCCTTTCATCGGACTATTGACTTTTGAGGCTCCAAACGGCGATTACGAAACACTTGGTAATGGTATCAATTCAGCTTCAAATGCTGATCCGTGTATGTTTAGAAATATAGGCAACACTCTGATCCGTCGATTCTATAATTTTTGCATGAATAGTTTTTTTGCATTGCACAGGGTGTACGTTATTGAGCGAAAAGCGACGGAAACTATTCGGAAAAATTTTGGAGAAGATTATCCAGACAGCTCCACACTAAGATATTATGTCGATTTGTTATTCGTTAACTCAAATTCGGTATTAAACGACCCCAGACCTTTAAGTTCTAGTACAATTTTTATAGGTGGAGGAATACATATGAAGACTTCTAAGGAATTACCTAAGGTAATTATTGTATAGTATTTATTTTACTTTGCTTTTGTTTAAAAGACAATCAAGGCTGTGTTGATATTTTTCCTTTCTCCATTACGAAGTACGGGAAAGTATTGTGATTGTATTTTTTTTCAAAGTATCCCTTTCGGCGTCCCTAGATGCCATTTTAACAATTTCTGGAAAAAAATGTGTCATAATTTTGCACCTCATTCGTGTGAGATTATTTCGTAATTTAAAGGTGGTATGCTTACAGATTTCTAGGGAATCATGGTTCGGAATATAATATAAGTTTTAAGTCAATAGAAATTATTTTTATAATTTTTTTAACACCGGTGACTGACACTGAAGTATTCCAATGGGGCCACGTCTGTCACCGATGACTGACAGCGAGTACCTACTTTAAACTTACCATTCAGCGCTGTCAGTCACGAGATGAATTAAATAAGCATTATCTTACTCATTTTATAAAATAAAACTTAAAAACAAAGAAAACTTTTTTTGACATTTTACAAAAAAACTTGTTGGCAGCCAATGATTCTACAATTTGTTATAACTTTGCTCTGCCTTCACGTGACATTATTTCATAATTTAAGGGTGGGGTGCTTACAGATTTTAACAAAATCGTGGTTCGGAATTTAATTTAAGTCAATTTTGCTTTGAGTCGACGGCAATGACCAAATTTTCTACAATTTTTCAAAACTTTGCACCGCGTTCGCAGTTAGTAGATTTTATCAGAATCATAGTTCGGAATACAATTTCAATAAATTCTGTAAGTTTTAAGTCGATGGCAATTATTTTTCTAATTTCTTGAGACCACCAAAGATTATTTGATTTTTCATAACTTTGTGTAACTTTGCACTGCGTTCGCAGTTAGTAGATATTATCAGAATCATAGTTCAGAATACAATTTCAATAAATTTAGTAAGTTTTAAGTCCATGGTAATTGTTTTTCTAATGTCTTGATTTTGATTTTGATTATTTGATTTTGTATAACTTTGTGTTCACGTGGAATTATTTCAAAATTTAAGGGTGGGTGTGCTTAAAAGTTTTCACAGAGCTATAGTTCGGAATGCAATTTAACCCTTTCGGCCCTAGTGGTGGCAATTGCCACCGCAACATTTACATGTCTCTACTTACTATGACAATCCATATTTTTGCTGTTTATCACTAGATGTCACTTCAACAAAGCCTCACTAATTAATATCTATACTAATTAAGCAAATGAGTTCAAATTTGGTATTTATGGTCTTAAGAAGCTCCCCATCAATAATAATTAACAAAAAATTTTTTTTTCATATTTAAAAATCCAGGGCTGAAAGGTTTAAGACAATTTGTACATTTTAAGTCCGTAGAATTTTTTTTATTACTTCAAGCCACCAATTTTTTATTTATTTGGCCTATATTTTAGATTTTTTATTTCTTCAAATTTTAGATCTGTATTTTCGATTCTTTGATCTTTTGTGGCTCACACAATATAAAACGACATGCCCTGCAGTGAATTGTATTCTTCTATTTCTTTTTCTGCTTTTGTTGTATTGTTCTAGTATTTTATTATATAGAATTGTTCAATCTATTAACTATGGCCAAATGAATAAATAAAGTTTATTATTATTATATTATTATTATTATTTTGGCCCAAATTTTCTTTATTTTTTTATTTCCAGTCTCGAATTTTTGGTTTTTGGCCCTATATTTTAGAATTTTTGACCCGAATCCATAATTTTTCTGCAATAATTTTTTTGTTGGTATTTTCGAGTTTTCTACTCCGAGTTTTCGATTTTTTTGCCCTTTATTTTAGATTTTGTGAATATTGTTTTTCGTCCATGGATTTTTTTTAATTTTTTTGAAATTTTTGACCAGAATTTATAATTTTTTTGCTGGTATTTTCGGGTTTTCTACTCCGAGTTTTCGATTTTTTTGCCCTTTATTTTAGATTTTGTGAATATTGTTTTTCGTCCATGGATTTTTTTAATTTCTTTGAAATTTTTGACCAGAATTTATAATTTTTTTGCTGGTATTTTCGAGTTTTTGATTTTTTTTGCCCTTTATTTTAGATTTTATGAATATTGTTTTTCGTCCATGGATTTTTTAATTTTTTTTTGGAATTTTTGACCAGAATTTATAATTTTTTTTATTTTTTTTTGCTGGTATTTTCGAGTTTTCTAGTCCGAGTTTTTACTTTTTTGCCCTTTATTTTAGATTTTGTGAATATTGTTTTTCATCCATGGATTTTTAAAATTTTTTTGGACATCATTTTTGAGTTTCGGGTCGGATACTTATTTTTTGCTAAAGAGTTATTGTTGGGACTAAAAATAGCAAAGCATTTTTCTTATCTTTCAATTTTTTTGGACAGCAGCTTTTATTTTTAGACGAAGATTTTTATATTTTTAAGCCCATATTTTCATATTCACATATTCAAGCTATATTTCGTCTTTATTAAATTTATTTAATGCTTCTGCAACAAGTGACATCTCTAATTTATTTACATTCTAGATCTTTGCCTTGTTTTTTCGATTTGTTTTCTAAAAAATTCTTAATTTTTTTGCCTTTTATTTTAATTAATTTTACAACCTGAATATTGATTTTGTATGCGTATTTTTTTTGTCATTTTTTATAAGTCTAAGAGCTCAAAATTACTTTTGTCGTAAATAGTACTTAAATCAACTGTAAACGCCTAAAACACGATCTAAAAAAATGTCTTCAAAAATTTCTTTCTATTTCTTTTCCAACTCTAAAGGCTCATTCTGAATACTATTTGTCTATTAAAAAAAATTGTGGGACTTTTAGGAACTGAGATACGCAAAATGACTTTTGTCGTAATTAGTGCCTAAATCGACTGGAAACGCCTAAAACACGATTCAAAAAAAAAAATTCTTTAAAAATGTCTTTCTATTTTTTTTTCCAAGTCTAGGGGCTCATTCTGAAAAATATTTGTCTATTTAAAAAAATGGGACTCTTAGGAAGAGAGATACGCAATATGACTTTTGTCGAAAATATTGCTTAAATCGACTGGAAACGCCTAAAAACGATTAAAAAACATTTCTTCAAAAAATTTTTTCTATTTTTTTTTCAAGTCTTAGAGCTTATTCTGAACACTATTTGTCTATAAAAAAATTGTAGTACTTTTAGGAACAGAGATACGCAAAATGACATTTGTCGTAAATAGTGCCTAAATCAACGAGAAACACATAAAACACGATTTAAAAAAAATTCTTCAAAAAATTCTTTCTTTTTTTTTTCCAAGTCTAGGACCTTATTCTGAATACTATTTGTCTATTAACAAAAAAATTGGAACTCTTAGGAAGAGTGGAAACGCCTAAAACACGATAAAAAAAAATTCTTCAAAAATTTCTTTCCATTTTTTTTTCCAAGTCTAGGGGCTCATTCTGAATACTATTTTTCTATTTAAAAAAATGCGACTCTTAGGAAGAGAAATACGCAAAATGACTTTTGTCGAAAATATTGCTTAAATCGACAGGAAACACCTAAAAACGATTAAAAAAACATTTCTTCAAACACTTTTTTCTATTTTTTCAGAGCCCATCCTGAACATTATTCGTCTATTAAAAAAATGTAGGACTTTTGTGAACAGAGAGACTCAAAATGACTTTGTCGTAAATAGTGCTTACATCAACTAGAAACGCCTAAAAACGATTAAAAAAATTTAGTGTAAAAATGGCAAATAATTTTTCTTTTACTTGTGTTTCCAATTTTTTGCCACCATTTTTTTATTTCTAGACCAGGATTTTTGATTTTTAAGACTATATTTAGAATTTTGGCCTTTTTTTCTTCAAATTCTATTTTTTTGCCTAAATATTCCCTATTTTGGTCACAAGTTTCGATTTGTTTATTGAAATTTTCGATTTTATGGTCTGCATTTTTTATATTTAGGCCCGAATTTTGATTTTTGGTTTAAAATTGCGATTATTGTTGATTTCCAATTTTTTTGCCCATATTTTAAATTTTTGACTTGTAATTTCGATGTTTGCACGTCTGCATTTTATTTTTAGGTTCATTGAAATTTCCGATGTTATGGTCTGCATTTTTTATATTAAGGCCGAATTTCGATTTTTGGTTTAAAATTGCGACTATTGTTAATTTTTCATTTTTTGCCCATATTTAAAATTTTTGACTTGTAATTTCGATGTTTGCACGTCTGCATTTTATTTTTAGGTTCATTGAAATTTTCGATTTTATGGTCTGCATTTTTTATATTAAGGCCGAATTTCGATTTTTGGTTTAAAATTGCGACTATTGTTAATTTTTCATTTTTTGCCCATATTTAAAATTTTTGACTTGTAATTTCGATGTTTGCACGTCTGCATTTTATTTTTGGGTTTATTGAAATTTTCGATTTTATGGTCAGCATTTTTTATATTAAGGCCCGAATTTCGATTTTTGGTTTAAAATTGCGACTATAGATGATTTCTAATTTTTTTGCCCATATTTTAAATTTTTGACTTGTAATTTCGATGTTTGCACGTCTGCATTTTATTTTTAGGTTTATTGAAATTTTCGATTTTATGGTCTGCATTTTTTATATTAAGACCCAAATTTCGATTTTTGGTTTAAAGTTGCGACTATAGATGATTTCTAATTTTTTTGCCCATATTTTAAATTTTTGACTTGTAATTTCGATGTTTACACGTCTGCATTTTATTTTTAGGCCAGTGTCTTCGATTTTTGGTCTAAATTATCGACTTTTGGGCCACGATTGTTGATTTTTCATTTTTTTGGTCTGTATTTTAGATTTTTGTCCTTTATTTTCGATGTTTGCGTTTTTTATTTGTAGGTCCAAGTTTCCGAATTTTGGTCTAAATTTTCAATTTTTATGCGACGATTATTAATTTTTCATTTTTAAGGCCTATTTTTTAGATTTTTGACCTGTATTTGCAATTTTCTGGACTAAATTTCTCGTCTTTCGTTCTAAATTTTCTTTATTTTTGCCGAAATATTCGATTTGTTTGTTAAAGTTTTCGATTTCTTGGTCTGCATTCTTGATTTTTCGCCTCGAATTTAGGATTTTTTGTCTAAACTTTTGATACCGCATGCGGAATTGTCTTCAAAATTTTCAATTCTACTCGGAAATAATGTATTTTCGATATACTACAAAAGAATTAAAATTGCTCAGTTAGAAACAAAATGGCTACACTCGAAACTTGAATTTGAGGAAGAGAAATTAGAGAAATTTGCATCTCACGATTATAAAAAATTACAGTCTTCAAAATTATCAGTTCCGCTCAGAAATAATATATTTTTGACATGCTATAAAAAAAATTGATATTCCCTAGCTAGAAACAAAATAGCGACACTCGAAACTTGAATTTTAAGAAGCGAAATTTTCATCTCACGAATAGAAAAATTCTTAAAAAGTTGCCGCGCGTGGAATTGTTTTCAAAATTTTCAATTCCACTCGGAAATGTATTTTTGAAATTGCAAATCGGGTTTTTGGCTATGGCTTCAGTACAAATCTTAATTTTCTTACTTTCAAATTACCCACAATAAAATCTGTCCGACACGAGTTTTAATTGTACATAACTAGTACACCAGTACCTTGTAAATATATATTTAAATACGTAATCAGTAAATTCCAAAATATTTTCCTTATAGTTATTACAAACATGTTAACAATAATCACAATAGGTTAAAATAGTTTAAATATGACCATTGAAAATGCGTATAAATAAATCTAGAAACAATAATTTCTTACATTTTTATTTATACCGTATCCAAGATGTGCATAAATTTAGTACTACTAAAAGTATATTTGTTTATAACTGCTGTTAATTGTGCAAGAATATTGGTTGTGAACCCACATCCATCTTACAGTCACCAAGTCGTGTATAATGGCATTGCCAAGGAGCTGTCAGAAAGAGGGCATGACGTAGTCTCCATAACAACAAACCCCATGAACGATAAATCATTGAAAAATCTACGAGAAATCGATACAAGTTTCACAAAGCAAACATGGATAAACACCGTAAACGCAATAAAACCAGATATATTCAATAAAGTTCTTGTATTATATGAAAAACTGGCAGCCGTAATTGACATGCAGCTGCAACATCCGGAAATACAAACATTAATCAAAAACGAAACCGAACATTTCGATCTGGTATTGCTTTCCTATATGAGCCCAGCCATCTTCGCATTCAAGTTTCGATTCAACTGTCCTTTCATCGCACTATTGACTTTTGAAGCTCCAAACAGCGATCACGAAACACTTGGTAATGGTATCAATTCAGCTTCAAATGCTGATGCGTGCATGTTTAGATATATAGGCAATACTCTGATCCGTCGATTCTATAGTTTTTGCATGAATAGTTTTTTTGGAATGCACAGGGTGTACGTTATTGAGCCAAAAGCGACGGAAACTATTCGGAATTATTTTGGAGAAGATTATCCAGACAGCGGCACACTAAGACATGATGTCGATTTGCTATTCGTTAATTCAAATTCGGTATTACACGACCCCAGACCTTCAAGTGCTTGTACAATTTTTATTGGTGGAGGAGTACATATGTGGGCATCAAAGGAATTACCTAAGGTATTTAGTTGTTAGTTGTTTGTTGTTGTATAATGACCTCGTTTTTGGAATAGACAGTCGTGGTTGTTAAAATTATTACAAATCGTTATCTGCGCACGTGTGCGGTAACAAATACTTCAATCTTGTGGTATTTTGATAGCTTTGCTAGTTTCTATTTGTTGTATAATTTTTGTGTAGGCATTATGCATGAAAGTAGTTCTTTCAATCAATCTTTGTAAGACACGTATTGAATACAACAGGAACGCAATTACCTCTCCGACATCCTCTAATTGAGGAACAGCTTCCATAAATGATTTTTGGGCGGAATTTTGACAGTTTATTCAAAAGTGCATGGTGTGACATTAAGCGGGGTGAGGTTTAAAATTAAACTGTTCCCATGATTAATGTATTTTTCGAAGATTTAGGTAGACCATTAAATTTAATTAGTTAGTTTCATTGAAGTTTGTTTGTTGATTTTTCGAAGTTTACAGCCTCAATAATTTCAGATAGTCAACGTAATGTATGCATCTAACACTATCAGTATTCCACTACAAATTGAACAAAGGTTTTTTGGACAACTATAATTATGCGATGCAGTGACGGTTCGCTGGGTTTTTTCTGGTACGTACCAGAAAAAAACCCGCGAACCGTCACTGATGCGATGTCGTTTGAAAATAATTTAATTTTTAGGTCATGAAAACGTTTCTGGATAATTCGAAAAGGGGCGTGATTTACATGTGTTTCGGCAGTAACATCCAGAGTTCGGAACTCCCAGATAACGTCAAACAAATATTCTTCAAGGCCTTCGCAGACTTGCCTTATGACATTATGTGGAAGTACGAAAACGAAACGGCGTTGGTCCCGAAAAACATGTTTGTAAAGAAATGGATGCCCCAGCAAGACATACTAAGTAAGTACTTTTTCGTGCTTCGATCAAACACGAATGTTAATTTTTTCGTGAAAATTTTCTCAATATCTATAGAACACGATTCCAGTTGATCTCAATCACTTGGAACCAGTTACAAACGTGTAGCGTGCTTGTGTTAGGGTTAAGAAAAAAATAACTTTTTTTGTAGCCATTAGGTCATTGTTAAATTGAACTTAATAATACGAGAGAGAAAACATTTTTTGGTTGAGAGCCTTTAGAAGCACGAAATTCGCGCCTTTTTTTTCTGGTACGGCCGAGGAATAAGAGGTGGTAATATAGATAGCTACGGTCACGCAGCCAGCCGTCTCTGCAACTGACCCTACCTATCTGTATTACCACCTCTTGTTCGTCGGCCGTACCAGAAAAAAACCCGCGAACCGTCACTGCTGTACGTTTGATGTATAATGGAGTATTTTCATTTATCAAAATTTCAAAAAATGGCTTCAAAAAGTTAAACCAATAACGGGTTCATCATTTCAGGGCATAAAAATATTAAACTATTCATAACACACGGAGGACTGCAATCGACAGAGGAAGCGATCATAAATCACGTGCCGATGCTCGCCATACCATTTTATGCTGACCAGCTGCACAACTCCCATAAGATCCAAGGAAAAAAAATCGGCCTCATGATTGATAGCTTAGATACGTTAACGTCTGAACGTTTGAAAGCTTCGATAGTGGAAGTGATACAAAATCCCATGTGTGTATTATTTATTTATTTTTTATTATCAATCCTATATTGGCATGTAATACTTGTATATTTACATTCCTCACACATTTTCTGTCATGTGCACCTTTCGGATTTCTTTACTTTACTCCCTCAATAACTTCAACCTGTTACAACTGTCTCACCACTGGCAACACTGTCACTACTGTTTCACCACTATCACCATTGTCACCACTGTCTCACCATTGTCATCACTCTCATAATCACTATCACCACAGTTACCATTGTCTTACCACTGACATTACTGTCTCACTACTGTATCACCACTGTCACCACTGTTATTATTGTCTCACCGCTGATATCACTATCTCACCACTATCACCACTGTCACCACGGTCACCACTGTCATCACGGTCACCACTGTCTCACCACTGTGACCACTGTCACCATTGTCACCATTGTCTCACCACTGTCACCACTGTCTCACTACTGTCACCACTGTCATCACCACTGTCACCATCACTGTCACCACTGCCATCACTGTCTTTTATATATCTGTTTAAAAGAGACAAGAATCGAATTCAAATTATCTTAAAATTCAGGTCCTAATTTAATTGCCTTCGGATATTACTCGTACATAAAAGACTTATAAACTTTGCCCTATATTCCTGCAAGTGCCTCACAATCCAGTCTCCAGTCTTCTTCTTCTCCACATATCCTAAAATTTCTCTCTTCTTCTGGCATCCAGTATCCGTTCCCTTGTGTGTAAAGTATTAACATTTCTAGATTATTTTTAATGACAACATCGTTTTAGGTATAAAACTAATATCAAGAGGATGTCGGCGATCTTAACCGACCAACCCATGAAACCCATGGAAAAGGTAGTCTGGTGGACGGAATACGTTCTCAGGCACAAAGGTGCTAAGCATTTACGAGGACCAGATTTGCCCACCTATCAACTGTATCTCTTAGATATTCTTGGGATATTGTTGCTGCTGCTGCTAATTTTATTATTTGCGCTGTATAAAATTCTTAAATTCGCGTTTCAGAAGCTTACTTCGATGTTGGCATCCGAAAAAATAAAGGTTTCGTAAATTATTTATTATACTTTGTGTTGATTACATATAACCATTTTTCTTCTGGTCAGGTTATTGGAAAAGTAGAAAATTTTAAAATCTCCAGAGTTGCAAGCAATCACAATCAAAAGATTTCTCTTTTAACATTGGTTTAAAAAATTAGTGCAAATAAAATGTGTGCCAGTTTCAGTTAGAACTATTTAAAATAAAGTTAAACAAAGAGATAGTGCACCTTTCATAATATCCATGACGATATTTGACATACATTTAAATAAATTGATTGCGAAGAAAATGTTATTATTCAATAATAATACAAATAGTTTCAATAATGTGCACTTGCTTTGTTATTTAATACTACTGAAGCTTGCTTACATTAGTGTGCTACAAAATGATATAAGTCTGCCAAGAAATATTAAAAAATATATTAAAAACTATTTATTGAATTATTTTTTTTATTCATCTGTTTGCATACATGCAGTTTCAATAATGTACACTTGCATGTTATTTAATACCCAATTCAAGTGCGATATAAATTTCATTGTGAATAGTTTGTATGTATTTAGATTTTTATTTTTGTAATGAAACCAGTAAATATAAATACAAATACAAATGCCACAAAATATTCCAAGTCTGCAGAGAAATCGTAAGAAATGTACTAAAAACTATTTATTGAATTATTTTTATATTTTAACCATGTCTGCACCATCTGTTAGACAAAGAGTGAACTACTAAGTAATGATTAGCAAGTGACGCCAAAAGCCTCGAACTTTATACCTATAATCAAAATGTAAAAATTCAGCAATGAGCTGCACATCAAATGATAAAGTAATTTATTCTGAATCGAATAATGTATAAAATAGCTAAGAGATATTAGCGGTTTTTCAGTAATTTACAAATAAAAATTTAGCACAAGCACCTGCCGGTAATCCAGTTTACTGTAAAGCTTACAATGATATTTAACAATAATCTTCATTTATTTATTCTAAAGGTAATGTATTGTTTAATTTTATATTAATTATGCCTAAAGTTTCATTCCTGTTGCACTTTAATATTCGTTTTTAATGTTAAATTAATTGGTGTCCATGTGTATATTGGGTTGCTTGATAATTAGGCGTCTACAATAAAGCATTTTATTTACAATATTAAAATATTTACAAGTCAATTTGTTTAGGTAACTTACTCTTACTAGCTTTGAAGATAATCTTAAATTATTGAATTATTGTTGAAGTTAATATAAAACCCTGAAATAATTGACTAATTTATCTTCGCGAAATTTCTTAAACTAAATTAAATAATTTGGATATTTTAGGTTTATTTTTATGAAATTACTTGTAACCTTATAATCAAATCAATAAATTCTCCAGAAGTTTTTGTTTGAATTAATAAAATCTAATTAAGCATTGATGAATTATTGCAACAGCAACATTTATAATTTTCCTAATTTTGCAGCACATTTAACTAAACAGATTTAAACTGTAATTAAACGTTTCTTTTATGATTACAATATACGGTCATTCTAGTCATGAGCATTTAAAAATTAAAACAAATCATTTTAATAATTCCGGCCATGACTGCGCCATCTGTTAGACAATTGGTGAACTACTAAGTGATGTTTTGCAAGTGACGCCAAAAGCCTCGAACTGTATACCTATAATCAAAATATAAAAACTCAGCAATGAGCCGTACATGAAATGATTAAGTATTTTATTCTGACTCGAATGATGTATAAAATAGCTGAGGAAACTCTGCATTTTTTAAGTAATTTGCAAATCAAAATTTAGCAGGATAATGCGTGTATTGGGTTGCCTATAAATAGACGTTTATATTATTCCATTGCTTTTGCGATTTTAATAATTAATGGTAATATATTGATTAATATCAGTGTAAAAAATAGCTAAATAAATTTAGCCATTTTTCTGTAATTTGCAAATGAAAATTAAGCCCGAGCACTGGTCGGTAATTCAGTTTACCGTAAATCTTGAAAATTAAATAAAGAACATTTCCAATATATTTCAAATTAATACGGGTCCTAATTACACTTATCGTTTCATTCCTGTTACGTTTAAAATCGGAAGATTATGATATTAAAATAATAGTAGTTAGTCGTATATTGGGTTGCCTGTAATTAAGCGTTTTTATTATCCTTTGTTTCTGCAATTTAAATAATTAAGTAATGAAAATATATTGTATATTTGTGCAATAATAATAACAATTATAATTCCGTCCCTGTAACATTTGAAATGGAAAGTTTTTGATAATAAATAAATTGTGGTTTTGCGTATATTGGGTAGGCTTCTGCAATTTAAATAATTAAATTAGGGTAATGTTTTGGTTAACATTTGTGTAAGATCAATTACATTTGTGGTTTAATCACTGTTACGCTTAAAATCATAAGTGTTTTTAATATTAAATTAATAGTAGGTATACGTATATTGGGTTGCCTGTGATTAGGTGTTTACATTTCGCCATTGTTTGCACAATAGTTACATATTTACAAGTTATTATTCTTCATTTTTATTCTAAGATAACATCATTGTTAAGTTTTTAAACGTTCTTTGTATATTAAAACAAATATTAAATCAACAAATAATTTATTGGTTTGTCCCTTCGATAACAGATGGTACACCTATGCGGAGATTAGGATTTTTTATATTATAACGCATTAACAAAATAAAAAGTTAATTAGTTACTGAGTAATGAGTATTGGGACCTGTATTAATTTGAAATTTATTGGAAAATGTTCTTTATTTAATTTTTAGGATTTACAGTAAACTGAATTACCTACCTATGTAAGGGCTAAATTTTCATTTGCAAATTACAGAAAAGTGGCTAAATTTCTTCAGCTATTTTATATACCATTAGATTTAGAATTAAATAATGTATCCTTTTATGTGAAATTCATTAATGTTTGTTTATATTTTGATTATAGGTATAAAGTTCGAGCATTTTGGCGCTGTCGGCAAAACGCACTTAGCAGTTCAGCTATCGTCCGGTAGATGGCGCGGAGGCGGCGAGAATTTTTAAAAGCTATTAAATCGTAATTATAAGGGGAAATTTTGGATGTTGGAACGTAAATCGGCACTAAATTTATAATCCTTTCATCAAATTAAATAAACGTGATGTAAAAATTCCGAAATAAATTTCATACATGTTATGTAAACATAACCTGAAAGTCTTGTTAGCATTTAAATAATCAAATGTAAAATGTTGACTCGTTTTAAGCTGTTAAATGTAAACAATATAAACGTCGCAGTAAGAGGTAAGTAACAGATAAAAGATTACTATTTTATTTAATCCGTTGCATTGATTTAACCCTTTGCACTTGTATGTTGACACAATTCATTTTACCATTGTACTCTTTAATATAAATACGAGTGCAAACGGTTAATCCACTATACTGAAGGACATAATTATTATTAATTTTATCTATTATACTCGTGATGAATAATTACACTGGGAATCATCAGCTCGTGGATGTACGGCGAGGAGGCTACGCCAGAAAATTTGACCGCATCGGCACATTTGCTTCCTCCATAAGAGTTAGTAGTGCAGCACGAACGGCATCTCTGTATTAGCTTCCTCTACGCCACTGCTGGGAATTCAATACCACCATAAATTGTGTTTTACTTTTCAGCTTGTTCGACTGCGCAAAAATGGGATTTATTAACGGCAGTGTGCGTGGAGAGACGGCCGAAGCTGGTCCCACAAATGAGCGAAATCGAGGAGCAGTTTTCCAAACAGCTGAGCGAAATCGAGTTGGAGAGGAGCTTCAAGTCTCCGCACGAAGTCCGCCATGAAAACGACTTGTAAGTATTTGAAGGTTGTGCGAGAGCTCTCTTTGCGAATTTCCGTTTTTAGGAAACAGATTGAATTGGTGAAGAAAGGCAACGCCGATCTGGACATGTCGTTGAAACAGACGGCTCAGGATTTCGTGGACGCCAGCGTGGAAGAATTGACTAAGTTTCAGTTCGGAAGTAGAGTAACAGGTACGTTTAAGTAATACAATTAAATTGTTGGTGTAATCCATAATTACTGGGTAATATGTAATTGGTTAATAAATGTACGTCCCAGTATTTAGTAAACTAAATACTGGGACGTATATCATTTTATTACCTACAATTAAGTAAATACAATAAATAAATTAACTATAAACATGTAATAAAGATGAAAAATAGCCTGAATATATGAATATTAAACCTGTACGTGACTCTGCTACATTAAGTCTTACTAAGACTACAAACAAATAACTTATTGAAACAACTGTTTGTAGCTTAGTAAGACTTAATGTTGGAGAGTCATGAAGAGGTTGAATATTCATATATTCAGGCTATTTTTCGTCTTTATTCCATTTATTTAATAAATCTGCAATAAGTGAGGTTGTCTAAAGTTTATAACTATAAACAGTTTCAGTGCATGGTGAAAACTACATGTATTATTTGACTGGGCCTATCTGGCCGGTGCGCAGAGTAAGATAATCAACGCAAGAACGCCAAAGAGTACTTGTAGAGATAAACTTATATACACTTAAGAAACCAAGAGTAATGATCGACTAAACTCGCTTTTTTCACTCGACTGTACTGCACAAACTCTCTAAGTAGAATGGCGTTGGGTTTTGCTTGCTCCCACCATACCTTCAGTGCATCTGCGCAACCGGCCAGAAACGAGTGGTCAAATGATACATGAGTACAGTAAAGAACATGCCTATTTTTTGTGTGTTTTGAACACAATATTTTGTACGATAGAAATTAGTTATTTTTTATTTTTTTTTCAGAGGAAGATGAAAAGAACAATTTGAAAACAACGAACCGAAAATTGGACAAGCATTTGGTGCTATTAACTCAACAGAAGGTCGGAGATAAGGAGTATTTCCTTCCACCGCAAGGTCTACGACAAGATGGAGAAACTTTGAGACGGGTGAGCAAAAAAAAGTTAATCTGTATTGATCATATTTACATAATATTAATACAAATGTGTAAACGTACAACTGACTGCTGTGAAGTTAGCGGTGCATTTTAATTAAATGGATATTATTTATAAACATGTAATGGAGGCAATTCTCCGTATGTAAATGTGAACGTGCCTTCGATAGGGATCGAATCTGGTCTGGTCTGGGGCTAGTCTTTTGCGCCACAGAAGCCACACCGTTACATAATAGATTTTAAGTTTAATTTTTACTCAAAAATATTTCGTAAGGATTTTACTAATTTATCATCCCAAAAGGGTTTAAAAAACTGGAATACTCTACAAAAACATTGCAAGGTTTTATTAGGTATCAAAAGTAGAGAATGCATTTATTGAGACAGTTTTACAAATGACTTGAGGAGATTTTCTTAAGGTAGGTTTCTACATTGTTGGGTCAAAAAAATGTCTTTTTTTGAGAAAACTATTGCATACAGCAAGTTTAAATTACGTATGACGCTTAAGTAGCTTTTATTAAATAAGTACAAATTTTTTTAATGGGCCACATGTGAAGGTGTGGAGGGGGGACACGATGACGGCGGCATGCTGGCAATGAGGTGTCCTGCTTATGAAACAATAAATATTTTTTTTTTTTTGCCTGGGATGCATGTCCATGTGGCCAGCTCTAGGCTAAACAAAAAAAGTAAAACATATTCTTACTCTGTAAAACACTGGGCATGGCATGAACTAGAATCAAGTAGAAAAAATAAAAAAATGACAAAATGGCAAAACATTGCAATTTAGGTGTCGATTTTTTTAATTTTTTTTTGCAAATAATTGTTTATGAAAATTTTTTTTTTTAATGATCATAGATCATGCTATAGACAGACGTGTTGTAAACGTGTCTGCAAAATTTCAAGTCAATTGGTTAATTAGAGCATCCTGGAGGACTTCCGTAAACTTGAAAAATGCAGTTTTGAGAAAAACGCGTTTAAAGTTTTACCTTAGTTTATTTTGGGTATAAAATCAAAATATTCATACTTACATCTAATCTGCTATTCCAGGGCCGTACAGTACACCTTCCTCGTGTTCGTAGAACTCATTTTGAGCTGTTCGTTCTTGTCTCCGATCCAATCTGTGTTCTTTTGATGCCGCAGAATGTGTAGCTTCTGTTTTCCGCAATTGCTCGTTATCCCTTGCATCGGCAGCGTACGGTCCGATTGTGATGCCCATCACTTCCATAATGAGAACCCTTCGTTGAAAACACACACACTTAGAAATACCACAAGTTCCATTGTTTTTGCCGAGCAAAAAATGTGCGACAGAGTTGAAACTTTCGTTATTGTTTTGCGTGTTTCTGCCCAAACACCGATTGCAATAAATCGTTTGGTGGCGGGCCTTCGTATATGGGACGAAGGAGATTCTGAAATTGAGTTGCAAGTGTGCTGGGTGTGTGTAACTTGTTCTATAATAATAATAATAATAATAATATGTTTATTTCCTAACAGATATTACATCTTTTTACAGGGAAAAAAATATATAAAAACTAAGTAGCTTAACCCTTCAAGCGCTAGCGTTACCGTATGGTAACGTAATGGTTACAGGTTTCTGTATTTGTTAATAAAATACATTTAAGCTATAATTGCCAGATGACGCTTGAAATGTTTTCCTAATATCACAAGCCAGCCAATCAATATTTAAGCCACAATCTACCGAAAGCTAATAATAATTTATCTAAATATAAGGTTTTTTTAAATCTAAAAATTTCGGACTTGAAGGGTTAAAAGAAAAAAGAAAATATAATGTAATTGAGAGTTTCTTAACTTATAATTAAAGCAATCACACTAATACAACAAAAAAGTAACTTAAAACAATAAAACAATATTGCATGAAACTACTAAATCAGCACGTGCACTACGATTCGGGTCTGGGCAGACAATTGTTGTGCTGCGGTTTCTCGTCTGTGGAGCATTTGTGAAGGAACGTTGCAAAAATGTCTCTTTTCATATCGCTTACAGACTGTGGATTTCGAATAATTGCCAAACCATAATAATTGGTCAAGTCGCGTTTCAATTTGTTTGTCAATTTGCCACCAACTCTTTTCCGGATTTCAGTCTCGACGAATGCACACAGCAGATGCTGGAAGGTTTCTTCGTCCTCGAAGCATCCGCAGCATAGAGGGTCTTTTTTTTTTCAAGGCAACTTGTACATTATGTTCTGGAGAAAGATATGTTCAACTATAGCGTGATGATCT
Organism: Ocypus olens; assembly: GCA_910593695.2. Classification (NCBI taxonomy): domain Eukaryota; kingdom Metazoa; phylum Arthropoda; class Insecta; order Coleoptera; family Staphylinidae; genus Ocypus; species Ocypus olens. The sequence continues at coordinate 10,962,372 of OU343059.1, read as the reverse complement.
AGCTGAAAAGTGAACCTTCTGCTGGGGTAAAGAAGAGCGTACTTTTTCTTCTAAGACCTGCTCTGCGTTTAGTGCATTTTCGACGAGAAATTTGTTGTATTATCAATTCAATCTGAATGTGGTGAAGCAAATTCTTTGCCACAAACTCATGGCCTCATCAACTCTATAATAGTTGGTGATCGGTGTAAAAATTATCACGTTTGATCGAAACTATGGTCGGTAAAAATAAACCGTGTGATATTAACCCTCCGTTAGGCGCGCGTACATTCGTGATCAATTTGGTCACGTGGCCTGCAATTGTAGACCATTGTCAAGTATAAATTGTGCGATATTAACAAAGAAAGTGTTTTAATTCATATTCCAAGATATATCACGCCTCCAGTATCAACCTTTAACCAACACATTTAAATTAGTAATTGTGGAGGCTTTCACTTCGTGATACATTTTGAATAATTCAAATAAAACGAATAACTTTGTTGGTATCACTTTATTAACTTAGAGTAGTTACTGTAGTTTCGACAATTTCAGCTTGACAAGCTTGACAAGCTGAAATTGTCGAAACTATAGTAACTACTCCAAGTTAATAAAGTGATACCAACAAAGTTAACCGTTTTATTTGAATTATAAACACATTTCTATAGCCACGCCTTACATTCGGATACGGACATGCATCAAGATCTTTATTCAAACAAATTATCATACGCTACATTTTAATAAATAAATAACTGAAGGGTCTGAACTACCGAGTCTTTCTGAACTTCAATTACGATTGTTCCAAATTCCTGTTGCATCGACGATTCATCGCGAAATATACACACACAAGTAGCCTTTGTCGGCGCGCAGTCTAACGTATATCACATATGAAATATGTGTATATAAATGCCATAAAGAAGTGCAGTATCTTCCACAACGGTACCAGATTATTTTGGAAGAATATTTGTTCCATTTTTCCAGACTGCGGAAAGAGTACTTACGAATGCAGTCGGAAAAGACGTTGAGGTTCAAATATACAGCAACGCCCCTGCTGGTTTCTACAAATATGTGTATCCGAAGGAGGTACGAACTAAATCCGGAGCACTTGGGGCGAAGGTAAGTGTAGAAGGCTTTAGATCCACTGTGTTTAGTACTTCCTAGTTACGTTATTAAAATTATTGATTTTAGATTTTTATTTATTTTGCGAGGCATAAAAGTGGCGACTTGCCGGACGCAACGAACCACAAATGGTTGGACAGGAACGAATTGCACCAGGAATTACCGCTAAAGTATAGTCAATCATTACAACTGTTTCTAACTGATGAATAAAATTGAACCTTTAAAATAAAACATCCTTTTATTTATTCTTTAACAAAAGTAATGTTTTATTACAGTACAAGTGATGAAAGTACGAATTTCGCTCACGCCTATTTTTCGTGTGCAAACAGTACAGAAGCGTGCGAATTATCGAGCATAATATCGTTCTGTAAATAAAATGTATAAAATAAAACGTGAAGAATATTCTCATTATACAAGGTAACAATTTATCAAATCTTGACGTTAAATGTGATAGTTTATTTAATTCTGTCCATAAAATATGCAAATAACACGATAAGAACACTTTGTTCGATACCTCGCCGGAAAGTGAGTCTGCATCCATAGCAACCAGTGAGTGAAAGTTCCTCTTTCGCTTATTTTACTTTCACTTTCACGCACAATGATCTGTCATTGCGTACATTTTTCCAATTCTTTCTGATACCGTGATTTTGAATTTCTATTGAGGCATTTGCGACTTAATAATAATAATAATAATAAAGTTTATTTACGGTAACCACCTTTGTATACATAAAATACAAAATATATAATAACAAAATAAAGTATGTGAAACATTTCAACTTAGTGAGTACATCCATTACAAAGAAACAACATATAAATGGTAGAGATCAAAATTGACATAAAAGTTATATAATGCTTAAGTTATATAATATTAAAATCGTTAAAGTAAAGAATACCAAAGATAAATACAAATTTCATCATCTAAATTTCAAGTTTCTTTTAAAATGATTAAATGAATTGTCAAATAAATCAAACCAGTCATGGCAATTAAATTCATTTCCAAGTGTAGTCAGCCGAGAAATCGAATTGTTGTGACCAGATACAGTATTGTGGGTGTTTTGGTAGAAAAGACTTCCAGGACATCATCAGGAACATATAATTCTCCATCATCCATTTCCACAATGCGCGTAACTTTATTGACATTACAGAACTTTGTTTATTTTGTTTTTGTTTTTTCATGGCAACTAATCTCCGAACATGTAAATTATTTTTATTTAAAATTTTGAATACAAAGTTATCTGAGGAGGTATCGAACAAAACCAAATACGGCACTCGAAAGTAAGGCTGTTTTCGTTCACGGTTCATAATTCACTCACTCGTTTCCCTAGCAACTGATTGAGTGGATAAAATTAAAGCTTTCTTTTCGCGTATCCACGTAAGAAATTAAAAAAAAAAAAAAAAAAAAACCTTTATTGGCATCTTACATTTGTACATTATCTCTAAATAATATTATACTTCCCCCCCCCCTATCCCCCCCTTCCACCCCTCCCCTCCCGCCCTCTACCCTCCTTCTCCCAACCCACCTTCTCCAGCGTCTTAACGTAAGAAACTAATAGTTTCAATGACGGAATTAAAAAGAGATTGTTTTATTGAAATTTTAAAATACTCCTGCAAATATAACACAGACTACATGAATCTACAAATATCACTGTGTTCAATATTTCTTTTCCTAAAATCAAAAAGTTCTGTATTCTATTGATTTGCATTTATTTTGTGATTGAGTTGTGTTTATTATTATCGATTTTCTTTTATTTATTATTTATTCTGTGTATTGAATTTATAAAACAATTGATTTATAAACCGGGTGTACCGTACATGAATAAATAAATAAATAAAACTGACGGCGACGTTTACAGACTGAAGAAGACTGGCTGAAAGACCTCCAGTCGATAGTCCATTAAGAATTGCGGAAAAAAAATACAAGTTATTACATGTATATTCAATTGTAACAATTCCTTAACCCGTCAATGGTGACCCTACTGGTCTGTGAGACCGGGTGTGTCGAATAACTTTATTCTTTATTTTTGTTTTATTGTCAAAGAGCATAAATTAACAACAAAAAAAAAACATGAACTATTAGTAACACGTTTGGAAAAATCTTCAGTTGAAAACCCCGGTGCGTGAGACCGGCGTCACATTAAATTTGCGTCACGAATGGCGGGTTAATAAAGATGTTTGTATATAAATAAATAAATTCCCTGATAAGTTTGGTATTTTAAACATTCAATGTAGAATTAATATCTATTTCCTTGTAAAGATTGTATTTATTTAACTTTGTTACAAAAAGTTTTCCAAAACATCCATTTAACAAAAAAAAAACATCTCCACAAAAACAATTCATCACTAACCTCAAACAAACCCAAAAATTAAAAACATGGGCACCCCATTAAAACAAATTCGATTGCTGCTCAGCCCCAAGTTGCTCTCACCCCGATCGCCCGTGATAAACCGCCCAAACTGCGAGCCGAGGTAAGAATTACATCGGAAAATCGCCCACCCAGTCGGTCACATTTCAATTTCCAGAAATGTCGCCAAAAAGTTGGATTTCTCGAGGGTTCCCTGCAAGAATATCGCCGAACACGGTGTGAAGATCAACGTGATCAAATGCGAGTCCCCGACGTACCCCGTTAACGCCTTTCCGAGCGTTCTAAATAGTAGAAGGCTGCAGTTCAAGTGCCTGGAGAGTGCGGTTCCGACTGAGGATGATCTGTTGTTTTTAAATAGTGCTTTAGGGGTGGAAACTAAAAGGAGTAATAATAATAATAATCTGCTGTTGGTTAATACCCCGAATAAGTTGGATATTTTGAAATACGGGTTATCGGGTAAGGATTATAATGTGTTGGGAAGAGGGAGCTTTGGAACCGTGGTAAGAGGATTGTATAAAGGTGAGCTTGAGATTAGATAAAGTTTCGTATCGTAAAACTAAAATTCTTATGATTGGATTGAATTTAATTGACGTTTTTATTCGGCTTTTAAAAGAATGAAATATTGATTTTATTTTTTAATTTATACCATATGTATAAAAATTATTTAGATAAGGCATGGCCATGATAAACAAAATCACAGTCTTAGATTTGTTCAGCACGTTGTTGATTTTATGTCAATTAAAAGTCAGTTTTGATTAAATCATGGTATTCTCACAACTTCACAAGCGTTTCATCATTGAATACTATTTCCGTAATGTACATCTTGAAAATGGGCAATGGATTTATAGTACTCGTCCATGCCTGGTTGAATTTCGACAACAGTTTCCTGAAGAAGACGTGATGCGACGTATCAAACCTCCAACGTACGTTCCGAAATACAAAGCACCCTTTATCTAAATAATTTTTATACATATGGAACAACTATAAATGTATTTGATTAATTAAAACACTTGGTTTTGTTTCACTGATTTCGACCTTAGGTCATTCTCAAGGAGAATGAGAATGACCTAAGGTCGAAACTAGTCGGAGAGAAAAATAAAATCAGTGAAACAAAACCAAGTGTTTTAATTAATCAAATATATAATTATGTTTCACCACGGGTTAAGTGAGAAATTAATTAACTATAAATGTAGTTTATACAACTACAAATGTAGTAAATCGAATTTAAATTTAAACAAAAAACTAAGAACCAAAGGCTCACTTATGACACATCTAGAAACTCAGAATTTACAGACGAATTAAATTATGTAAAAATATACAGGGTGAGAAGTTAAGGTTATTTCCGTTTTAACTGGAAGTGGAAGTCCACATGTCGACACACTTTATTTATGAGGTGATGTCTTAATAGTATATTATTAAACGAGTGAGAAAGTTGGCCATTGCCACGAGGGTGAAGTTGCAATTCACCCGAGGGGCAATGGCCAACTTGTTCATGAGTTTAATACTATACTTTTTCGCATCATATTAAATAATTACCTAAAGATTTTTCTGTTTGTATTAAATTATAACGAATAATTTTTCTATTTGGAAATTGAGGCAGTTCGCTGACAAAAAACGAATCGTAACCATAGTAACAACTAAACTGTTGGGCAATGAAACCGCTATCATTTGATTGGACGTCAACTGTAGGGCAATTAAATTGCAATCATTTAATTGGACGTCACCTGTGGAGAAAATGATTCAGCCGAATAATGGACAACTTTCTCAATCAAAAACGATTTAACAACGTTTACTGTACTGTAAAAAATGTACACAATGTACACGCCCATTTTCAACATTGTAATAATAATAATAATAATAGTTTATTCGTGCCAATACACAAATCAGAAAATAGGATTAACTTACAGTTAAGATATTACGTAAAATATAGGATATATCGAACACTTGGCACTGTTATATTACAGCCAAAATAATCACTTCATTTCAGGTCAAGATGTTGCCGTTAAAGTTGTAAAAACGAAACCGAAACTGAACGAGGCGAACGCCCTAAAACTGCGGCACGAAAATATAATCGAAATAAAAGATGTGATCATGAGGAACGAGAAGCATTCCATAATAATAATGGAATTCTTGAAGTCCAGCGTCCACCTTCAAACCGTCATAAATAATGAGAGTTTCGCTTTAGATTGGGGAAAGATAATACAGTTTTCTGTGGGGATTTGCGATGGGCTGATGTACTGCCACGGTAACGGTGTTTTGCATTTGGACTTAAAGCCGCTGAACATACTGTTGTGTAATGATAACTGTTGTAAGATATGCGATTTCGGCAGTTCGAGGATCGTGGGAGAAATCGAGCCGGATTATACGCATGAGGTAATTTGACTGCACGGAGTTATTCTTCCAATTTTCTGCTGTGGGAACAGTAGTACACTCTAGATCAGTGATTCCCGAAGTAGGCACCACCGCCCCCTGGCGGGTGCTGCAGCAATTCAGGGGGGCGCAGTTACAAGAAGAACTGATGAAAGTAACTGCAAATAGTTTCATAATTTCAAAGTTCAATGTTTCTATTTTACACAATTCTTTGCTATATTTTGCGAAAAAGGTAGAAATATTAATGTTATATATTTCCTATTAATTGTTATCAAAATTAAAAAAAAATATTATTTCCAGGGGGCGCTAAGTAATATTTTTTTTAGAAAGGGGGCGGAAGGGCAAAGAAGTTTGTGAACCACTGCTCTAGATAATAATGTTTATTAACGGATATACCATTTGTTACAAGAGTTGCAGTAACATATAAAATGTTAATACAAAAGAAAATTTATAATATAGACTAATCTAACTTAAACTAACTATGATTAAGACAGTACATAAATTAGGGCCAATGGGTCAAAATATTTTTGTACAAATTCATAACATGTTTCGAGTGTGCCAAACGAAAACAGAAAGTGGATAATGTTATTCTGAACAGAAAAGTTCAAATAAACATATATCCGCTTTCTTACTGTTATCGAAATAAATAATCTTAAAGATTTTTCAATCGATATTGAATCTTAAAAAATCTTAAGCCCGATAGCCACCCCCCTGGGTGCGCGCCTGTGTTTTAGTGACATCTAGTGGCAACGCTATTATTTAGATAACGTATGTGTGATACAAATGGTTGATAATTAATGGTAGAACAATATTTAGCAGTGATTCTATTCAGGTTTTCCAAATTGACTCTTTGATTTCAAATTCTAAGAATTTGAAATTCTTTGGAAAACAATTTATGGGATGTAATGGGTTAATACAGGTAATATAATAATAATAATAATAATAATAATAGGCCTTTATTTTCATAACCTGTACATAAAATACAAATAAACCAGAATTCAAAAATTATATTATAATAAAACACTTTTAACTTTGTTTTGTATAACTTATATATTTATTTTTGTGACTTAAGTTTCGGTAATGTAGTCACAAAAATAAATATATAAGTTATACAAAACAAAGTTAAAAGTGTTTTATTATAATATTTAAAATGTATAACGAAGTAGCAGCCTCCAGCATAAACAATATCAAAAATTATACATAAATAAGACAGGAACTTACAAGTTATGAAAATCACAAGGTTTTTTTTCTGTTTAAACACTTGATAAAGCCTTACTAACCAATTTGTTTAGAGTTCAACATAGTGTGATGTCTCCTGCACACATCTGTCACATTCTTCAGATGCAATGTTGCCAGAAAAAAATTACCTACGTAACGAGTAACACCTGATTATCGCCAAGAGTTTAATTTTTACACCACTTTGGTCAATTTACGCTGGTTCGCTATTCCTGCTTTATAGAGATATTGTATAACTACGTTACGAGGAACCAGTGGCGGGGTAATCGGGTAATAACCCCCCTAGGAATTTTTTGCTTATCAATTTTTATTGTTAAAAATTACCGATATTCCATATTCCAAACAAATAATATAACCGTAAAATTTTTCCGACGCTTCAAAACGTTGGAAAAGGATAGGGAGATTTCACGGAACAGGTGTATGAGAGCGGAAGAACCAGTTTATTTATCTTTTTTTTAATTACCCCCTACACTAGTTGGCTGGAAACGCCCTTGCGAGTAACACCTGATTACCGCCAAGAGTTTAATTTTTACCCCACTTTGGTCAATTTACCCTGGTTCGCTATTCCTGCTTTATAGAGATAGTGTATAACTTTATAAATTGTTTTAAGGGTACTGTAGCCTACACAGCACCTGAAATATTGATAGGAAATAAGCCGACTTTTGCAAGCGACATTTACTCAATCGGAATCATACTTTGGCAGCTAAGATATAGAGAAACCCCATTTTCTACCTTTTTCAACAAGGATGGTATTATTTACAAGGTAAGACAACATGCGTATTCTTACAGAGGTAGCAACTATTTTGCCAGGGTGTCCTCGCCAAAGTTGCACGAGCCACCGCTGCATTCAATCTTGTGTTAATTTAATAGACTATTTTTCGCTAGCAAATTATTGTAGTGCCGGGCAGCTGAAAGATTGGTAGGTAACCAGTTTAGCTTGTATTCTATTTAAAGTCAGTATTGTATGTAAGGTGTGAGCCACAGAATTTTGTTTCTGAGTTGGCCGTTTTTTTTTAATCTAATTCAATTGAACTAATCTAGTCTCATGACGTAATAATATGCGACATAACTCCTTTATCTCATAGCCAACTCTGAAACAAAATTTTGCGGCTCACACGATACTATTGTCTACATTTGTACAATTATCTGAGAGGTAGGAAAATGATGCTTTACCAGACGAAGAGCTCTGGGTCTGAGTCACTTTCCTGGTGAGTAAGGTATAGACGGACCTTACACGGTCAATCTGCCATCAGTTCAATCCAATTTTGTGATCCTGACATGATTGATGGAACTTTACAAGCTATTAGACGTTCAATCCAAAACCGTCAATCTGGCATCAGTCTGCATGTTGAAGCCGTGAGGTACATACAAGTGGAAACTCATAATTTTCGAAAAGGTGTTATTGGTGTAATAATGGCATTGTCTATTAAAAACCGGATTAAAAGAAAAAGTGGGTTAAGAATTATCTGCTGAAACGAGAGAAATACTAATTTGAATTTATTAAATGAAATAAGATGTACGGTGGAAGAAGAATTTGAAAATTATTATAGAATGAAGGAAATGTTTTAACGAGCTGTTAGAGATGGTTAAGCCATGTTTAACTAAGCAAGATACTTGCATGAGGAGATCCATATCTGCTGAAGAAAAACTAGCTGCAACGTTAAGGTACTTTGAAGACTTAAAGTTTTCAGTAATAATGTCTCCAGCTGCTATTATTGAGGAGATATTCACCACATGTGAAGTACTAACTTATGTCCTTATGCGTTTTTTCCCATAACTCTGGTAATGTTTCAAGAAGAAGAATAAATTCTTTTTCCGGCTCGGTCTCGGAGGATGGTGGCGACTCGTGCCCTCGATGTTGCTTCATCGCTATCTCGGCACTGACTGACGCCAGATTGATAAAAAAGCATTACACTATCAATCTGTCGTCAGTTCAATCCAGATTGATAAAAATTATTCATTTACTCGAATAATCTGCGATCCACTCCATCGATCCTTAAATCCGTCAATCTATTGCCATTAAACGATCAATCTGCATCAATCTGGAACACAAAACTGGATTGAACTGATGCCAGATTGACCATGTAAGGTCCTTCATACTCTGTTCACATTTTATTCTCGCCGCAGTGTTTTCTTGTGGTTCTATTGGCATGTTGTGTTTTTGATAGTTATGGTTGAAGTATGTTGTCAACCTATAATTTCAATAAAACGTTGCCAAACATTGCGGCAAAATGCCAAAACTAATTTCACGAGAATTCATCATAAAGGCCTAAAAAGCTTATAATAGGGATCGCCCTAACTTGGAGCTGTTCCTATTTTTACATGTGAATGAGGGGTATTATAAAATGCCATGTAACCAAAAAAATGTCTGTTAGTAACTTTTTACTACCAACAAAAATGTCACCCTAACAAAGCCTACTGCGGCGATAATAAAATGTGGACGGAGTATATATTATTCTCCTGCGACTATTTAGTTCATAGGCAAAAATTGTACAAATTTATACAATAACTGCTGGAAATTAAGTAGTAGTATCTTTTAATTGGGTAGAAGTTACTGTTACATGTGAGTTTTTTGTACTTTCAGGTTGTTAAGTATGGCTTAAGACCAACCCTTATTGATAGAACCGAGATTTTGGATGATTTCTCCGTTTTGTACAAAACGTGTTGGAGTGAAGTTGTTACGGAAAGGCCCACTTTATCTGCAATAATAAATAAACTGCGGGCACTCTAAATTAATTTAATTTTACTTATTGATCTGTGATTTTATTTATTAACTTATTAAAGTATGTTATAATATTGATGGTTTAATTTTTAACTTATAATCCTAGAATTGTTTTGAGTCTGTGCTCATTATCAAACACCAATAATGCCCATTTTTTTAAACATTTTATAAGTTACCAATGCCGCGCAAGGGATTTACACGTGGATACAAAATGAAACACTTGAACTCTTTATATGGAAATTGTAGTTTGGGGTAACATTTTACAGCCCCATCTAACTTTTACTCGTGCGAAATTGCTATTGCTTGAGGGTGTCTATAAAATATTCATTGTTTGACATTTTACACATATACAATTGATGATCCATAAAATAAGGATTAAATTTTAATACTTTTTATATTATTTAAACCAATAAATTAATGAAGCAATTCTTTTACAACTCATCAACCACTATGTGACTTTCTTCCATTAGATTTTTCTTTAATTCATACACAATGACTTCTTTCTACGACCGATATATAAACTGGACTTTTGCGCATTAATTTGACAGCGCAAAGTAGACGTTTTTTTGACAGCGCAAAGTAGACTTTTTTTGACAGCGCAAAGTAGACGTTTTTTTTACCTATAGCAACGTGCGGGAAAGGACTGAAATGAATGTAGGTATTTTCCGTGTACTTGCCAAGGTTCGCCACCTCATGATAAAGCGAAAGTAAAGGCACATGCTTGATATTTATGTAAATTGGTTATTAAGGGCGCCGTTTCCACAGATTTTGCGTATAGATGGCAGCACATGTCAAAAAGTAAGGAATTTTGTGGATAAGTAAGTGACACATTTTTGAAAAGTTTGTGAGCGATTTTCGGATTCAGAGTTTATTGAACTCGGGATTGTAAAATTTGTACATAATAATTATGCTTACGTTTAACAATATCGACGTTCAAAGATCGGAATAATTATGATTTTCATAGCAACAGATTTCGATGAGAATGTTTGAAAACGTAACTACATGAATCTTTATCTTGGAACTGGATTTATTTGTGTTTTGATTTTTCTGGTAAACGTCGTAGAAAATAGAAAAAATATTGCGTGTAATTTCGAGCGCAAAATGTGTTTACACGTAATTTGCGCACTTAATACATAAATGTTGTTTTTAACAGAAGTTGTGTATAATAGTGAGCGGCACGCCCTAAAAATATTAAAATTTATACAGGGTGTCTCATAACAAAGTTACAGACCAAACTTGTTTTTCTTTTAATGGAACACCCTGTATTTTTTGTAATTTTTGAATTATATGGAGCAAATAAAGGCGAGTTACTTCAATACTCCCTATACCTATTGTTTGCCGTTTTCGAAATATTTGAAGATTTGTTGAAATGCATGGTCTGGGTGAAATTTTATTTTTTCCCCAGTGTTTGACGTTGAACGATTAAAATTATTTCTATTATTTGGTTGAAGTTTCGAATTATAGAGCCAACCATGATTTCATGCAAAAAATTATACAGGGTGATAAAAAAAATGCGGTAGAAAAACCCAACTTATAAAGTTGAATAACTTCGTTATTTCAAATGGCACACCCTGTATTTAGTAACGTATTCTTAAGTAGAATCCAATTATCTTTCAGATTGTATAAGGGTTCCCTGTTCCTAATCTCAATAGTTTTCTTGTATTCGGCGATTATCATATCAGGAATAATTATTATAATCTGAAAGATAATTGGATTCTACTTAAGAATACGTTACTAAATACAGGGTGTGCCATTTGAAAAAACAAAGTTATTCAACTTTATAAGTTGGGTTTTTCTACCGCATTTTTTTTATCACCCCGTATAATTTTTTGCATGAAATCATGGTTGGCTCTATAGTTCGAACCTTCAAGCAAATAATTAAAATGATTTTAATCGTTCAACGTCAATCACTAGGGCAAACATAAAATTTCACCCAGACCTTGCATTTCAACAAATCTTCAAATATTTCGAAAACGGCAAACAATAGGTATAGGGAGTATTAAAGTAACTCACCTTTATTTGCTCCATATAATTCAAAAATGACAAAAAATACAGGGTGTTCTATTTATTGGTCTGTAACTTTGTTATGAGACACCCTGTATAAATTTAAATATTTTTAGGGCGTGCAGCTCACTATTATACACAACTTTTGTATTAAACATTTTTCGAAATTTTGAAAAATAAGTACGTGAATGACCGTTCCCAGAGCTCTGAAACACCCTGTATAATATATAATAAATAATAATGATAATTGTAATTACAAAATATTTGTTTGTCAAAGCCGCCTTCGATTTTTATTCATTAAAATGAATATTGGAATAATTGTTAAAACGAGTTTTCTGCAAATAACTTTTAATGTGTTGGGAATTGCGATAGGGTTGTAATTAGGAAAAATGTTTGTTTTTGAATTCCGCATGGAATGATATAAAATATACAGGGGCTACAATTTAAAATAAGAAAAGTAAAGAGCTTTAAAGTTTGGAAAGTTTGACACTAAATTTTGGGCACCCTGTATAATTCATATCAATCAAACTTGGTTAACGGGACTGTCAGACCTTATTTAATAAGTACCCTGTATGATTTTATTAACGAGGTACTATTTTTATTTTTTATTAATTTTTGAAACCAATAGATTTTTTCGAATTTTTATTTTTTAATGCTTATATCACTGAACCGATTTTAATGAAATTTTACGGGCACCCGGTATAATTCATATCAATCAGACTTGATTAACGTGATTGTCAGACCTTATTTAATAAGTATCCTGTATGATTTTATTAACGAGGTACTATTTTTATTTTTTATTAATTTTTTAAACCAATAGTGCAAAACTGTTTTTTTCGATTTTTTATTTTTTTGTGCGGATATCACTAAACCGATTTTAATGAAATTTTAGTGGCACCCGGTATAATTCATATCAATCAGGCTTGATTAACGGGACTGCCAGACATTTTATTAACGAGACACTATTTTTATTTTTTAAAATTTTTTTAATCAATAGTGCAAAACTGATTTTTTTAAAAACTTCGTTATTATTTTTAATAGTGCATAGTACATGTTGATTTAAAGCTAAAGGATGAAAATATTTTGTCTAAAATCCAGCGGCGTACCTCATTAAAACGCGTGGTATAGAAGGAGCGTCCGCATAGATAAACTGAAAAGCCAAAGGGCGCAGAGAAAGATTTTTTTTAAATGGGATTTCAATTTAGCATCGTTACGATCGTACGGTATCTAAGTATCTTTCATTTTTCCCCATTTACGAGGACGCATCCAAAGCCGCATTATTCACGCTACCCCGAGTAACTAACCCGGCCACAGTATAAAAGCATCGGGGGATGAAATTGTTACAGTTTTATTTCTACCTTCCGCTGGCATTCATCCCTCTCCGCAATGCACGTCTCTCGGCTCTCCGAATTCAATGGAAGTAAAAAATAAATAAAAAAAATTGCACCCCCGTTAAAAAGTAATCACTGCGTCTTAAATAATTAAGAGGGATTCATTCGAGGGCTGTGGGGTGAATCGGGTGGTAATTGGCTTCGGCGCACCCTATTTACCAGGGCCCCTAATTTATACACATTTCGTCGGTACAAATAGATTTGTTACAATGAGCCTATTCACGATTTTGCACCCTAATTGAGCGGAAACTATCAACGTTTGGATACACAATGGCGTCGTGGAAAACTGTTTCTTTTGAGTAATTGAGGGGGTCATTATTTGTGCATTCAATTATTGAAATGCGGAGGTTTAATGTACACTGCTTTCAGTTGTACTTTAGAATTATGATAAAAATCAACTTGATGTATAAAAATGTTGACGAACTAACAAGGGAAGGTTTGAATTTGGAAATTGACGTCTTCAAAGTTGCTATAAATAAGTATAGTAACAATTGCTACTCGATTCTGCTCTAAGATTTTACAAAAACCGGAAACATCCCCTACCCAGATTTCCAAAGAAATCACGCTTAAACTTGCTGCGTTTCCGTTTAAAAATTGCACACCTTCAAAATTACTTTAAAAAAATATAAAAACAATTATCACAAACTGTAAACTTTGCAAATTTACTCAGAGTCAATTCTGCTTTAAGATTCTATAAAAACCAAAAACATCCCCTAGCCAAGTTTCCAAGAAATACGCTTACATTAGCAGCGTTTCCATTTCAAAATGCTTAATTTTTTGTTTTACGAATGTACTCAAAATAGATTCTACTTCGTGCTCCAGTAAAAATTCAAGATACCCCATCACTAGATTTTGAAATAATCGCACGAAAACAGAACTAAAGGCTCTTTAAAGTTCAATATTTTTCAGGGCGATTAAAAAAATATTAAAACAATTGCAACAAACTTGAAACTTTACAAATGTACTCAAAATAGATTCTACTTCATGCTCCAGTGAAAATTCAAAATACGCCATCACTAGATTTTGAAATAATCGCACGAAAACAGCACTAAAGGCTCTTGAAAGTTCAATATTTTTCAGGGCGATTAAAAAAATATTAAAACAATTGCAACAAACTTGAAACTTTACAAATGTACTCAAAATAGATTCTACTTCATGCTCCAGTAAAAATTCAAAATACCCCATCACTAGATTTTGAAATATTCGCACGAAAACAGCACTAAAGGCTCTTGAAAGTTCAATATTTTTCAGGGCGATTAAAAAAATATTAAAACAATTGCAACAAACTTGAAACTTTACAAATGTACTCAAAATAGATTCTACTTCATGCTCCAGTAAAAATTCAAAATACCCCATCACTAGATTTTGAAATATTCGCACGAAAACAGCACTAAAGGCTCTTGAAAGTTCAATATTTTTCAGGGCGATTAAAAAAATATTAAAACAATTGCAACAAACTTGAAACTTTACAAATGTACTCAAAATAGATTCTACTTCATGCTCCATTAAAAATTCAAAATACCCCATCACTAGATTTTGAAATATTCGCACGAAAACAGCACTAAAGGCTCTTGAAAGTTCAATATTTTTCAGGGCGATTAAAAAAATATTAAAACAATTGCAACAAACTTGAAACTTTACAAATGTACTCAAAATAGATTCTGCTTCATGCTCCAGTAAAAATTCAAAATACCCCATCACTAGATTTTGAAATATTCGCACGAAAACAGCACTAAAGGCTCTTTAAAGTTCAATATTTTTCAGGGCGATTAAAAAAATATTAAAACAATTGCAACAAACTTGAAACTTTACAAATGTACTCAAAATAGATTCTACTTCATGCTCCAGTGAAAATTCAAAATACGCCATCACTAGATTTTGAAATAATCGCACGAAACAGCACTAAAGGCTCTTTAAAGTTCAATATTTTTCAGGGCGATTAAAAAAATATTAAAACAAATGCAACAAACTTGAAACTTTACAAATGTACTCAAAATAGATTCTACTTCATGCTCCAGTAAAAATTCAAAATACCCCATCACTAGATTTTGAAATATTCGCACGAAAACAGCACTAAAGGCTCTTTAAAGTTCAATATTTTTCAGGGCGATTAAAAAAATATTAAAACAAATGCAACAAACTTGAAACTTTACAAATGTACTCAAAATAGATTCTACTTCATGCTCCAGTAAAAATTCAAAATACCCCATCACTAGATTTTGAAATAATCGCACGAAAACAGCACTAAAGGCTCTTGAAAGTTCAATATTTTTCAGGGCGATTAAAAAAATATTAAAACAATTGCAACAAACTTGAAACTTTACAAATGTACTCAAAATAGATTCTACTTCATGCTCCAGTAAAAATTCAAAATACCCCATCACTAGATTTTGAAATATTCGCACGAAAACAGCACTAAAGGCTCTTGAAAGTTCAATATTTTTCAGGGCGATTAAAAAAATATTAAAACAATTGCAACAAACTTGAAACTTTACAAATGTACTCAAAATAGATTCTGCTTCATGCTCCAGTAAAAATTCAAAATACCCCATCACTAGATTTTGAAATAATCGCACGAAAACAGAACTAAAGGCTCTTTAAAGTTCAATATTTTTCAGGGCGATTAAAAAAATATTAAAACAATTGCAACAAACTTGAAACTTTACAAATGTACTCAAAATAGATTCTACTTCATGCTCCAGTGAAAATTCAAAATACGCCATCACTAGATTTTGAAATAATCGCACGAAACAGCACTAAAGGCTCTTTAAAGTTCAATATTTTTCAGGGCGATTAAAAAAATATTAAAACAAATGCAACAAACTTGAAACTTTACAAATGTACTCAAAATAGATTCTACTTCATGCTCCAGTAAAAATTCAAAATACCCCATCACTAGATTTTGAAATAATCGCACGAAAACAGCACTAAAGGCTCTTGAAAGTTCAATATTTTTCAGGGCGATTAAAAAAATATTAAAACAAATGCAACAAATTTGAAACTTTACAAATGTACTCAAAATAGATTCTACTTCATGCTCCAGTAAAAATTCAAAATACCCCATCACTAGATTTTGAAATATTCGCACGAAAACAGCACTAAAGGCTCTTGAAAGTTCAATATTTTTCAGGGCGATTAAAAAAATATTAAAACAATTGCAACAAACTTGAAACTTTACAAATGTACTCAAAATAGATTCTGCTTCATGCTCCAGTAAAAATTCAAAATACCCCATCACTAGATTTTGAAATAATCGCACGAAAACAGAACTAAAGGCTCTTTAAAGTTCAATATTTTTCAGGGCGATTAAAAAAATATTAAAACAATTGCAACAAACTTGAAACTTTACAAATGTACTCAAAATAGATTCTACTTCATGCTCCAGTGAAAATTCAAAATACGCCATCACTAGATTTTGAAATAATCGCACGAAACAGCACTAAAGGCTCTTTAAAGTTCAATATTTTTCAGGGCGATTAAAAAAATATTAAAACAAATGCAACAAACTTGAAACTTTACAAATGTACTCAAAATAGATTCTACTTCATGCTCCAGTAAAAATTCAAAATACCCCATCACTAGATTTTGAAATATTCGCACGAAAACAGAACTAAAGGCTCTTGAAAGTTCAATATTTTTCAGGGCGATTAAAAAAATATTAAAACAATTGCAACAAACTTGAAACTTTACAAATGTACTCAAAATAGATTCTGCTTCATGCTCCAGTAAAAATTCAAAATACCCCATCACTAGATTTTGAAATATTCGCACGAAAACAGCACTAAAGGCTCTTTAAAGTTCAATATTTTTCAGGGCGATTAAAAAAATATTAAAACAATTGCAACAAACTTGAAACTTTACAAATGTACTCAAAATAGATTCTACTTCATGCTCCAGTAAAAATTCAAAATACCCCATCACTAGATTTTGAAATATTCGCACGAAAACAGCACTAAAGGCTCTTGAAAGTTCAATATTTTTCAGGGCGATTAAAAAACTATTAAAACAATTGCAACAAACTTGAAACTTTACAAATGTACTCAAAATAGATTCTACTTCATGCTCCAGTAAAAATTCAAAATACCCCATCACTAGATTTTGAAATATTCGCACGAAAACAGCACTAAAGGCTCTTTAAAGTTCAATATTTTTCAGGGCGATTAAAAAAATATTAAAACAATTGCAACAAACTTGAAACTTTACAAATGTACTCAAAATAGATTCTACTTTATGCTCCAGTGAAAATTTAAAAATATCCCATCACTAAATTTTGAAATAATCACACGAAAACAGAACTGAAGTCTCTTTCGAGGTTGATATTTTCCAGAGTGTTTAAAAAAATATTAAAACAATTGCAACAAATTTGAAACTTTTCAAATTTACTCAAAATTCATTCAGGATTAAAATTCCCTTAAAAACTATCACTAGATTTTGAAATAATCACACGAAAACAGAACTAAAGTCTCTTTAAAGGTTGATATTATCCAGGGTAATTAAAAAAATATTAAAACAATTGCAACAAATTTTAAACTTTCCAAATTTACTCAAAATTCATCCAGGATTAAAATTCCAATTAAAACTGCAAATACTCCAGCCATGGATTTTAAGATAAATCCTTGTGAACAATGCATTATTTCTTGCAAATCTGTAATAACCTTTGTGACTTAAATACATATAAAAACAATTGCTATCGAATTGAAACTTTCCAAATTTACTCAAAATTCATTCAGGATTATAATTCCATTAAAAACTGCACTCAAAGTATTCTGTGGTTATCCTCGATGCCACGAACGTCGTTCCAGCTTATGAACTTTCTGGCCTTAAATTTTGGCATTTCAGACAATTGCAGTTTGTAACACAGCTAACGGTATTGCGTGTTTCAATTTTTTCTGGGCAATTATGGTTAACCCGATTGATGCTTCATTCTCTTGGTGCATTCTTCGATTGCACGCAATAAAATATAAAATCCATAATGGTGATATAAATGAAAGCGGATAGACGAGGGGCTTCGAGTGGCGAACGAACAATTGCAGGAGCCAGTAGTCAAGTGTCCGCACGAGGCCATTATAAGGAGAGAAGGAGCGCCAGGATCACACATAATGGCTCCCTTGGAGGGCCATTACCGTCAATACAATAAGAACGGCCCCGGCGTTCATTGGACTTCAATAGAAATTGGTTTTGTTACTGCGTCACAGGAAAATGCATAGATAAATGAAATACTCGTGTGTACACACATGCATGCAATAAATAATAACGTTGAATTAAGAAAAAAAAAATCTAATTCGCATTTCTATAAAAACCGAATAAATAATATTGGGAGGCTGAAAGACCTCTGGTCAATAGCCTTTTGAGGTCTTAATAAATGCGTCTCTCTTGTATTGGGTAAAAACTTTCAAGAAAGTTACAAACAGATAGCTTTTTTAAATGATGGTTGATAGAAAGCGAGGATTTTCTTTTAACGAAGAATGTTAGAGGAATTGGATTCTAATAGAAATCCTTAACTTTTTTGAACTTCCTGGCCATGGACTATTATTATTATAAGATATTAAAATTAGCAAATCGGCAAAACATTGGTTTACGTTTTTTTTTTTTAATTCCAGATATTCTTGTTTTTCTCATTAATTGAACTTAAAATCACTGGCCAACTTAACTTAAATTAAAGGAAAAGAGCGCCATCTAGTGGCTGTTATATAGATTTTGTGGTAAGTTTCTGTAACTTTAATCAACCCGAAGTCTCCGTTTAGATTTTGTTCTTTTGGGCAGTTTTGACTTTTCTTCTACTTCCTTAAAATGTATCATCCCGACCGTATAATTTCGCGGCGGCATTTTCGCGTTGAATATTTTAATTTAAATTAGCCCCGGCATTGTGAACGCTCCCTTAAAAGGGGTGTAATAGACTCGTTAGGGCATAATTCGTGCAAATTACAACTCGTGCTCGACATCACCGCGACAAATTAGAGTCATCAGCGGAACATTTGTGTAGGAAATGGGATTCCCCCAGAAGCGGAGAGGTTGAATTTCTCCATCAATAAAGGGTAATTACCATCTTCTGCCAAGGGTGGAACCGCTTATAAATACATCATGTTTACATAGGAAGCAAACATTATATATAATATACACAATTATATGTATGGATCGAGGATCCAATGTAATAATTGGAGTTGAGAGGGAAAACAGTTGTTAAAAAATTGGAAGCAATGAAAGAGATGGATTGGCACCTGCCGGCCTTAAATTTGCAGTTAAAAATCCAGTAGTTCATTTACAAATCACTAATAATTAGAACAAATTGTTTGCGATAGAATAGACTCAATCTCCTTAAAACATTCTTCAATAAATGTTTATGTAGTCATCTCCGATTTGATGGTTCTAAAGAGATTTTTCTAATGTATTGCATTTTTATATTAAAATTACTCCTTAGTACCTTATGGTTTTGTAAAAATCTAAAAACACCCTTTATCACATTTCGAAATAATCGCTTAGTGCCTTTCTGAAGTTGCACATATTCAAAATCAATTAAAAAATATAATAACAATTGCCAAAAACTTGAAAATTTCCAAATTTACTCAAAATTAAATTTACTTAATGATTCTGTAAAAATCTATAACACCCGTTCACTAGATTTCGAAATATTTGCCCAAAAATTGAGCTTAGTGTCATTTGCAGTTGTGCATGTTCACGAGCAATTTAAAAATATAATAACAATTACCATAAACTTGAAAATTTCCAAATTTACTGAGAATTAAATTTACTTAATGATCCTGTAAAAATCTATTACACCGGTTCACTAGATTTCGAAATATTTGCACAAAAACAGAGCTTAGTGTCATTTTGCAGTTGTGCATGTTCACGAGCAATTTAAAAATATAATAACAATTGCCAAAAACTTGAAAATTTCCAAATTTACTCAGAATTAAATTTACTTAATGATTCTGTGAAAATCTGTAACACCCGTTCACTAGATTTCGAAATATTTCCACAGAAACAGAGCTTAGTGTCATTTTGCAGTTGTGCATGTTCACGAGCAATTTGAAAATATAATAACAAATGCCATAAACTTGAAAATTTACAAATTTACTCAAAATTAAATTTACTTAATGATTCTGTAAAAATCTATAACACCCGTTCACTAGATTTCGAAATATTTGCACAAGAACAGAGCTTAGCGTCATTTTGCAGTTGAGCATGTTCACGAGCAATTTAAAAATATAATAACAAATGCCATAAACTTGAACATTTCCAAATTTACTGAGAATTAAATTTACTTAATGATTCTGTAAAAATCTGTAACACCCGTTCACTAGATTTCGAAATATTTACACAAGAACAGAGCTTAGTGTCATGTCTTGAATTTTGGAGGAAATTGGAGGAAAATTAATTCACTTTATTGCCATGCTGACCGATTGAGTCCACAATTTTTTTTTTGCACACGGTACAAGAAACCAAATTTGCACATTTAAACTTCAAAAATATTGTTTTCCTTTTAGGGGGTGAAATCATTTTAGCAACAAAACAATTCACATGACGTTAAAGAGAAAATTTGAAACTGTTCAAACTGCAAAATTTCATCGATTTTTGTGCAAAATTACTCAAGTTATGGCCAAAAAAGTGAAAAATGTCATTTTTTTTTTCAAAAATTCATAACTTTGCTCCAAATCATCGAAACGACTCAAATTTTTAAAGCATTTGAAGGAAATTGATTAAATTTTTCTGCCATTGTGGTGAAATTTTCCGGCGATTTTTTTTCGCGCACGGTACAGCTTGTCAAAGTTGGACAATTTTTTACATAAAAAACATTTTTTCCATCGCGTTGTTACGAGGGGTGGGTTGGACTTGGGGTCAAAATCAACTACACATTCTTAAAGATAAAACTTGAATCTTTCCCAAACTGAAAGATTAATCGATTTTCGACCAAATTGAATCAAGTTACGACGGTTTGAAAAATCGAGTTTTTTCGCGATTTTTCGAGTGGCGCTTTTTTTGACGCCGAGTGTAGCTATAATAAAAGTTGTTTGGTTTCAATGTTTTGAAACTTAACTCAAGAATTATTCTCGTTTTCCATGATAGTGTGTTTTACAAATAATTTACACTGTAAAAAAAGCCGCACATTATTCAAATTCCCGTCAAATAAAAGATCAACCCTGCGAACGTTATTTTAAATAAAACATGAACCCCCGAGCGGCGAATAATATAAAACAAGCCGAACAGATATAAAAAAAAAAACGTAATCATTAAAAGAGTGAAAAGAAAGACGTCGTTGTAAAGTGGTAAGGGCCATTACTGGATGCAAATTGCGGACGGATATTTGTTATTCATATTCGCGAGCAGAGAACGTGCCTTTCCAGTCGACTAACAAGGCCGGTTATGCATTCCGCCCCCGTTAATCCTGGGGGTAGTTTACCCTCTAGTTATACAGCAATTAACATATCATTTGAGTGTTTGTATTCGTTATTTACAGTCGGGATCCTCCCAATGCCGCAGCGCAGCATAATGGATCCTGATTGGGGCGTAAAACTGTACGGGGAAGTTTTCAATTACGTTTATTTCACTCTGCCCTGATTTATTTCAATTGGACGTAATAGATGGTAAATTACGGAAGTTATATTTATGTGCGCAATTTCGGATTGTTTTGATGTGTTTTGTAATTTTATTTTGCTTCATACATCCAATGGACCCTCTGGCATTCATTCGTCATCAATTCCCGAATGAATAGATGATTTTCTAATTCAGAAAAATGGTTTGGCAAAACGCAAGTCAAGAACATTTTAGTCTAATTGTCAAAGGTGTATGTATAATATAATCTAGAAAGGTCCCCAGGTGTGTCTGACAAAAGTTTTAAGGTCCGTCACCAGTTACCATGCTTAATTATTAAGGGCTACGCACGGACGACAGCGCAACGCAGCGGAGCCGTCGTTGGTCACCAATTTATTTGCTTAATTTTAATAGGCTAAGCACAGACGACGGCGCAGCGCAGCGGAGCCGTCGTCCGTCACCAGTTGGTGGCGGTATTTTGGTCGCAGTGGAAAGGGTTATCAAGGTCAGACCAAGGTTTTTTTAAGAAACTACAATTTTTTACTTCACTATCTTCTTGTGCTAATTAATTGAAATAACATTTTTTTGTTTGTCCCATATTCTTTGAGATATTAAAGTTTTTTTTTAACATCTTGACAATTTTGAACATGAGCAGTTATGAAATGAAAACGCAGCTAATGTAAACGTATTTTTTTTTTAAACCTACGCAGGGAATGTGTTTGGTTCTTATATAATCCTAAAGCAGAATTGACTCTGAGTGAATTTGCAAAGTTTGCAGTTTGTGGTAATTGTTTTTATATTTTTTAAGGTAATTTTAAAGGTGTGCAATTTTTAAACTGAAACGTAGCAAGTTTAAGTGTGATTTTTTTGGAAATCTGGGAAGGGGATGTTTCCGGTTTTTGTAAAATCTTAGAGCCGAATCGATTTTAAGCAAACTTGCAAAATTTGCAGTCTTTAGCAATTGTTATTATATTTATTTATAGCAACTTTCAAAAGGTCAATTTCCAAATTCAAACGTGGCGAGTTTAAGTGTAATATTTTAGAAATCTGCGGTGGGGATGTTTTTAGTTTATGCAGCATCTTGAAGCTGAATCGATTCTGAGAAAATTTGAAAAAATTTCAGTTTGTAGCAATCGTTTCTACATTTTTTAAAGCAATTTTGAAAATGTGCAATTTTAAAATTGCAACGCGTTGAGTTGAAATATGATTTTATTGGAATCTAGGATGGGGATGTATCTACTTCATGCAGAATACTGAAGCAGAAATGATTTTGAGTAAATTTGCAAAGTTGGCAGTTTACGGCAATTGTTTTTACATTTTTAAAGCAATTTTGAAATGGAAATGCTGTGAATGTTCTGTTTTCGTGTGATTATTTCAAAATCTAGTGATGCGGTATTTTTGAATTTTCACTGGAGCACGAAGTAGAATCTACTTCGAGTACATTTGCAAAGTTTCAAGTTTGTTGCAATTGTTTTAATATTTTTTTAATCGCCCTGAAAAATATTGAACTTTAAAGAGCCTTTAGTGCTGTTTTCGTGTGATTATTTCAAAATCTAGTGATGCGGTATTTTTGAATTTTCACTGGAGCACGAAGTAGAATCTACTTCGAGTACATTTGCAAAGTTTCAAGTTTGTTGCAATTGTTTTAATATTTTTTTAATCGCCCTGAAAAATATTGAACTTTAAAGAGCCTTTAGTGCTGTTTTCGTGCGATTATTTCAAAATCTAGTGATGGGGTATTTTAAATTTTTACTGGAGCATGAAGTAGAATCTACTTCGAGTACATTTGCAAAGTTTCAAGTTTGTTGCAATTGTTTTAATATTTTTTTAATCGCCCTGAAAAATATTGAACTTTCAAGAGCCTTTAGTTCTATTTTCGTGCGATTATTTCAAAATCTAGTGATGGGGTATTTTGAATTTTTACTGGAGCACGAAGTAGAATCTATTTTGAGTGCATTTGTAAAGTTTCAAGTTTGTTGCAATTGTTTTAATATTTTTTTAATCGCCCTGAAAAATATTGAACTTTAAAGAGCCTTTAGTGCTGTTTTCGTGCGATTATTTCAAAATCTAGTGATGGGGTATTTTGAATTTTTACTGGAGCATGAAGTAGAATCTATTTTGACTACATTTGTGAAGTTTCAAGTTTGTTGCAAATGTTTGAATATTTTTTTAATCGCCCTGAAAAATATTGAACTTTAAAGAGCCTTTAGTGCTGTTTTCGTGCGATTATTTCAAAATCTAGTGATGGGGTATTTGAAATTTTTATTGGAGCATGAAGTAGAATCTATTTTGAGTACATTTGTAAAGTTTCAAGTTTGTTGCAATTGTTTTAATATTTGTTTAATCGCCCTGAAAAATATTGAACTTTAAAGAGCCTTTAGTGCTGTTTTCGTGCGATTATTTCAAAATCTAGTGATGGGGTATTTTGAATTTTTACTGGAGCACGAAGTAGAATCTATTTTGAGTACATTTGTAAAGTTTCAAGTTTGTTGCAATTGTTTCAATATTTTTTTAATCGCCCTGAAAAATATTAAACTTTAAAGAGCCTTTAGTGCTGTTTTTGTGCGATTATTTCAAAATCTAGTAATGGGGTATTTTGAATTTTTACTGGAGCACGAAGTAGAATCTATTTTGAGTACATTTGTAAAGTTTCAAGTTTGTTGCAATTGTTTAAATATTTGTTTAATCGCCCTGAAAAATATTGAACTTTAAAGAGCCTTTAGTGCTGTTTTCGTGCGATTATTTCAAAATCTAGTGATGGGGTATTTTAAATTTTTACTGGAGCATGAAGTAGAATCTATTTTGAGTACATTTGTAAAGTTTCAAGTTTGTTGCAATTGTTTCAATATTTTTTTAATCGCCCTGAAAAAGATTGAACTTTAAAGAGCCTTTAGTGCTGTTTTCGTGCGATTATTTCAAAATCTACTGATGGGGTATTTTGAATTTTTACTGGAGCACGAAGTAGAATCTATTTTGAGTACATTTGTAAAGTTTCAAGTTTGTTGCAATTGTTTCAATATTTTTTTAATCGCCCTGAAAAATATTGAACTTTAAAGAGCCTTTAGTGCTGTTTTCGTGCGATTATTTCAAAATCTAGTGATGGGGTATTTTAAATTTTTACTGGAGCATGAAGTAGAATCTATTTTGAGTACATTTGTAAAGTTTCAAGTTTGTTGCAATTGTTTTAATATTTTTTTAATCGCCCTGAAAAAGATTGAACTTTAAAGAGCCTTTAGTGCTGTTTTCGTGCGATTATTTCAAAATCTACTGATGGGGTATTTTGAATTTTTACTGGAGCACGAAGTAGAATCTATTTTGAGTACATTTGTAAAGTTTCAAGTTTGTTGCAATTGTTTAAATATTTGTTTAATCGCCCTGAAAAATATTGAACTTTAAAGAGCCTTTAGTGCTGTTTTCGTGCGATTATTTCAAAATCTAGTGATGGGGTATTTTAAATTTTTACTGGAGCATGAAGTAGAATCTATTTTGAGTACATTTGTAAAGTTTCAAGTTTGTTGCAATTGTTTCAATATTTTTTTAATCGCCCTGAAAAAGATTGAACTTTAAAGAGCCTTTAGTGCTGTTTTCGTGCGATTATTTCAAAATCTACTGATGGGGTATTTTGAATTTTTACTGGAGCACGAAGTAGAATCTATTTTGAGTACATTTGTAAAGTTTCAAGTTTGTTGCAATTGTTTCAATATTTTTTTAATCGCCCTGAAAAATATTGAACTTTAAAGAGCCTTTAGTGCTGTTTTCGTGCGATTATTTCAAAATCTAGTGATGGGGTATTTTAAATTTTTACTGGAGCATGAAGTAGAATCTATTTTGAGTACATTTGTAAAGTTTCAAGTTTGTTGCAATTGTTTCAATATTTTTTTAATCGCCCTGAAAAAGATTGAACTTTAAAGAGCCTTTAGTGCTGTTTTCGTGCGATTATTTCAAAATCTACTGATGGGGTATTTTGAATTTTTACTGGAGCATGAAGTAGAATCTATTTTGAGTACATTTGTAAAGTTTCAAGTTTGTTGCAATTGTTTAAATATTTGTTTAATCGCCCTGAAAAATATTGAACTTTAAAGAGCCTTTAGTGCTGTTTTCGTGCGATTATTTCAAAATCTAGTGATGGGGTATTTTAAATTTTTACTGGAGCATGAAGTAGAATCTATTTTGAGTACATTTGTAAAGTTTCAAGTTTGTTGCAATTGTTTTAATATTTTTTTAATCGCCCTGAAAAAGATTGAACTTTAAAGAGCCTTTAGTGCTGTTTTCGTGCGATTATTTCAAAATCTACTGATGGGGTATTTTGAATTTTTACTGGAGCACGAAGTAGAATCTATTTTGAGTACATTTGTAAAGTTTCAAGTTTGTTGCAATTGTTTCAATATTTTTTTAATCGCCCTGAAAAATATTAAACTTTAAAGAGCCTTTAGTGCTGTTTTTGTGCGATTATTTCAAAATCTAGTAATGGGGTATTTTGAATTTTTACTGGAGCACGAAGTAGAATCTATTTTGAGTACATTTGTAAAGTTTCAAGTTTGTTGCAATTGTTTTAATATTTGTTTAATCGCCCTGAAAAATATTGAACTTTAAAGAGCCTTTAGTGCTGTTTTCGTGCGATTATTTCAAAATCTAGTGATGGGGTATTTTAAATTTTTACTGGAGCATGAAGTAGAATCTATTTTGAGTACATTTGTAAAGTTTCAAGTTTGTTGCAATTGTTTTAATATTTTTTTAATCGCCCTGAAAAAGATTGAACTTTAAAGAGCCTTTAGTGCTGTTTTCGTGCGATTATTTCAAAATCTACTGATGGGGTATTTTGAATTTTTACTGGAGCACGAAGTAGAATCTATTTTGAGTACATTTGTAAAGTTTCAAGTTTGTTGCAATTGTTTCAATATTTTTTTAATCGCCCTGAAAAATATTAAACTTTAAAGAGCCTTTAGTGCTGTTTTTGTGCGATTATTTCAAAATCTAGTAATGGGGTATTTTGAATTTTTACTGGAGCACGAAGTAGAATCTATTTTGAGTACATTTGTAAAGTTTCAAGTTTGTTGCAATTGTTTTAATATTTGTTTAATCGCCCTGAAAAATATTGAACTTTAAAGAGCCTTTAGTGCTGTTTTCGTGCGATTATTTCAAAATCTAGTGATGGGGTATTTTAAATTTTTACTGGAGCATGAAGTAGAATCTATTTTGAGTACATTTGCAAAGTTTCAAGTTTGTTGCAATTGTTTTAATATTTTTTTAATCGCCCTGAAAAAGATTGAACTTTAAAGAGCCTCTAGTGCTGTTTTCGTGCGATTATTTCAAAATCTACTGATGGGGTATTTTGAATTTTTACTGGAGCACGAAGTAGAATCTATTTTGAGTACATTTGTAAAGTTTCAAGTTTGTTGCAATTGTTTCAATATTTTTTTAATCGCCCTGAAAAATATTAAACTTTAAAGAGCCTTTAGTGCTGTTTTTGTGCGATTATTTCAAAATCTAGTAATGGGGTATTTTGAATTTTTACTGGAGCACGAAGTAGAATCTATTTTGAGTACATTTGTAAAGTTTCAAGTTTGTTGCAATTGTTTAAATATTTTTTTAAACGCCCTGAAAAATATTGAACTTTAAAGAGCCTTTAGTGCTGTTTTCATGCGATTATTTCAAAATCTAGTAATGGGGTATTTTGAATTTTTACTGGAGCACGAAGTAGAATCTATTTTGAGTACATTTGTAAAGTTTCAAGTTTGTTGCAATTGTTTAAATATTTTTTTAAACGCCCTGAAAAATATTGAACTTTAAAGAGCCTTTAGTGCTGTTTTTGTGCGATTATTTCAAAATCTAGTGATGGGGCATTTTGAATTTTTACTGGAGCATGAAGCAGAATCTATTTTGAGTACATTCGTAAAGTTTCAAGTTTGTTGCAATTGTTTCAATATTTTTTTAATCACCCTGGAAAAATATTGACCTTTAAAGAGATTCCAGTTCTGTTTTCGTGTGATTATTTCAAAATCTAGTGATGGGGTATTTTGAATTTTTACTGGAGCATGAAGTAGAATCTATTTTGAGTACATTCGTAAAGTTTCAAGTTTGTTGCAATTGTTTTAATATTTTTTAAGCGCCCTGAAAAATATTGACCTTTGAAGAGACTGTTTTTGTCTGATTATTTCAAAAACTAGTGATGGGGTATTTTGAATTTTCGTGGGAGCATGAAGTAGAATCAATTTTGAGTACATGTGTACAGTTTTAAGTTTGTTGCGATTGTTTTAATATTTTTTTAAATACCCTGGAAAATATTGACTTTTAAAGAGACTTTCGTTCTGGTTTCGTGTGATTATTTCAAAATCTAGTGATGGGGTATTTTTTAATTTTCACTGAAGCATGAAGTAGAATCTATTTTGAGTACATTCAAAAAGTTTTAAGTTCGTTGCAATTGTTTAAATATTTTTTAAGCGCCCTGGAAAATATTGACCTTTGAAGACACTGTTTTCGTCCGATTATTTCAAAAACTAGTGATGGAGTATTTTGAATTTTCACGGGAGCATGAAGTAGAATCTATTTTGAGTACATTTGTAAAGTTTCAAGTTTGTTGCAATTGTTTTAATATTTTTTTAATTACCCTGGAAAAATATTGACCTTTAAAGAGACTTTCGTTCTGTTTTCGTGTGATTATTTTCAAATCTAGTGATGGGGTATTTTGAATTTTTACTGGAGCACGAAGTAGAATCTATTTTGAGTACATTTGTAAAGTTACAAGTTTGTTGCAATTGTTTTAAAATTTCTTTAATCGGCCTGAAAAATAATGAACTTTAAAGAGTCTTTAGTGCTGTTTTCGTGCGATTATTTCAAAATCTAGTGATGGGGTATTTTGAATTTTTACTGGAGCACGAAGCAGAATCTATTTTGAGTACATTTGTAAAGTTTCAAGTTTGTTGCAATTGTTTTAATATTTTTTTAAACGCCCTGAAAAATATTGAACTTTAAAGAGCCTTTGGTGTTGTTTTCGTGCGATTATTTCAAAATCTAGTGATGGGGTATTTTGAATTTTTACTGGAGCACGAAGCAGAATCTATTTTGAGTACATTTGTAAAGTTTCAAGTTTGTTGCAATTGTTTTAATATTTTTTTAAACGCCCTGAAAAATATTGAACTTTAAAGAGCCTTTGGTGTTGTTTTCGTGCGATTATTTCAAAATCTAGTGATGGGGTATTTTGAATTTTTACTGGAGCACGAAGTAGAATCTATTTTGAGTACATTCGTAAAGTTTCAAGTTTGTTGCAATTGTTTCAATATTTTTTTAATCGCCCTGAAAAATATTGAACTTTAAAGAGTCTTTAGTGCTGTTTTCGTGCGATTATTTCAAAATCTAGTGATGGGGTATTTTAGAATTTTTACTGGAGCACGAAGTAGAATTTATTTTGAGTACATTTGCAAAGTTTCAAGTTTGTTGCAATTGTTTTAATATTTTTTTAATCGCCCTGAAAAATATTGAACTTTAAAGAGCATTTAGTGCTGTTTTCGCTGCGCTGCGCTGTCGTCCGTCCACAAGTATTGCAAAATTAAATTTATCTAAAACGTCTGCCTTGTTGTGCCCGTCATTTCTCATCCATGCAACGACAGTTATTTTATGCAACAAACAGTTATTTTTCTATTTATTGGGATGAATATTAAAATTCCCGTGCAAAGCCGGGACCGGGCAGCTAGTTATTAATAAACAAGTACTATAAGTACGATTAATTTAATTTTTATTAAAAATCTTATATAACAATTTATAACACAATCACAAGAACTAATAATAATACTACATCATTCCTAGAATTTAAAATTGCGATAACAAAAGAATATAAAGTATCTACACGGAATACACTTTTGCTGTGACTAGAATAATAACGATTTGTACATAATTTACAACCCCCTCCCCCGCGGTGGAACTCAATTAGGACTTACAGTTGACAGCCGTGGACGTACGTAACGTTATGGAAAATAGCCGCAGCTGCCGACGTGAGGAACGTGCAGGGCGATTGGTTTCCGTAACGAGGCATCCCGTTCTGGGGGCAGCAAGGGGGCCCGTCGCCAGAAGGACGAAGGGAACCCGCTGAGAGGAGCTCCTTTTCCACCGAAGCCTGATGGCGCAGTTGCTCGAGCCTGAGCTGATTCTGACGTTTCCACTTTGTCCTGAAATAATAGCCGTTTGTGTAAAAGCGCAAGATGCACGTTTGCCGATTGAGATCAACATCGGCAAACGGGCTTTGCGCGCGGAATCGATTGTCACCAATTCGCGAGGAAGTTAAATTACCTTTATCCAAAATCGGGTGTAATTATCCAATTATGGTGGAGCCATGTAATGTTGCTCATTATCCCCTAGTGAGAGAATAATAGGATTTTTGAAGTATTTCAAATTGACACCACGCCACGTACGTCAAAATTTCTTGTCAAAATTTTATAAACATTATTTCAATATTTAATGCAATTACAGACGATTTTGGATATAATTTTATATTATACTCATGTGGAATTCCTCATTAGTCCCTTAAGAAAATTAAACTTTTTCTTGCGGGGACTAATTACGGACATTCTACATTCGTATAATAAATAACTATTATTATTGCTATTTTATTAATAATAAATTAACGATTATTAATATTAATGCCGCGTGCGTTA
The DNA here is from genome assembly GCA_910593695.2 of Ocypus olens. Lineage (NCBI taxonomy): Eukaryota > Metazoa > Arthropoda > Insecta > Coleoptera > Staphylinidae > Ocypus > Ocypus olens. Next base: position 10,932,017 of record OU343059.1, on the reverse strand, counting down.
GCGCGCCAGAACTAATGCGGAGGGTCCTGGGTTCGAATCCCGGCGAGGGCATGGGTGTTTGTGGATGTATATTACAATAACCGATGTGATTGAAGGTCACCTGTCAAAGTAAAAAAAAAAATATTAATAATACCTACCGTCGGTTTTGATACCAAGTCTTGACTTGCGTCTCGGAGAGGTTGAGGGCATCCGCCACGTCGCTCCTGTCCGCCACCGAGAGGTACTTCTGGCAGCGAAACTTCCTCTCCAGGTAGGCCAATTGCGCGTGGGTGAAAGCGGTTCGCCGCCGACGGGGTTTGCGACCCTTCGCGGAATCGGCGGCCGCCGCCTCCGCTCCGCCGGCTCCGCCCCCGTAGTATCTTTCGCCCTCCGGCTCGCTGCCCTCCCCCTGCCCGACCAGGCTGTCTCCGTCCTCCATTTCGTCTAATTCGAGAAAGAACAAAATTCATTTACTCAAATGCTTTACTTCAAGAGTAATACATTATATTTTTTTTTTGTAATCACGGAGTAAATTGAATCGGTTTATGTAACCTGTGAATAATTAGAATTATGATTCTGCGGTAAGAGTCGAGTGGGTTAGATTCCCCGCCCGAGCGGAGAAAAATCCGCACGGATCTGTGGTCGTTGCTTTCGTCTTGCATTAGAAATTTGTTCCATTTATTTGGAAGTTATTGGAATTTCATTAGTGGCCAAATGGCAAATCGCCTACACCAATAAGTAAAACAAAATGGTGATGTGGCCATCATGTTTTAAATGTAAATCATATTTTAAACGTATATAGAACGTTTTGTAGATGAAAGTGACGTTTAAAACGTCAAAATTATGAAAGATGGAAAAATTATACTTCAAATTTAAACACTCAGTTTACTCAAAAACTAAATAGATTTCGAAAAAAACTTATTCTTTATAAGTTGTTCATTTTGACATTCTCTACAAATTTGCTGTAACTATTATCGTTTCATAATTATAAACCAAAAATTTAAAAGGAATTATAAATTTTTTTCTCGAATAACAATGATTTTATGAAAAATATTTTCAAGCAAAAGATGTTCATTTCTTCGATGTCTTCAATATTTGTTTAAACATAATTGTGATATTTTTCATATTTAAAAAAATATTGGAAAAAAACAGTTAAGGTAAACACCCACTTCCGGTATACGAAATTTTATCAAAAGCTTTTCAGTGCTTCAGATTATCAAATAAGACTTATGTTCAAAGTTTCATATCAATTGCTCTATTACTTTTTGAGATACAGCGCGCACAGACAATTTTTTTTTCAGAAATTGTTGAAATGATCATCTGCAATCACAGCTTGAAGTTGTAAAACTTTGAGAACGTTTTGATGTCTTCTGATTTAAATCGACTTCAAACTTTCCTTATTTATTTTCCTTTATTTTAATTCACTTTCCTTATTTACAGAAACCACTTCAAAAATATGATCCCGCAAAAACCTCCAAACACCCCATCCCTAGATTACGAAAGAGTCTTCTGCAGACGAAAGGTGAGTTTAAACAAATTTCAAACATATTAGTTATAGTTTTGCCCGCAAACTGATCGCTTCTAAAATTACATTGATGATGATGTTAATTAGAACACTGTGTATTACAGCGCCGATGGTTTTTTTCATGCTGCTCCGATCCGACCTTCGTATGGTAAGTACAATTTTACACCTTTAAATGCGTTTTTTGTCCATCCGGTCCGCAAATAAGTGATAAGCGCTCGCCTTCTATCAGTGCATCGTAAGTGCATAAGTAAGTTGAGATTAAGGTCGAGTTAGTGTATCCAAAACTCGACCTTAATCTCAACTTACTTAGCGATGGATGCGCGTCCATTGTTTACTCCGCATTGTAATCTTCAGTACGCGTTGCGCCCTTGTCGTGTTTGGCTCGCGTCCAAGTTTTCAATTAAGAAAATCGGCGAAAGTGGATTATCTTCCACCTTAAACCGGCCGTAAAGTGTCGTTATGGAAACTTGGAAACTTGAAAATCGTCGTTCCGCGGCGTGAGAGCGTTCGGATGCCCAACGGCTTAAAATAAGTGTAGTTGCGCATAAATACGTCCGGATTACCTTCCGACGTTGAACGTAAACGGAAATGGTTGATTCGTTCGAAGAAAATAAAGTGCAGTACAGTGATTGTTTAAATTCGCGTCTGCAGTTAAAAGTCGTAAAGGAATTTTATTCAAAATAATTACGTTGTATTGAAGAGATTTATAATCGCATCGGAATAATTTATCCGGTGGAGTTGTGCAACTTTTTTTTTTTGTAGTTTTGGAGGTGATAATGTAGTTTTTGAGAATTGGGTATGTCTTTGTTGGGAACTAGATAGTTTTATTATGTAATGGGTTTTTGTATTTTTTCCCATAGGCAGTTTTCAACGAGGGCGATTGATGACCATTTTGCGTGGACAAATGCATTTTTAATGCTTGAAACTTTCTAAATTTACTGAAAATATATTCGAGATCAATTTCCTAAAAAGTCGCTAGATTTCATGATAATATTTTATGTGAATAGAGAGTGACGTTGTGGAAAATTGCAATATTTTTGGTGGCTTGAAAAAAATTTAAAAACAATTGCCATCGACTTGAAACTTTCTAAATTAACTCAAAATACATTCGAGATTGATTTCCTAAAAAGTCGCAAGTCGTATATCACTAGATTTCAGGATAATTTTATGTGAATAGAGAGTGAAGTTGTGGAAAAATACAATAATTTCGGCGGCTTGAAAAAAATATAAAAACGATTGCCATCGACTTGAAATTTTCTAAATTTACTCAAAATATATTCGAGATTAATTTCCCAAAAAATCGCAAGTTATACGTCACTAGACTTCAGGATAATTTTATGTGAATTGGGATTGAAGTTGTGGAAAATTGCAATAATTTTGGTAGCTTGCAGAAAATATAAAAACAATTGCCATCGACTTGAAACTTTCTAAATTTACTCAAAATATATTCGAAATTAATTTCCTAAAAAATCGGAAGTTGTATGTCACTAGATTTCAGGATAATTTTATGTGAATAGAGAGTGAACTTGTAGAAAATTGCAATAATTTCGGCGGCTTGGAAAAAATATAAAAACAATGGCCATCGACTTGAAATTTTCTAAATTTACTCCAAACATATTCGAGATTAATTCCTTAAAAAGTCGCAAGTTGTATGTCACTAGATTTCAAGATAATTTTATGTGAATAGAGAGTGAAGTTGTGGAAAAATACAATAATTTCGGCGGCTTGAAAAAAATATAAAAACAATTACCATCGACTTGAAACTTTCTAAATTCGCTCAAAATATATTCGAAATTAATTTCCTAAAAAGTCGCAAGTTGTACGTCACTAGATTTCAGGATAATTTTATGTGAATTGAGAGTGAAGTTGTGGAAAATTGTAATAATTTCGGCGGCTTGAAAAAAATATAAAACAATTGCCATCGACTTGAAATTTCCTAAATTTACTCAAAATATATTCGAGATTGATTTCCTAAAAAGTCGCAAGTTGTATGTCACTAGATTTCAGGATAATTTTATGTGAATTGAGAGTGAAGTTGTGGAAAGTTGCAATAATTTCGGCGGCTTGAAACAAATATAAAAACAATTACCATCGACTTGAAACTTTCTGAATTCACTCAAAATATATTCGAGATTAATTTCCTAAAAAGTCGCAAGTTGTACGTCACTAGATTTCAGGATAATTTTACGTGATTAGAGAGTGAAGTTGTGGAAAATTGCAATAATTTCGGCGGCTTGAAAAAAATATAAAAACAATTGCCATCGACTTGAAACTTTCTAAATTTACTCAAAATATATTCGAAATTAATTTCCTAAAAAGTCGTAAGTTGTACGTCACTAGATTTCAGGATAATTTTATGTGAATAGAGAGTGAAGTTGTAGAAAATTGCAATAATTTCGGCGGCTTGGAAAAAATATAAAAACAATGGCCATCGACTTGAAATTTTCTAAATTTACTCCAAATATATTCGAGATTAATACCTTAAAAAGTCGCAAGTTGTATGTCACTAGATTTCAGGATAATTTTATGTGAATAGAGAGTGAAGTTGTGCAAAATTGCAATAATTTTGGTGGCTTGAAGAAAATATAAAAACAATTGCCATCGACTTGAAACTTTCTAAATTTACTTAAAATATATTCGATATTAATTTAATAAAAAGTCGCAAGTTATACGTCACTAGATTTCAGGATAATTTTATGTGAATAGAGAGTGAAGTTGTGAAAAATTGTAATATTTTTGGCGGCTTGAAAAAAATATAAAAACAATTTCCATCGACTTAAAACTTTCTAAATTTACTCAAAATATATTCGAGATTAATTTCTTAAAAAGTCGCAAGATGTACGTCTCTAGATTTCAGGATAATTTTACGTGAATTGAGAGTGAAGTTGTGGAAAAATTCAATAATTTCGGCGGCTTGAAAAAAATATAAAAACAATTGCCATCGACTTAAAACTTTCTAAATTTACTCAAAATATATTCGAGATTAATTTCCTAAAAAGTCGCAAGTTGTATGTCACTAGATTTCAGGATAATTTTACGTGAATTGAGAGTGAAGTTGTGGAAAAATTCAATAATTTCGGCGGCTTGAATAAAATATAAAAACAATTGCCATCGACTTAAAACTTTCTAAATTTACTCAAAATATATTCGAGATTAATTTCTTAAAAAGTCGCAAGATGTACGTCACTAGATTTCAGGATAATTTTATGTGAATAAAGAGTGAAATTGTGGAAAATTGCAATCATTTTGGTGGCTTGAAAAAAATATAAAAACAATTGCCATCGACTTCAAATTTTCTAAATTTACTCAAAATACATTCGAAATTAAATTCCTAAAACGTCGCAAGTTGTTTGTCACTAGATTTCAGGATAATTTTATGTGAATAGCGAGTGAAGTTGTGGAAAATTGCAATAATTTTGGTGACTTGAAAAAATTATAAAAACAATTGCCATCGACTTGAAACTTTCTAAATTTACTCAAAGTATATTCGAGATTAATTTCCTGAAAAGTCGCAAGTTGCACGTGACTAGATTTCAGGATAATTTTATGCGAATAGAGAGTGAAGTTGTGAAAAATTGCAATAATTTTGGTAGCTTGAAGAAAATATAAAAACAATTGCCATCGACTTGAAACTTTCTAAATTCACTCAAAATATATTCGAGATTAATTTCTTAAAAAGTCGCAAGTTGGACATCACTAGATTTCAGGATAATTTTATATGAATAGAGAGTGAAGTTGTGGAAAATTGCAATAATTTTGGCGGCTTGAAAAAAATATAAAAACAATTGCCATCGACTTAAAACTTTCTAAATTTACTCAAAATATATTCGAGATTAATTTCTTAAAAAGTCGCAAGATGTACGTCACTAGATTTCAGGATAATTTTATATGAATAGAGAGTGAAGTTGTGGAAAATTGCAATAATTTTGGCGGCTTGAAAAAAATATAAAAAAAATTGCCATCGACTTGAAACTTTCTAAATTTACTCAAAATATATTCGAGATTGATTTCCTAAAAAGTCGCAAGTTGTACGTCACTAGATTTCAGGATAATTTTATGTGAATTGAGAGTAAAGTTATGGAAAATTGCAATAATTTTGGTGGCTTGCAGAAAATATAAAAACAATTGCAATCGACTTGAAACTTTCTAAATTTACTCAAAATACATTCGAGATTGATTTCCTAAAAAGTCGCAAGTTGTATGCCACTAGATTTCAGGATAATTTTATGTGAATTGAGAGTGAAGTTGTGAAAAATTGCAATAATTTTGGCGGCTTGAAAAAAATATAAACACAATTGCTATCGACTTGAAACTTTCCAAATTTACTCAAAATATATTCGAGATTAATTTCCTAAAAAGTCGCAAGTTGTACGTCACTGGATTTCAGGATAATTTTATGTGAATAGAGAGTGAAGTTGTTGAAAAATACAATAATTTCGGCGGCTTGAAAACAATATAAAAACAATTGCCATCGACTTAAAACTTTCCAAATTTACTCAAAATACATTCGAGATTAATTTCTTAAAAAATCGCAAGTTGTATATCACTAGATTTCAGGATAATTTTATGTGAAAAGAGAGTGAAGTTGTGGAAAATTGCAATAATTTTGGTGGCTTGCAGAAAATATAAAAAACAATTGCCATCGACTTGAAACTTTCTAAATTTACTCAAAATATATTCGAGATTGATTTCCTAAAAAGTCGCAAGTTGTAAGTCACTAGAAAGCACAATTTCAAAATCGACTAAAAAAATTGAAAAACAATTGCCACAAATTTCAAACTTTTAAAACAGGCTCAAACTGGTTTCAGCTTTATGAATTTATAAAAATCTCCCAAAGTATCTAACGTAGTTTACAAATTAATCACCGTGTTTTAATTTTCAGGTAGCACATTTTAAAACGGACAAAAAAAATTATAAATTAATTGCCAGAAATTTCAAACTTTTAAAATGTATTTACAACAGAGTTAGCTTAAAGAAATATTGAAAATCCATAAATATCTCTTACGTATTTAACAAAATAATCACCCAGTTCAAATTCTCGGATCGAACATTTTCAAAATCGGCAAAAAAAAATAAATGAAAAACAATTGCCAGAAATTTAAAACTATCAAAATTTATTCAAAACAAAGTTAGCTTGAAGAAATTATAAAAAATCGATAAATATTTCTTACGTGTTTTTCAAAATATTCACCCCAAAACACAACCAGTTTAAATTTTCCGATCGCAAATTTTTAAAATCGGAAAAATAAATTGAAAAACAATCGCCACAAACTTAAAACTTTTAAAATTTACTCTTAAATAATTGTGCTTCGCGAATTTGCAAAAAATTTCGAACATCCCTTACGCAATTTACAAAATAAACACAACCAGTTTAAAATTTCCGATCGCAAATTTTTAAAATCGGAAAAATAAATTGAAAAACAATCGCCACAAACTTAAAACTTTTAAAATTTACTCTTAAATAATTGTGCTTCGCGAATTTGCAAAAAATTTCAAACATCCCTTACGCAATTTACAAAATAAACACAACCAGTTTAAAATTTCCGATCGCAAATTTTTAAAATCGGAAAAATAAATTGAAAAACAATCGCCACAAATTTCAAACTTTTAAAATTTACTCTTAATTGATTGTGCTTCGCGAATTTGTAAAAAATTGCAAACATCCCTTACGCAATTTACAAAATAATGACTCTCAAACACACTCTGTTTAAATTCTCAGGTCGAGGATTTTCAAAATCGGCAGAAAAATTGTCACGAACTTGAAATTTTTCAAATTTACTGATAATTGATTCTACTTCATGAATTTGCGGAAAATAATAAACATCCCTTACCCAATTTACAAAATAATTACTCTCAAACACACTCGGTTTAAATTCTCAGATCGAGGATTTTCTAAATCGGCAAAAAAAATTGATACGAACTTTTTTCAAATTTCCTCCTAATTGATTCTACTTCGTGAATTTGTAGAAACTTATAAACAACCCTTACGCAATTTACAAAATTATTTCTCTTAAACACACCCAATTTTAATTTTCAGATCACACAATTACGGCTAAAAAAATTGAAAAATAATTGCCAAAAATTTAAAATTTTCAAAACAGGCTCATACCACACTGACATATAATAATAATGATTAAGAATTGAAGCCCAATTTACATGAATAAATTTTAGAAAGAAAAGAGCTCGCACTCGATTACAAAACTGTCCTATTTTTGTTTGGCCGCAATGTACGTTCTCCAGTTCTTGCAGCCTGTTGCAAAACACGAATGCATGGCTTATCTTTTTTTACCTTCGTTACTCTACACAGATATTGTTAATGACGTTTAATAACAATGATTGAGTACTAAAGCCCAATTTATATGAATAAATTTTACAAAGTTGTCCTGTTTTGTTTTGGCCGCAATTGTACGTTCTCCAGTTCTTACAGGCTGTTGCAAAACACGAATGTATGGCTTATCCTTTTTTTGCCTTCGTTACTCTATACAGTTATTGTTAATGACGTTTAATAATAATAATTGAGCACTGAAGCCCAATTTATATTTATATGAATAAATTTGATAAAGTTGTCCAGTTTTGTTTTGGCCGCAATTGTACGTTCTCCTGGTTAAATTAAATCATCAACGAGTGGAAACGCCAACTAATTAAATCTCGGCCATGCACACGCGACTCGCATTATTAAAACAGAGTCCTCGGTCCGCACAGTACGTGACTTAAAGTCGACTTCGCGTTTTTGAGCGATTCCCGCTCACCAGGTGGCGTAATCAGGGGGGCGGCAATGCGACTGCAGCGCGGGTTGCATGTGAAGTGGTCGCGCGGCCCCCGGCATTAATTAAGCTTTGTTGGTGGCGGTCGAGACGTTTTCTTCGTAAGCGGCCCCCCCGGAGTGCTGCTCCAATTAACTTTTGTTGTCTTATATGTGTTTTTGAGCAGTTTATTGTGCGGTTTTGTGCTTTGTGACACCTAGATCGCCCGTGGTCATAATCAAGCTTTAAAGTGTAACAGGGGTTCGCCGAGAACTATCTTCAAATGACATTACCCACGCATAAAAGAGAATGTATGTGTTAACATCATGAACATTTTTTTATTCACTATTTAATGTTTTGAAAAATATCAAAACAATTGCCATCGACTAAAACCTTTTTCGAATTTACTCAAACTAAATTCCGCTTTATAATTCGATCAAAATCTCGAAAGATTTCGCAATAATCACATGAGAGCACACCTTGAAGTTACTCACCGTCCGATGGTTTAAAAAAATATAAAAACATTCACCACAGTCTTAAAACTCTCCAAATTTACTTAGAATACATTCAGGATTATAATTCCATGAAAAACCGGAAACACCCCATCCACAGATTTTGAGATAAATTCTTGTAAACGAAGCATAATTTCTTCAAAATCTGAAATTATTTTGGCGACTCAAAAAAATATAAAAACAATTGCCATCGACTTGAAACTTTCCAAATTTACTCAAAATCCATTCAGGATTATAATTCCATGAAAAACCAGAAACACCCCATCCACAGATTTTGAGATAAATCCTTGAGAACAAAGGATAATTTCTTAAAAATCTGTAATTATTTTGGTGACTCAAAAAAATATAAAAACAAATGCCATCGACTTGAAACTTTCCAAATATACTCAAAATACATTCAGGATTATAATTCCGTGAAAAAACGCAAACACACCATCCACAGATTTTGAGATAAATCCTCGTGAAAAAAGCACAATTTCTTAAAAATCTGTAATTATTTTGGCGACTCAAAAAAATATGAAAACAATTGCCATCGACTGGAAACGTTCCAAATTTACTCAAAATACATTCAGGATTATAATTCCATGAAAAAACGGAAACACCCCATCCACAGATTTTGAGATAAATTGTTGTGAATGAAGTATAATTTCTTAAAAATATGTAATTACTTTGGTGACTCAAAAAAAATGTAAAAACAATTGCCATCGACTTGAAACTTTCCAAATTTACTCAAAATCCATTCAGGATTATAATTCCATGAAAAACCGGAAACACCCCATCCACAGATTTTGAGATAAATTGTCGTGAACAAAGCATAATTTCTTAAAAATCTGTAATTATTTTGGTGACTCAAAAAAAATATAAAAACAACTGCCATCGACTTGAAACTTTCCAAATTTACTCAAAATACATTCAGGATTATAATTTCATGAAAAACCGGAAACACCCCATCCACTGATCTTGAGATAAATTGTTGTGAACGAAGCAAATTTCTTAAAAATATGTAATTATTTTGGTGGCTCAAAAAAATATGAAAACAATTGCCATCGACTGGAAACGTTCCAAATTTACTCAAAATACATTCAGGATTATAATTCCATGAAAAACCGGAAACACCCCGTCCACAGATTTTCAGATAAATCCTTGTGAACGAAGCATAATTTCTTAAAAATATGTAATTATTTTTGTGCCTCAAAAAAATATAAATACAATTGCCATCGACTTGAAACTTTCCAAATTTACTCAAAATCCGTTCAGGATTATAATTCCGTGAAAAACCGGAAACACCCCATCCACAGATTTTGAGATAAATTGTTGTGAACAAAGCATAATTTCTTAAAAATCTGAAATTATTTTGGCGACTCAAAAAAATATAAAAACAATTGCCATCGACTTGAAACTTTCCAAATTTACTCAAAATACATTCAGGATTATAATTTCATGAAAAACCGGAAACACCCCATCCACTGATTTTGAGATAAATTGTTGTGAACGAAGCAAATTTCTTAAAAATATGTAATTATTTTGGCAACTCAAAAAAATATAAAAACAATTGCCATCGACTTGAAACTTTTCAAATTTACTCAAAATCCATTCAGGATTATAATTCCATGAGAAACCGGAAACACCCCATCCACAGATTTTGAGATAAATTGTTATGAACGAAGCAAATTTCTTAAAAATCTGTAATTGTTTTGGTGACTCAAAAAAAATATAAAAACAATTGCCATCGACTTGAAACTTTCCAAATTTACTCAAAATACATTCAGGATTATAATTTCATGAAAAACCGGAAACACCCCATCCACAGATTTTGAGATAAATTGTTGTGAACAAAGCATAATGTCTTAAAAATTTGTTATTATTTTAGTGACTCAAAAAAATATAAAAACAATTGCCATCGACTTGAAACTTTCCAAATTTACTTAAAATACATTCAGGATTATAATTCCATGAAAAACCGGAAACACGCCGTCCACAGATTTTGAGATAAATTGTCGTGAACAAAGCATAATTTCTTAAAAATCTGTAATTATTTTAGTGACTCAAAAAAATATAAAAACAATTGCCATCGACTTGAAACTTTCCAAATTTACTCAAAATACATTCAGGATTATAATTTCATGAAAAACCGGAAACACCCCATCCACTGATTTTGAGATAAATTGTTGTGAACGAAGCAAATTTCTTAAAAATCTGTAATTATTTTGGTGGCTTAAAAAAATATAAAAACAATTGCCAACGACTTGAAACTTTCCAAATTTACTTAAAATACGTTCAGGATTATAATTCCATAAAAAACCGGAAACACCCCATTCACAGATTTTGAGATAAATTGTTGTGAACAAAGCATAATTTCTTAAAAATCTGTCATTATTCTGGCGACTCAAAAAAATATAAAAACAATTACCATCGGTTTTAAACTTTCCAAATTTACTCAGAATCCATTCAGGATTATAATTCCATGAAAAACCGGAAACACCCCATCCACAGATTTCGAGATAAATTGTCGTGAACAAAGCATAATTTCTTAAAAATCTGTAATTATTTTGGTGACTCAAAAAAATATAAAAACAATTACCATCGACTTGAAATTTTCCAAATTTACTCAAAATCTATTCAGGATTATAATTCCATGAAAAACCGGAAACACCTCATTCACAGATTTTGAGATAAATTGTTGTGAACAAAGCATAATTTCTTAAAAATCTGTAATTATTTTGGTGACTCAAAAAAAATATAAAAACAATTGCCATCGACTTGAAACTTTCCAAATTTACTCAAAATCCATTCAGGATTATAATTCCATGAAAAACCGGAAACACCCCATCCACAGATTTTGAGATAAATTGTTGTGAACAAAGCATAATTTCTTAAAAATATGTAATTATTTTGGTGACTCAAAGAAAATATAAAAACAATTGCCATCGACTTGAAACTTTCCAAATTTACTCAAAATCCATTAAGCATTATAATTCCATGAAAAACCGGAAACACCTCATCCACAGATTTTTAGATAAATCGTTGTGAACGAAGCAAATTTCTTAAAAATCTTTAATTATTTTGGTGGCTCAAAAAAAATATAAAAACAATTGCCATCGGCTTGAGACTTTCCACATTTACTCAAAATCCATTCAGGATTATAATTCCATGAAAAACCGGAAACACCCCATCCACAGATTTTGAGATAAATTATTGTGAACAAAGCATAATTTCTTAAAAATATGTAATTATTTTGGTGACTCAAAAAAATATAAAAACAACAGCCATCGACTTGAAACTTTCCAAATTTACTCAAAATCCATTCAGGATTATAATTCCGTGAAAAACCGGAAACACCCCATCCACAGATTTTGAGATAAATCCTTGTGAACAAAACATAATTTCTTAAAAATCTGTAATTATTTTGGTGGTTCAAATAAAATATAAAAACAATTGCCATCGACTTGAAACTTTCCAAATTTACTCAAAATCCATTCAGGATTATAATTCCGTGAAAAACCGGAAACACCCCATCCACAGATTTTGAGATAAATCCTTGTGAACAAAACATAATTTCTTAAAAATCTGTAATTATTTTGGTGGCTCAAATAAAATATAAAAACAATTGCCATCGACTTGAAACTTTCCAAATTTACTCAAAATCCATTCAGGATTATAATTCCATGAAAAAACGGAAACACCCTATCCACAGATTTTGAGATAAATTGTTGTGAACAAAGCATAATTTCTTAAAAATCTGTTATTATTTTGGTCACTCAAAAAAAATATAAAAACAATTGCCATCGACTTGCAACTTTCTAAATTTACTCAAAATCCATTCAGGATTATAATTTCATGAAAAAACCGGAAATACCCCATCCACAGATTTTGTGAACGAAGCATGATTTCTTAAAAATCAGTAATTATTTTGGTGACTCAAAAAAATATAAAAAAAATTTCCATCGACTTGAAACTTTCCAAATTTACTCAAAACCCATTTAGAATTATAATTCCATGAAAAATCCCAAACACCCCATGAACAGATTTTGGATAAATTGTTGTGAACGAAGCAAATTTCTTAAAAATCTGTAATTATTTTGGTGGCTCAAAAAAAATATAAAAACAATTGCCATCGACTGGAAACTTTCCAAATTTACTCAAAATCCATTCAGGATTATAATTCCATGAAAAACCGGAAACACCCCATCCACAGATTTTGAGATAAATTGTTGTGAACGAAGCAAATTTCTTAAAAATTTGTAATTATTTTGGCGACTCAAAAAAATATAAAAACAATTGCCATCGACTTAAAACTTTCAAAATTGACTCAAAATTAATTCAGAATTAAAACCCGTCTATAGATTTTCAATTATCAATAGGCGCGACATCCTAAATATTTTATTGTAATTATTTCGCTAAAAAGTAAGTTTTTATTAGGAAGCGACGTAAAGAATTTTCTTCTTTAATTTGATGCTATTGCCTTTCTTTGCCCGATAGATTATCAAGATTCTTTCATCTGGTATATTTGTACTGTTAAAGCTATAAGTTTCAGACAAAACTCACCTTCATTATTCGTATTATTCAAAACATCTCCAAGGAGATCCCTAATCAGGAAAGACTTGTGCTGATCCTGCATCATCCTGCCGTCGCGCACGAAAAAAAAAATCACTTAATATTAATCATAACGCGTATGCATGCAACTTTTGTAAACAGGGGTGCGTGTGCGGGTGTTTGTGTTAGTGTTGTCCCTGTTGCTTCCCGGGTGTAAATGCCAAAATAAATCCGCGATGACGGATGAGATGATGGCTAGACGGCACATCTCACCCCTAATAGGAAAACCACCCCTGTTTTGCAAGCGCCGCCTCCGGTGCTCGAGCGCTCCACCCCCCCGCCACACAGGCTTTCGCTCCGCATTTCCAAATGCAGCTATCTGAATAATTATCCCATTATACGTTTCCGCAAGGGTGGACGGCCGATTTCCAGCGATTCGTCGACTTCTGCGGGTTAAATAGCAGCAAAACATTTCATCCCCGCTTAGTGGTCGTTTATGGAAAATACGGAAAATATCGCTTCTCCGGGGGAATTCGATTAACGAAACTTTCATATTTATTTTTATTTGATTATCCATCATTACGTAAAGGTACTATACTATACCGGATGTAACACAAGCTATTGAATATTGCACGGTTAGTTTGGATGATAAATTTGAGTTGAGTCCCGGCGAATCCACCAAATATGTTAGACACAAATTTAAAAGTGAAAATTCATTCACGCAAAACAGGCTTATCCCTAAAGTTATTTTGTTGTTTAAAAAATTACGAGTACAATTGAAATTGAAAAACGTTAACTTGTTTCTGAAGCATTAAATAAATTAAACATAGACGAAAACTAGTCTGAATGTATTATACATAAAGTATGTGTACATAAAGTAAGGAATCAATTCGATTAAAATTCAAGGTATTTTCTTTCAGAAAAATGCTCGGACACGTGTAATATTTTTTTAACGCGCATTTTTTGAGATAAAATTCAAATGTACAGGGTGTCCCAAAACTGAGATACGACCCCTAAGTTAAAATTTTCAAATGTGTCCGAGCATTTTTCTAAAAAAAAATGCCCTGAATTTTAATTGAATTGATTCCTTACAGTAAACGGTGTATGTACAGTAATACTGGTGTATGCGCCAGGTAATACATGGTTATTTTAATATCCATTCAGAACTACAATGATAAATAATAATAATAATTGTAATTGCGAAATATGTTATGTCAACAAATTATTTTTTCAACCCACCTTCGATTTTTATTCATTAAAATAGCTATTGGAATTGTTGATAAAACGAGTTTTATGCAAATAACTTTGAATGTGCTAGGAATTGCGAAAAATGTTTGTTTTTTAATTCCGCGTAAAATGACAGACATAAAAATATACAGCGGCTCCAATTAAAAATAAGAAAAATTAGGTGCTTTAAAGTTTGGCACTAAATTGTGGACACCCTGTATAATTTATATCAATAAAACTTGGTTATCGGGACTGCCAGACACTATTTAATAAGTACCCTGTATAATTTTATGAACGAGTCACTATTTTTATTTTTTATTAATTTTTTAAAGCAATGGTGTTAAACTGATTTTTTTAAATTTTATTTATTTTTTATATGAATATCACTGAACCGATTTCAATAAAATTTTACGGACGTGTAGGTATCGATAAAAGGCACCCAAATAAGTAATAAAATATACAGCATGTAATCTAAAAAAATATATCATCATGACCTCACACTTTTTTGGGACACCCTGTAGACTCAAAAATATTTACCTGAAATACGTCTTGGGACACAAGTGAATTCTGGAAAATATCAAAATCTTAACTGACTAAGTAATTGAGCTATAGAAGGTGGAAGACGAAATGCAGCTAAACTGATTTTTTTTTAATTTTATTTTTTTATATGAATATCACTGAACCAATTTCAATAAAATTGTACGGACGTGTAGGTATCGATAAAAGGCACCCAAATAAGTAATAAAATATACAGCATGTAATCTAAAAATATATCATCATGACGTCACACTTTTTTGGGACACCCTGCAGACTCAAAAATATTTACCTGAAATACGCCTTGGGATATAAATGAATTCTGGAAAATATCAAAATCTTAACTCAATCAGTAACTGAGCTATAGAAGGTGGAAGATGAAATACAGGGGCAATTCTGGTGAATTCGCCGGGAAATACATGCGTATTTTAATAACTGTTCCGAGTTATTATAATAAATAATGATAATAATTGTAATTACACAATATGTTATGTCAACAAATCGTTTTTTAAAGCCACCTTCGATTTTTATTCATTAAAATGGTTATTGAAATTGTTGATAAAACGAGTTTTCTGCAAATAACTTTGAATGTGCTAGGAATTGCGAAAAATGTTTGTTTTTTATTTCCGCGTACAATGGCAGACATGAAAATATACAGCGGCTCCAATTAAAAATAAGAAAAATGAGGTGCTTTGAAGTTTGTAAAGTTTGGCACTAAATTGTGGACACCCTGTATAATTCATATCAATAAAACTTGGTTATCGGGGCTGCCAGACCCTATTTAATAAGTACCCTGTATAATTTTATGAACGAGGCACTATTTTTATTTTTTATTAATTTTTTAAAGCAATGGTGCTAAACTGATTTTTTTTTTATTTTATTTTTTTCATATGAATATCTGAACCGATTTCAATAAAATTTTACGGACGTGTAGGTATCGATAAAAGGCACCCAAATAAGTAATAAAATATACAGCATGTAATCTAAAAAAATATATCATCATGACGTCACACTTTTTTGGGACACCCTGTACACTCAAAAATATTTACCTGAAATACGCCTTGAGATATAAATGAATTCTGGAAAATATCAAAATCCTAACTGAATCACTAATTGAGCTATAGAAGATGGAAGATGAAATGCAGTGGCAATTCTGGTGGATTCGCCGGGCAACACATGCGTATTTTAATAACTATTCCGAGTTGTAATAATAAATAATGATAATAATTGTAATTACAGAATATGTTATGTCAACAAATCGTTTTTCAAAACCACCTTAGATTTTTATTCATTCAAACAGTTATTATTAATAATAATAATAATGGTCTTTATTCTATAGTTTATCGTGCCATACAAATACAAAATATATTAAATAAAAATACATATGTAAAAATATAATACAGGATTGAAACTTAGAATAACATCAAAGTAAATAGTTATTGGAATCGTTGATAAAAAGTTGGTTTTCTGCAAATAATTTTTTTAGGGCAAACGAAAAGCGTTATTTAAATGACATGAAAGGCACTTTATTGTGCATATATTAAGTACAGAAATTTTTTTTTTTGTTTATCAATTGTTGCAAATGGCGGCCTAGTACGTGCACACTTTCGCAATCGACTTTTTTCAGAACGCCATTTTGTGTACACGATATCATCGTGATGGTTTAGACTAGAGCAAATGACGGCAAGTTTTTATGTTCTGTATTGATTGAATTTACAAAGTAGGTAGCTGTTTTAAAAAAATATTCATTTGTTGCAAAATGACAGCAATTTTAAGAAAAAGTACCATTTTTTGGTCGTAAATTTGTTACAAAAATTGCTATTTTATTTGTACCTTATATATCGCAATTATTTTTGGGTGAAATTAAGAATCTATTGTTCTTTTATCAGTCATGAGTTTTTTACGGTAATTCCTGGGTTAAATAATTTTTGGGAATTTTTCAAATCGTTGAATACAATTTTTTTCAGTTGAAATTTGAAGTGTTGCTGTTTTGTTTGTACCTAATATATCGCAATTATTTTCGAGTGAGATTAAAAATCAATTGTTCTTTTATCAATCTTGTTTTTTTACGCTAATTCCTGGGTTAAATAATTTTTGGGAATTTTTCAAATCGTTGAATACATTTTTTTTTCAGTTGAAGTTTTAAGTGTCATAATTTTGTTTCCACCCAATTATTTTTAAGCGAAATTAGAAATCTATTATTTTATTAATCTTGAACATTTGAAGCAAGTTCATTAGAATTTTTTTTTTTAATTTTTCAAATCGTTTTTTTTGTTGGCATTTTGTTTCCATCTATGAGTAGCAATGGTTTTCATGAGGAATCAAGAAGGTATTGTTTGTTTATGTTTCCTTCGCGTTGGTGCTTGCGTAGATTCCTGGCGTGTTCACCAAAACGGAGAATTTAAAGAAGAAATCGGTGTTTCCTTCGATTTTAAATACAATTAGGTCAGTCACAGCCATTTTCTGAAAATCATCGTTCCTAACTCGATAAGCTTATATTGCACGTTAAGATTTTAAAGAGTGTGTACCGTAGACATGATGATAAAAACAATCTATTTTGGAAAATGGGCACTTTTACAACTTGACGATTTTCGGACATAATGTCCACCCTATATGTCTTGCTATAAGTCTCACAAGGAAATATTTTAGACAAATAGTTCTTACGTTAAAGTCTCTACAAACCAAAACGTTATTTCATATTGATATTCTTAAAATGTTGCAAAACCAGGTGCTCGATGTAATTAATAATAATCTAGTTTAACTCTTAACTAACAATTACCGCCATATTCGCGACACAATAAAACGATTCCTCTAAGAATTTGCACGACGTAAATGTTAAGTTCCCGGCGCAACCACCATAATATCAAATCGTAATTGAGCTCATTTTAATTTCCTGTAGAGCGATAGATAAGCTAGCTCGTTAGCTAATGCACTTTATTTATCCGTTCTATAATCATTGAACTTTTTAAATTGTTTTCCTGCAGGATTTGGCGTCATTTATAGCTAATGTAAATTTTTTTAAGGGAAATATGCAGAACGAACATACATTCAAAACAAAATATGTATGTGTTTAAACATCTCTGTGTCTGATGTGTGTCTGTGTGGCTGTTATGTGGGAAACTTATTTACGATCAACTCACGTATATATCTGATGAAATTTTTGTTTGAAGTGATCAATATCTTTGAATAATTCATGGGAAAATACCTGCGGTATATATTCTCAATTAAGCTTATTTGCTAATTTTTTGGAGATATGTCTAGAGATCTATTTTTCAAAAGTACGAGGACGATTATAAATTTTCAAACCCAGCGTAGTGAATTCTTCCGCCATCTATTAGAATTAAAAGGAAAGATTATACAATCCAAGCATTGAATCCGAACACCAGTAGCTAGTGCAGTCAGTCATTCAAAGATGTCTCTACTCGTACAAACCCATTCAAAATATGAATTTCGCGTGCTAGTTCGTGCGGCACTAAAAGTCGATATTTATTGATAACTTACGGTCACGTTAGCGCAATAACGTTATCTAGTAAAATGATTAAATAATCAAACGTGTAATTAATCCTAAACTTAAAAAAAAGTCGCGCTGGTGCACACTCTGCGCAATTATATTTATGTTGGTGAGTCATGTTTATTATTATTTACATTTTTTTTTATTTCACCTTCCGCACATATGTTTACAGTTAATACATTTTTACCTGCCTCTGTTAAAAATTTACATTATTCATGTGGGTGTCTTTTTTTCGATTCAATTAAATTGTTTTTTTTATTGTCATTCGTTAACTTTTTATATTTGCAATAATAATCGTTTTAGACACCTGTTGCCGTGGCCATTCTATTATTACATAATTGCATTGTTATAAACTTATCAAGATGCGCACTTCCGCGTGTGTAACAATTTTTGAGCGTAACTAAATCTCGCGAACACGATAACATATATACAGGGTATATAATATATATTATTGTCGTAAACAATAAATATAATAGCGAAGAAGATGAGTAACCGAAGAAATTGGGAAAGGAGAATTTTAGTCCATTCGAAAGCAACAACAAACAATAATTTCACTTTTGTTTTCGATTTTTTTTTATCATATACATTTCGTTTAATAAAAGTTCAGAGTTTATTAAGAATTTTTTGTATGATTTTACAACAATATTTGATTTATCCTTGAAGTTACTGAAACTAAAAATTCATTTTTTTTAAATTCGTATAAATGGACATGAATGGTTTTTGCCCCCGGGTCTTCATATGTTATCGTGTTCGCGAGATTTCAACAATAAAGTTACAGGGTGTCTTATAAATAACGGTACAAACTTTGCCGATCTTTAAACTATCGATTAAAATTGAAAAGATTATCGATGATCTGTTATTTTAAAATGAATTATCGTCGCGGTGATAATTTGACACGTTTATTGAAAGATGAATAAATTTTGGCGACATCATTAATAGGCATTCTGGTTTCATACCACCGGGCGATTTGCATAAACCAACAAATCTAAAGCAGCACACGCTTCCCATAAACACATTCAAATTTATGTAATACGCGAGGAATGTAAATAGGTACGATGGCGTCTGTTTCTCCTATTACGGAGCAACTATGTAATTTTAACAGATAGCTTTCGTGCGCAAAAAAAAAAACGAAGAATTGCGGTGGGCGATTTCGACGGGTCGCGATTTTTCGCCTACATCTGTCACAGCCAACGCTATAGAAAGTATATCATACCTACGTATCGATGGAATAAATTATTACTCAATTTTTTTTTAATTAAATAAAATCCTTTACTTCTAGAATTTTAGAAAATTTACAAATCACTAGTTCTGATTTTACGTCTAGATTGATATTTTCTTTTTAAAAATCCCACTGTTGAAAGAAAAAACGTTGATAAGATATTAGTTTCGTCCGAGTGCAAAATTAAATATGG
Source organism: Ocypus olens (assembly GCA_910593695.2). NCBI lineage: Eukaryota > Metazoa > Arthropoda > Insecta > Coleoptera > Staphylinidae > Ocypus > Ocypus olens. The sequence goes on along the minus strand of OU343059.1, from coordinate 10,912,041 downwards.
GGTTCCACAAGGGTCCATCATGGGACCACTATTTTTCCTTTCCTACATTAACGACGAGCATGAGAATGATATTGCAAAGAAATATAAGATGTGCCTAATCGTATTTGGAAAATACTGGAGTCAACTGGTAAGGATATTCTTCATCTAAACAAGGACATTTTCTCGTGTTATTACCAAGGCCTTTAGCATCTATCATCTACCCAATTTCTTTATCAAAACAATGAAATTTTCTCCTGTTATTACCAAGGCTTTCATCATCTATCATCTACCCATTTTTTATCTAAACAAGAAAATTTTCTCCTGTTATTATCAAGGCTTTCATCATCTATCGCCTACCCATTTTTTTTTATCTAAATAATGTAATTTTCTCCTGTTATTATCAAGACTTTTATCATCTATCATCTACCCAACTTCTTCATCTAAATAAGGACATTTTCCTTACGTATTATCAAGGCTTTCATCATCTGTCAACTTCCCAATTTCTTTATCTAAACAAGGAAATTTACTCCTGTTATTATCAAGGCTTTCATCATCTATCGCCTACTCATTTTTTTTTATCTAAACAATGTAATTTTCTCCTGTTATTACCAAGACTTTCATCATCTATCATCTACCCAACTTCTTCATCTAAATAAGGACATTTTCTTCGCGTATTATTAAGGCTTTCATCATCGCTCAACTTCCCAATTTCTTTATCTAAACAAGGAAATTTACTCCTGTTATTATCAAGGCTTTCATCATCTATCGCCTACCCATTTTTTTTTATCTAAATAATGTAATTTTCTCCTGTTATTATCAATACTTTTATATCTATCATCTACCCAACTTCTTCATCTAAATAAGGACATTTTCCTTACGTATTATCAAGGCTTTCATGATCTGTCAACTTCCCAATTTCTTTATCTAAACAAAGAAATTTTCTCCTGTTATTATCAAGGCTTTCATCATCTATCGCTTACCCAATTTTTTTATCTAAACAATGTAATGTTCTCCTGTTATTACCAAGACTTTTATCATTTATCATCTACCCAACTTCTTCATCTAAATAACGACATTTTCTTCACGTATTATCAAGGCTTTCATCATCTGTCAACTTTCCAATTTCTTTATCTAAACAAGGAAATTTTCTCCTGTTATTATCAAGGCTTTCATCATCTATCGCCTACCCATTTTTTTTTATCTAAACAATGTAATTTTCTCCTGTTATTACCAAGACTTTCATCATCTATCATCTACCCAACTTCTTCATCTAAATAACGGCATTTTCTTCACGTATTATCAAGGCTTTCATCATCTGTCAACTTCCCAATTTATTTATCTAAACAAGGAAATTTTCTCCTGTTATTATCAAGGCTTTCATCATCTATCGCCTACCCATTTTTTTTTATCTAAACAATGTAATTTTCTCCTGTTATTACCAAGACTTTCATCATCTATCATCTACCCAACTTCTTCATCTAAATAACGACATTTTCTTCACGTATTATCAAGGCTTTCATCATCTGTCAACTTTCCAATTTCTTTATCTAAACAAGGAAATTTTCTCCTGTTATTATCAAGGCTTTCATCATCTATCGCCTACCTATTTTTTTTATCTAAACAATGTAATTTTCTCCTGTTATTACCAAGACTTTTATCATCTATCATCTACCCAACTTTTTCATCTAAATAAGGACATTTTCTTCACGTATTATCAAGGCTTTCATCATCTGTCAACTTTCCAATTTCTTTATCTAAACAAGGAAATTTTCTCCTGTTATTATCAAGGCTTTCATCATCTATCGCCTACCCATTTTTTTTTATCTAAATAATGTAATTTTCTCCTGTTATTATCAAGACTTTTATCATCTATCATCTACCCAACTTCTTCATCTAAATAAGGACATTTTCCTTACGTATTATCAAGGCTTTCATCATCTGTCAACTTCCCAATTTCTTTATCTAAACAAGGAAATTTACTCCTGTTATTATCAAGGCTTTCATCATCTATCGCCTACTCATTTTTTTTTATCTAAACAATGTAATTTTCTCCTGTTATTACCAAGACTTTCATCATCTATCATCTACCCAACTTCTTCATCTAAATAAGGACATTTTCTTCGCGTATTATTAAGGCTTTCATCATCGCTCAACTTCCCAATTTCTTTATCTAAACAAGGAAATTTACTCCTGTTATTATCAAGGCTTTCATCATCTATCGCCTACCCATTTTTTTTTTATCTAAATAATGTAATTTTCTCCTGTTATTATCAATACTTTTATATCTATCATCTACCCAACTTCTTCATCTAAATAAGGACATTTTCCTTACGTATTATCAAGGCTTTCATGATCTGTCAACTTCCCAATTTCTTTATCTAAACAAAGAAATTTTCTCCTGTTATTATCAAGGCTTTCATCATCTATCGCTTACCCAATTTTTTTATCTAAACAATGTAATGTTCTCCTGTTATTACCAAGACTTTTATCATCTATCATCTACCCAACTTCTTCATCTAAATAAAGACATTTTCTTCACGTATTATCAAGGCTTTCATTATCTGTCATCTTCCCAATTTCTTTATCTAAACAAGGAAATTTTCTCCTGTTATTATCAAGGCTTTCATCATCTATCGCCTACCTATTTTTTTTATCTAAACAATGTAATTTTCTCCTGTTATTACCAAGACTTTTATCATCTATCATCTACCCAACTTCTTCATCTAAATAAAGACATTTTCTTCACGTATTATCAAGGCTTTCATCATCTGTCAACTTTCCAATTTCTTTATCTAAACAAGGAAATTTTCTCCTATTATTATCAAGGCTTTCATCATCTATCGCCTACCCATTTTTTTAAATCTAAACAATGTAATTTTCTCCTGTTATTACCAAGACTTTTATCATCTATCATCTACCCAACTTCTTCATCTAAATAAGGACATTTTCTTCACGTATTATCAAGGCTTTCATCATCTGTCAACTTCCCAATTTCTTTATCTAAACAAGGAAATTTTCTCCTGTTATTATCAAGGCTTTCATCATCTATCGCCTATCCATTTTTTTTAAATTTAAACAATGTAATTTTCTCCTGTTATTACCAAGACTTTTATCATCTATCATCTACCCAACTTCTTTATCTAAAGGACATTTTCTTCACGTATTATCAAGGCTTTCATTATCTGTCATTTTCCCAATTTATTTATCTAAATAAGGAAATTTTCTCCTGTTATTATCAAGGCTTGCATCATCTATCGCCTACCCATTTTTTTAAATCTAAACAATGTAATTTTCTCCTGTTATTACCAAGACTTTTATCATCTATCATCTACCCAACTTCTTCATCTAGATAAGGACATTTTCTTCACGTATTATCAAGGCTTTCATCATCTGTCAACTTCCCAATTTCTTTATCTAAACAAGGAAATTTTTTCCTGTTGTTACCAAGGCTTTCATCATCTATCGCCTACCTATTTTTTTTATCTAAACAATGTAATTTTCTCCTGTTATTACCAAGACTTTTATCATCTATCATCTACCCAACTTTTTCATCTAAATAAGGACATTTTCTTCACGTATTATCAAGGCTTTCATCACCTGTCATCTTCTCAATTTCTTTATCTAACAATGAAATTTTCTCCTGTTATTACCAAGGCTTTCATCATCTACCCAATATAGCCATAATGGCACTAAACTTTGAAGAATTTCTAATTTAGATCAATCACCATTAATGTGATATTATTTGCAGCTATGAATAAACAAGTGGTGAAGATGGCGTCGTCAGAATTCATACGTGCACTTCCCACAATCTGCAGATGACAGAACGTTCATCTACATCTATATATGGGCCCTATACAAGGTAGAGTTATTTTTTTTTAATAACATCTTATACAAGGTGTGACTAATAAATTTAAGTTAATGGTTGATATATTCAACATAGACGTAGAGCCGTTCTTAAATGTCGTGACAGCTGGGGGTAAAGTTTGTGCAGAGTGAGAGAACGCGATAACAAATCCACGCGTGGCCTCATCACCAAATTGAAGATGAATCATCACTTCGCGACCGATTCTGCCAGTGACGGTACGGGGGGTTTTTTCTGGTACGGCTAAGGAACAAGAGGTGGTAATACAGATAGGTGCGGTCACGCAGCCAGCCGTCTCTGCAACTGACCCTACCTATCTGTATTACCACCTCTTGTTCACTGGATTCTGCATCTATATTTACATTATGTTCACTTACTGAATAATTCACTGAACAAGTCACGACATTTTGGGGCGGCTATACTCGCCCTGTCACGTCGACTTCACAAAGGAAACGTAGAAATCTCAATTTGAGAAAATGCATTCTGCAACAGAAGTGATCATTTTGCTCGATACGTTTGCGCAGATGAAGTTCTTGGAAATTCCACAATAAATCCGCAAGTGATGAAATCCCTTTCAATTGCTCACACTCTAATTCAGCGCCATGATCTAAATCCAACCTATGAATCTTTTGTTAACACAACATTAAACAATTTATCTGCACGCGCTCGTATTTACTGTCGTGATCCTTTCGAAATTGCATCATGCACGGACAACAATGTCTCGGCGACGATTTAAACAGTTGAACACAATTTGGCGATGGAGATGGAAATATTTGCGAGAGTAAATAATGATTAAAACAAACAAAACTTCATTGAAAAGGTGTCGAGGTGTTAATCGGACGAGCAAACAAGAAGTTTTATTGAGATGTGCGAAACTGCGTGCACCTTGATTGTTCCATAAACGCTGCTTATTCATCCTTCAGTTTAAGAATCGTAATTTGTTCATTAGCAAATAAGTTGTGCAGTAATTAAGAATTGGTATTTCTGTCTATCCAGATGCTGTTGATCTTTAAAAATCCGTTCAGTTGATTAACAAAGGTATTGCATCAGGTTTCTAAAATATTTGGAATTAACGAATGAGGTCATTTTTTCACAATAGTAATTTGGCACATAATCGTAGAAACGCACAGTGTATGTTATAAGTTGAGTCATGGCGGTGGAGTCATTATATTGTTTTATTCTTGACTCTTGAGAAAATACAAGGCTGCGAAATCTTAACTGGTGTGTGAGATTAAATGGAAATAATCTTCTCGGCTATCATTAAATTCAGATTAAAATTATGTAATTTTTTTTAACTTGATATGCACGTATTGGTATTTTAAATTATTAACAGTGACAATGGCTTCGGTGCGAGGGGTCGTGGGTTCGAGTCCCACGATCGGGCGGTAGGTTTTATTAACGAAAAGTTATCGCTCGTGTCCATGGTTGTTCAATATTTCTCCCATTTATTATAAATATGAATTTTCAACAATATTAAAATCAACGTTAGTGGCCGAACAGCTAAAACGCTTACGCCAACTCCCTTAATCATTTACTCTCTTTAACCCGCCATTCCGTCAAACATCCTTCCTTAAAAAAAAAAAAAAAAACAGTGATATTGTAAAAGACCTTGGTACAAAATGTAAAAACTTTCTCAAATTGGCTAAATTATGATTACAAAATTACATGTGGATTAACATGCAATGTCAATAAATATAATACAGTTTACAATTAAATGCAATTTTTTTTTATAGTTTGTTAGGTAACAAATATTTTTCCGGCTGCACGAGATTTCAATTTCACCATAACTTTCCGTTTCTCATATCTTCCTATTCTGAACAAATATTGCTAAGAAGATAATGCTGCTGTTAATTTACCCATGATTCACGCTGTACCCTCAAGTCGTGCATGATTAATGGGTATTTCGCAATGTTTCACATTAAAAAATTCTGCTTGGAGAAACATGCCTATATGGATATCAGATTGAAATATTCAGCTGATTCATTTTAAATGTGTTTTGCGATTAGTATCGCTCGTATTGTATCGAATGACTTGCAAATCCTTTATTAATGCCGCTTTTGATACAAAAAAGACATGCCAAGTATACTCCTTACACAAACATAAACACGTACATAAAGAGAAGAACGAATCTTTCGGAAATCTTTCAAACCGTAGATTCTGACTCGAAAAAACCTTAATATTTTCAACTCGACTTTACTGGCTCACTTAAGAGTTACCCATCCAAAATTCAAACATTCCTAAGGACATTAGAGCAAGCGGTGGTCTAGTGGGTAGAGGTCCGGCCTTTGGACCCCGTTGGTGCGGGTTCGAGTTCCGTCCGTACGGTCACTTTTTCAACACGAAAAATGGCCGTACGGGTCCCTGGATGTCTAGTGTTTGTCCCCATTTAATTTAAATATGGATATTATTAATATAAATTGGTTGTGGCTGAATGCCAAGTCCCCATCATCCTCGATTCCCTAACCCGAACTCCTGTCAATCATCTTTCCTTTAAATAAAAAAAAAGCGTTTATTTTGTCGAAAATCCCAAGAATATGAAATCTTCCAAAAATCGATTCTCAATCCTAAAGACTACCCGCCACCCCTGGTGGACGTTTTTGTAGTCCAAGTAACGGCTTTTGGATATTTTGCGTTGCCAGCATTTTCTTTCACCTCTACCAGTTAAGTTGAAGGAAGTTGTTAAACAATTAATTGGAGAAGTTGAAATAATATGAAGCGTGAATTTGTAGTTTAGGTAGAATTAGGGGTGGCTCGTTATTTAGAGCCAATGAGCCATCGCACTACCTGTAGTTTCAAGCTCAGCAAGAATTTTTAAATAATTCTTAAAACACTTTTTCGCCAGTTCAGGAAGATAAATCGTTTTTTCTTTCTTCAAAAAAGGAAGGGGAGGGGGGTATATTGTATAAGTGGCTTTACCTTTAACATTTTTCATGAGCCGCTACTGATTGCCATAAGTTAAACTCAACTCTCAATTTTTGAACCAATTTTCAACGATTTTTTCGTTTTGCAAGAAACTTTCCTCCGCGCAATTAAACTCAAACATATTCCATATCTGCCATCTAAAAACAATTGCTTTTTTGAAGCGTCAGGCTGTGGGCTATATACCAAAAATTTCAGGGTACCAACGGTAGTACAAGTAACCACATTTTTATCTACTGGAAAAAGTGATTTTAGTGATCTTTAACACATTTCGTAAAGATGATTTAATACGTTGATGATGATGATGATGATATCTTGTTGTATTTAATATACCGGGTGTAACACCCCTCAGTTTTTTTTTTATTATTTAAGATATCAATTTGAATATCAAGTTGTACTAAAAACAAATTTGAGTTTAAAGATCATCCGAAAACTTTAGATGAACTTTTAGTTTTACCGAACTTGACATCAATTTTGAAATTTTAAATAGAACCCTGTAAATGGTTTTAAAATTTTCGGATTCAGGATGTAATTTTACATACAAATCAATCGTTTGTTTGCGTATTGCTGCAGGGGTGGAGTTTAGAGGTCAAAACTTAAGTTGCACTTTTGGTATTACCGAACGTGACATCAATTTTGATATTTTAAATAGGACACCCCTGTATCTTTTTTTATTTTCGGATTTCACTTCCAAATTAGTCCTTAGTTTGTGTAGTACTGTAGTGGTAGAGTTTAACGATTACCCAAAAACTTTAGTTGCACTTTTGGTTTTACCGTGCATGACATCAATTTTGATATTTTAAATAGAACACCTTGTATATTTTTTTAATTTTCGGATTCAGGACGTAGTTTTACTAACAAATTAGTCGTTCGTTTGTGTATTACTGCAGTGGTGGAGTTTAGAGGTCATCCAGAAACTTTAGTTGCACTTTTGGTTTTACCGGGCTTGACAACAATTTTCAAATTTTAAATAGAACACCCTGTATATTTTTTTAATTTTCGGATTCAGGACGTAGTTTTACTAACAAATTAGTCGTTCGTTTGTGTATTACTGCAGTGGTGGAGTTTAGAGGTCATCCAAAAACTTTAGTTGCACTTTTGGTTTTATCGGACTTGACAACAATTTTGAAATTTTAAATAGAACACCCTGTATATTTTTTTAATTTTCGGATTCAGGACGTAGCTTTACTAACAAATTAGTCGTTCGTTTGTGTATTACTGCAGTGGTGGAGTTTAGAGGTCATCCAAAAACTTTGGTTGCACTTTTGGTTTTACCGGGCTTGACAACAATTTTCAAATTTTAAATAGAACACCCTGTATATTTTTTTTAATTTTCGAATTCAGGACGCAATTTTACTTACAAATCAATCGTTTGTTTGTTTATTACCGCAGCAGCGGAGTTTAAAGGTCATCCAAAAACTAACCACTCGTGGCATTCGCTTTTAAAGTTGCAAGTACATCCAGAAATAGTGTAATTTTGATTTCCCATAAAAAACAATTGATTTATCCCAGCTGGTTACAAAATGGCGACTCTCGAAATTTGCTCTCGATGGAAAAAAATTGGATTCAAGATTATAACTATTATAATAAAATTAACCACTCGTGGCATTTACTTCCAAAGTTGTATGTACATCCAGAAATAGTGTAATTTTGATTTCTCATAAAAAACAATTAATTCGTCTCAGCTGGTTACAAAATGGCGACTCTCGAAATTTGCTCTCGATGGAAAAAAATTGGATTCAAGATTATAACTATTATGATAAAATTAACCACTCATGGCATTCGCTTCCAAAATTGCAGGTACATCCAGAAATAGTGTAATTTTGATTTTCCATAAAAAAACAATTGATTTATCCCAGCTGGTTACAAAATGGCGACTCTCAAAATTTGCTCTCGATGGAATAAAATGCATTCAAGATTATAACAATTATAAAAAAAAATAACCACTCATGGCATTCGCTTCCAAAATTGCAAGTACATCCAGAAATAGTGTAATTTTGATTTTCCATAAAAAAAAAACATTAATTCATCCAAGCTGGTCACAAAATGGTAACGCTCGAAATTTCCTCTCGATGGAAAAAAATTGCATTCAAGATTATAATTATTATAAAAAATTAACCACTTGTGGCATTCGCTTCCAAAGTTACAAGTACATCCAGAAATAGTGTAATTTTGATTTCCCATAAAAACAATTGATTTATCCCAGCTGGTTACAAAATGGCGACTCTCGAAATTTGCTCTCGATGGAATAAAATGCATTCAAGATTATGACAATTATAAAAAAAAATAACCACTCATGGCATTCGCTTCCAAAATTGCAAGTACATCCAGAAATAGTGTAATTTTGATTTTCCATAAAAAAAACCATTGATTCATCCAAGCTGGTCACAAAATGGTAACGCTCGAAATTTCCTCTCGATGGAAAAAAATTGCATTCAAGATTATAATTATTATAAAAAATTAACCACTTGTGGCATTCGCTTCCAAAGTTACAAGTACATCCAGAAATAGTGTAATTTTGATTTCCCATAAAAACAATTGATTTATCCCAGCTGGTTACAAAATGGCGACTCTCGAAATTTGCTCTCGATGGAATAAAATGCATTCAAGATTATAACAATTATAAAAAAAAATAACCACTCATGGCATTCGCTTCCAAAATTGCAAGTACATCCAGAAATAGTGTAATTTTGATTTTCCATAAAAAAAAAACAATTGATTTATCCCAGCTGGTCACAAAATGGTAAGGCTCGAAATTTCCTCTCGATGGAAAAAATTGGATTCAAGAATTTAACTATTATAATAAAATTAGCCACTCGTGGTATTCACTTCCAAAGTTGCAGTATCCCAGCTGGTTGCAAACTGCCAAAGCTCGAAATTTGGGGAAAAAATGCATTCAGAATTATAAATATTATAAAAAATTAACCACTCTTGGAATTCGCTTTCAAAGTTGCAGGTCTGTCTAGAAATAGTGTAATTTTGATTTCTCATAAAAACAATTGATTTATCCCAGATGGTTACAAAATGGCGACTCTCGAAATTTGTTCTCGATGGGGAAAAAATGCATTCAAGATTATAATTATTATAAAAAAATAACCACTCGTGGCATTTGCTTCCAAAGTTACAAGTACATCCAGAAATAGTGTAATTTTGATTTTTCATAAAAACAATTGATTTATCCCAGCTGGTTACAAAATGGCGACTCTCGAAATTTGCTCTCGATGGAATAAAATGCATTCAAGATTATGACAATTATAAAAAAAAATAACCACTCATGGCATTCGCTTCCAAAATTGCAAGTACATCCAGAAATAGTGTAATTTTGATTTTCCATAAAAAAAACCATTGATTCATCCAAGCTGGTCACAAAATGGTAACGCTCGAAATTTCCTCTCGATGGAAAAAAATTGCATTCAAGATTATAATTATTATAAAAAATTAACCACTCGTGGCATTCGCTTCCAAAGTTACAAGTACATCCAGAAATAGTGTAATTTTGATTTCCCATAAAAACAATTGATTTATCCCAGCTGGTTACAAAATGGCGACTCTCGAAATTTGCTCTCGATGGAATAAAATGCATTCAAGATTATGACAATTATAAAAAAAAATAACCACTCATGGCATTCGCTTCCAAAATTGCAAGTACATCCAGAAATAGTGTAATTTTGATTTTCCATAAAAAAAACCATTGATTCATCCAAGCTGGTCACAAAATGGTAACGCTCGAAATTTCCTCTCGATGGAAAAAAATTGCATTCAAGATTATAATTATTATAAAAAATTAACCACTTGTGGCATTCGCTTCCAAAGTTACAAGTACATCCAGAAATAGTGTAATTTTGATTTCCCATAAAAACAATTGATTTATCCCAGCTGGTTACAAAATGGCGACTCTCGAAATTTGCTCTCGATGGAATAAAATGCATTCAAGATTATAACAATTATAAAAAAAAATAACCACTCATGGCATTCGCTTCCAAAATTGCAAGTACATCCAGAAATAGTGTAATTTTGATTTTCCATAAAAAAAAACAATTGATTTATCCCAGCTGGTCACAAAATGGTAAGGCTCGAAATTTCCTCTCGATGGAAAAAATTGGATTCAAGAATTTAACTATTATAATAAAATTAGCCACTCGTGGTATTCACTTCCAAAGTTGCAGTATCCCAGCTGGTTGCAAACTGCCAAAGCTCGAAATTTGGGGAAAAAATGCATTCAGAATTATAAATATTATAAAAAATTAACCACTCTTGGAATTCGCTTTCAAAGTTGCAGGTCTGTCTAGAAATAGTGTAATTTTGATTTCTCATAAAAACAATTGATTTATCCCAGATGGTTACAAAATGGCGACTCTCGAAATTTGTTCTCGATGGGGAAAAAATGCATTCAAGATTATAATTATTATAAAAAAATAACCACTCGTGGCATTTGCTTCCAAAGTTACAAGTACATCCAGAAATAGTGTAATTTTGATTTTTCATAAAAAAAACAATTGATTTATCCCAGCTGGTTACAAACTGCCAAAGCTCGAAATCGGGAAAAAAATGCATTCAGGATTATAAATATTATAAAAAATTAACCACTCATGGCATTCGGTTCCAAAGTTGCAAATCATCCAGAAATAGTGTAATTTTGATTTCTCATAAAAAAAACAATTTATTCGTCCCAGCTGGTTACAAAATGGCGACTCTCGAAATTTGCTCTCGTTGGGGAAAAATGCATTCAAGATTATAACAATTATAAAAAAAAATAACTACCCATGGCATTCGCTTTCAAAATTGCAAGTACATCCAGAAATAGTGTAATTTTGATTTTCCATAAAAAAAAAACAATTGATTTATCCCAGCTGGTCACAAAATGGTAACGCTCGAAATTTCCTCTCGATGGAAAAAAATTGCACTCAAGATTATAATTGTTATAAAAAATTAACCACTCATGGCATTCGCTTCCAAAGTTGCAAGTACATCCAGAAATAGTGTAATTTTGATTCCCCATAAAAAAAACAATTGATTTATCCCAGCTGGTTACAAAATGGCAACTCTCGAAATTTGCTCTCGGTGGGAAAAAAATTGGATTCAAGATTATAACTATTATAAAAATTTAACCACTCGTGGCATTCGCTTCCAAAGTTGCAAGTACATCCAGGAATAGTGTAATTTTGATTTTCCATAAAAAACAATTGATTTATCCCAGCTGGTTACAAAATGGCAACGCTCGAAATGTGCACACGATAGGAAAAACAACGCATTCAAGATTATAATTATTGTAATTAACCACTCGTGGCATTCGTTTCCAATGTTGTTTTCAACAACAATGTAGTTCATCTAGAAATGGTGAACTTTCACTATATTTGGTAAAATACGTTCTTCTACGTATTTAATCAGTTTGTGAGCTTATCGCTGTGTCTCCGATTCTCATCTTTCGAGTTTTGATGTTCCTTTAATTCGTCTCTCAATTTATAGAGCTCAGCTTTTGATAATCTTCAACTAATTTCATCATTCTTGTCATGGATGTAATATTTTGATAATCATTCTATAGAATTCTTGCAATCTCTTCATTAACGTAATGACGCTGTGAAGCATAATCTTGTGAATGATTTGATTTACAACATTCACTCACCATAAGATTGAATGCTTTTCCCCCAATACTTCATTAGCAGTAGTTCCCTATCTTATGCGAGATTTTCTCATCCAGTTGATCGATTTTGGGCAGTGAAGACACAATGATTTCGAAGTATTAGGTTTTCAGAGTTTCTGAAATAAATTTAGATTCAAAGTCTTTGGCAAAACCTTTGCCCCGTTTTTTGAAATCCGAAACTGAAAGTTGATCTACTACGATGTTGAGGTCACCACATGTTACGCTCTGCTCTAAATTCTTCCCGGAAATAGACTGCTGTGCGTTTTTTTCCACAAGGTTGACAAATTAAAATTCCTGCATGCAATACTAAACTAAAAGTACAGTTCAACCTTGCTGATTGATAAAATAAATAATAAACATTGAAGGTACTTCTTATCAGCAATGAATCATTAGTTTAAAAAAAGAAGGTTTAGATTCTCAAATACGCTCAATCTAGAGGAAAAGCCAACATTCTTTCATCGAATATGTAAACGCGGACACTTATGAGGTTCTGCAATTGTATGTCAAACAAGTTACTCGGAAATACTTCAGAAGCTTACAGATTCACTCTTCAACGTTTATATTTAGAAACCACAAAATTCGTTCCGCGAAATCCATCAAGCATTAGCAGCAGCGCCGAAGCGCCCGAAATAATAATTGATAATTGATGGGACTAAATCAGGCACGCTTCCATTCCGTTGATTCTTCCGTTCAAAAAGCCATAAATCTCGACGAATTCGATGAAGATTAATAAATAAATAATTGAGCGCATCTTGGCCGCGTTCCCACAGCGGTCAACTGAATAAACGACCTTTTTATTCAATCAAGTACTTAAACATCGCTAACTTAATTAGTGGCTATCACATCATAAGGCTTACGCATTCTGTGCGACTACCGCGCTCCGTCTTCATTACTATTAAGTCGTCAACGGATGAATTTATTATCTACGGAATATTAATATTAATACGCCGTATATTGCCGTCGCGCAATTATAATTTCATTTAGCCGTGTTCACGACGTAATTGTAATTTATTACGTGGCTGGTGTTGTAATTGTCTGTAATCGAACTTACGTGCAGAGATCACGACCGTTGCTATTATATCATATTGACAGGACTTGAAAATATTGACATCAATTTTTCTCGTGCTATCAATGCTAGTAGTGAAAATCAGCTGGTTAATACTAGAAACTAGATGCCCCTGAAAATTTTAAACAAGACCTGAAAATATCCCTACGCTAAGTTTCAAGATAATCACACCAGAACTTAGCTTCAAGTCAAGCTAAAATTGCTCACTTTCCGATGGTTAAAAAAATTATAAAAACAATTGCCACAGGTTTGAATCTTTGTTAATTTGCCCAAACTAGATTCTCCTGAAAATTTAAAGAAGACCTGAAAATATTCCTTTGCTAAGTTTCAAGATAATCACACCAGAACTTAGCTTTAAGTCAAGCTAAAATTGCTCACTTTCCGATGGTTAAAAAAATTATTAAAAAAATTGGCACAGGTTTGAATCTTTGTAAATTTGCTCAAACTAGATGCTCCTGAAAATTTAAAGAGGACCTGAAAATATCCCTTCGCTAAGTTTCAAGATAATCACACCAGAACTTAGCTTTAAGTCAAGCTAAAATTGCTCACTTTCCGATGGTTAAAAAATTATAAAAACAATTGCCACAGGTTTGAATCTTTGTAAATTTGCTCAAACTAGATTCTCCTGAAAATTTAAAGAATACCTGGAAATATCCCTTCGCTAAGTTTCAAGATAATCACTCCAGAACTTAGTTTAAAGTCAAGCTGAAATTGCTCCCTTTCCGGTGGTTAAAAAAAATTATAAAAACTAAAGCTAAGTGTCAAGATACTGGAGCACAAGGTAGAATCTATTTTGAGTACATTTGTAAAGTTTCAAGTTTGTTGCAATTGTTTTAATATTTATTTAATCGCCCTGAAAAATATTGAACTCTAAAGAGCCTTTAGTGCTGTTTTCGTGCGATTATTTCAAAATCTAGTGATGGCGTGTTTTGAATTTTTACTGGAGCACGCAGTAGAATCTATTTTGAGTACATTTGCAAAGTTTCAAGTTTGTTGCAATTGTTTTAATATTTTTTTAATCGCCGTGAAAAATGTTGAACTTTAAAGAGCCTTTAGTTCTGTTTACGTGCGATTATTTCAAAATCTAGTGATGGCGTGTTTTGAATTTTTACTGGAGCACGAAGTAGAATCTATTTTGAGTACATTTGTAAAGTTTCAAGTTTGTTGCAATTGTTTTAATATTTTTTTAATCGCCGTGAAAAATATTGAACTTTAAAGAGCCTTTAGTGCTGTTTTCGTGCGATTATTTCTAAATCTAGTGATGGGCTGTATTTGAATTTTCACAGGAGTATGAAGTGGAATCTATTTTGAGTACATTTGTTACTTTTTGAAAGTTTCCGAAATTTGGCGATTGTATTTTTTTTGGCGGACTTTAAAAATGTGCAATTTTAGAATTGAGACACAGTCAGTTTAAAGTTGACTATGTGGAAGTCTAGGTACAAGTTGCTTGTGGATTTTCATAGATTCATAAAGTATTATAAGTTTTGAAGAGTATTGGAAAGTTTTCGAAATGTGGCAATTATTTTCCTATTTTTTGGCAGACTTTAAAAACTTGCAATTTTAGAATTGAGACACAATCGGTATAAAGTTAACTATTTGGAAATCTAGGCAAAAGTTTCAAGTTTGTTGCAAATGTTTTAATAATTTGTCCAGGAGTTGATGATCAGTGGCAGACTGGAGAAGAAGTTAGAAGAAAGATATTTATTTAAATTTACCGATTTCTCTACTTTCTATCAATCACTTGTTATAAATGCAATGAACGAAATTACGTAAAACAAAAATAGGATACGAATCGAAGTAATATATCCGATTATGAAACAATAACCAGCAATTAAACCATTGTTAATCAATTCCTTGAATAGCGTTCCCATAAATCATGACATTAAATGTTTTCTCATTAACATTGTTTGTCCAATTTGGTCTTACTTAATAATTACTAGTAGTGTGCACGGATTTTAATTGAAACTTGCGGTTTCTCTATTGATCAATTGAGACCCATTAAGATCCTGAAAATGAAATGCATAATTATTCTGTTGCTCTTGTAAGGCCGCTTTCAGTCGTCCATTTATTTATCGCGTGGACGTTCTTGGAGAAAGGTTAACCTAGGTTATGTTATAGAGTATTAATCATTTATGACGTTATATTATTGCAAAATCACTCACCGCAATATTAATAGTGTTTTTGTAAATAATCATATTGATGATGAGACGTACAGTATTAATCGTGTAAGAAAATCACACAGCGAAATATTAATAGTGTTTTTGTATATAATCATAACGAAGATGATACTATTGATTATTTATTTATTTAACGGAAATTCCTTTTATAACAATATATATGAATAAAAATAAAATAAAAATTGCCTTGGATAGAATTTCATGTTTTCGTCAAAAATAGAACATCGCCGTCTAATCCGACTCATTGGCACACAAGGGCAACAGAATTTAAAACCGCGTTCAAATTGGATTATTCGTTCGGTCGCTACAGCCGTTCAACGTTTGAAAAAATCGACTTTTTTCAAAATCTTCCATAAAGTTCATGGTGACATTTAAATTTAATTTTTATTTAATTCGATAAAGCAGTCTTGTAAGCTGTGAGAGCTCGTGGGACGACTCATGGTACGGCTGAGGTAGTAGAGGTGGCAATACAGATAGGTAGGTTCGGTTTCGGTCTGCTACCTCAGCCGTACTGAGGCTGAGGTAGCAGAGGTGGCAACACAGATAGGTAGGTTCGGTTGCAGAGATCCGTATTACCACCTCTGCTACCTCAGCCGTACCATGAGTCACCCCGCGAGCCCTTATTATTAGATCAGCCAATAGCCGTAAGAATATGTAATTGTATAGTGCTCTCTTTCATTACTGTTTAAGTTGTCTATTTCTGTATTCACTTGAGAAAATTTCAACCAGCAGTGATTACGTCCATCAATGTCGTTCATCACTATTAAAGCTGTGTATTTTTTCTGAGCTAATTGTGATTAATGTCTTTCAACACTGTTTAAGTATGACTTCAGAAAACTTGATGATATTCAAGTCGAACAGTGCTGTTTTATATTTAGAGCGTGTTCTTACAATGTCACTCGTAATTGCGTTTCTTTTTTTCTTCTACCGTATCAACCGGGAAAGGGTTGTCCTAGGTCAGTGCGCGTGAAAATACGCGTGACCCATATAACAACAGAAATCCATCGTTTCCCCAATTTGACCTCGGCGTGCGCCCGTGAAGACTGGCCAAGAGCTGACCATGAATTCGTCAATGGCGCTTCGTTTGTTTAGTCGACTTCGGTCTGCCGCCCGTATCACTGCCTTAAGTGCTAATTACTTTAATACAAGTTCATCATTTACTAACAGTTAAATTTGTGACCGACCGGATTGATGTCCCAGTGTGTGACCCAAAGTTTTCATGTTTGGTTTGTTTGTTGTGGTCGCTGTCAGGATATTGCGAGCGATGTGCGAAGAGATAGACAGGTGTGTACGATTAATTTGTTGATTGGTCCTTTGTTTATGATCAGGTCATAATTTTCCCGTTATTAACAAACTTGAAGAAGTCGAAATTGCGATTACAAATCATTCTTCCGTTCCTAAACTTTTCCTAAACCATTGGTTATGGTGTTACTGCCGCTCCATGTGAGACAAATCAAACATTCAGTGAACTGAATATAGTTTTTTCGCCTGCCTCTACCGAAACCATATATTTCGGCCATAAAAATCGGGCCGAAAATACGATTTAGCGTACCTAAGGCCGAAAAAATAATATGCATAATCTAGACACCCTTCCGCGGAATTTGAGTAGGCTATGCAAAAATCTGACAGTGACAGTTCAATGGCGCGCGATATAAAATTTCCTGAAACACTGTTTTTACTTAAGTGTAACTCAGGCCAAAATGCTTTAGCAACCCTTCACTTTTAGCAACCCTCGCTCGCTCGTGTTGCTAAAAGCAAAGGGGCGGGTTGCTAAAGCCTATTTTCGGCCCTTGATACTCTATATATTAATTCTACCAACAAACCACATTTTGGACCTAGTTTGTGGTCGCCCTAGGGCGAAAATCATTGTTGTATAAACGGGCTAGCGGACGGGCTTTAAAATGCAATGCTAATAATAATAGTTGTTTGTTATTTACGTGCAGAATTTATTCTTCATAATAATTGGGATCAAATTTGATAAGTACATGGTGTCCTCAGTGGCGGCTCGTGGAACATGTTGATGGTGGAGCCACTTTTACAATATACCTTCCCCTTCTTAATTTTTAGAAGGAGAAAGAACGATTTATTATTATTTAGACCAAAGTAACTCGCGAAAAAGTGTTTTAAGAATTAATTAAAAATTCTTGCTGAGCTTGAAACTACAGTTGATGCCATATATAACGAGCCGCCCCTGGGTGTCCTCAGACGTAGGGAGGTGTGTTATACACCTAAAGGCTCTTACAAGATTTTTGTAAAACTTTTAAAATCAAAATTTGTTTTTGACAGCTGATAACTCCAGAGCAAGTTGATGGAATTTTATCATCTTCACGTCAAACTGTGCATAATCTTATGGTATTTGGATAATTCTTCAAAAGAATTTTCTAAAAGGGCTCAAAATTTGAAAAATTGAGCGTTTTCTAAGTTATTAACGCTAACGTGCACAATTTTGTTTTTGATAACTTTGCCGGTAACTCCATAACGTGTTGATGGATTCCTATAATTTAGACGTTGAAATATAAAAAAATTGAGGCTCAAACATTCACAAAAATTGCCAAAATGGCTAAACATTTTTTTTTAATGGGTTATTAACGCAAACGTTCATTGTTTTGTTTTTTGGCAGCTGATTTTTGAAGTTCATATACCACTTGGCTGAAATGTGGAGCACTTGAGCGTGAAATATTAAGAGAAAATTAAAAGCAAATGTAAAGATAATTCTACAAAGTAAAACCTCAGTTTAGAAGGAAAATTTAAAAGCAGAAGTAAAGATAATAATTCTACAAAATAAAAACTCTGAATGGTTACAATTCTCGACTAGTTTATGCGTTTTAACGGGAATTTTAAAAATCATCAGAAAAACGAGAGAAATTTTTCAAACCGCCGAATGCAATTTTTGCTTTCCACAGTTTAAATTTGAAACGTTGTCATTTTGTTGCCACGTAGGTTATGTCAATTATTTTTATGGGAAATTAAAAATGCATTGTTTATTTATGGATATTAAGATTTGGAAGCAAATTCCTTCATTGATTATATTTTTATAATCTTTCAAACCGCCGAATGCAATTTTCGCTTTCCACAGTTGAAATTTGAAACGTTGTCATTTTGTTGCCACGTAGGTTATGTCAATTATTTTTATGGGAAATCAAAAATGCATTGTTTATTCATGGATCTTAAGATCAGGAAGCAAATTCCTTCATTGATTATATTTTTACAATTTTTTAAGCCGCTGAATGCAATTTTTGCTTTCCACAGTTTAAATTTGAAACGTTTTCATTTTGTTGCCACGTAGGTTATGTCAATTATTTTTATGGGAAATCAAAAATGCATTGTTTATTTATGGATCTTAAGATCAGGAAGCAAATTCCTTCATTGATTATATTTTTACAATTTTTCAAACCGCTGAATGCAATTTTCGCTTTCCACAGTTTAAATTTGAAACGTTGTAATTGGCATTAAAAAATTTCAGCTATCTTCAATAGCAAAAAAATTAGTCAGTCACCATGAACATTTTAGAAAATTAAAAAAAAATAATTGATTTTTCAGATTTTTATCCGCCGTAGCGGCTAAACGAAAACTCCAAATTGAACGCGGTTTACAAATCTGAGCTCCTCGTACGTCAATTAGTCAGATTAGAGATTTTTAATTTTTCGTGAAAAAAGACATGACTAACCCCCTTGGAAATTTTGTTAAAAAATGCAACTTTCTTAAAAATCATCGTAGACTATGAATTATACCTTTTTTTTCATCAGAAAGACGAGAGAAATTGATTGGCGCTAAAAAATTTCAGCTATTTTCAATAGCAAAAAAATTAGTCAGTCACCATGAACATTTTAGGAAATTTTAGAAAATAATTGATTTTTCAGACTTTGATCGGCCGTAACGGCTAAACGAAAACTCCAAATTGAACGCGGTTTGCAAATCTGAGCTCCTCGTACGTCAATTAGTCAGATTAGAGATTTTTAATTTTTGATGAAATCGTGAAAAAAGACACGAGTAAACCCCTTGGAGCTTTTGTTAAAAAATGCAACTTTCTTAATAATCATCGTAGACTATTGAAGTATACTTTTTTTTCATCAGAAAGACGAGAGAAATTGATTGCCGTTAAAAAAATTCAGCTATCTTCAATAGCAAAAAATTAGCTAGTCACCATGAACATTTTAGAAAATTTTAAAAAAATAATTGATTTTTCAGACTTTGATTGCCCGTAGCGGATAAACGAATAGAATTTATCACAGAAATATACTTAATAATATGAACTACCAATACAATAAATTATTTAATATAATTGAAATTCATTCGCAATAAAACTGAAATCACTTTTCCACGAAATACCTTCGGCAGGAATTAACATATCACGGAGCTTTATTGCATACAGAAAGGATATTTTAATAATAATATTATCGGCTCCATTACTTCGGTTCCATTGTCTGAACGCCGGATGACATCACATTTAATAATAATTGCACAATTCAAATATCGCACAAAAAAAAACACAACAATGAAATGAGTAATGGGACCAAAACAATAATTATCATTGCGATCTGGAGTAATTTCAAACCGCAAATGAAGGTAATCAATGGCGATTTGGTCATTTCTGTGAGGCGAATGGGGATCGTATTTAATATATAGCAAACAGCTTACTAATCCTCGGTTGTTTCATGTTTCACTTAGTCATAACAATAGGGTTCATGTGGAGTTATAATAATAATAATAATACTAATTCCCTATCAAAAATAGTTTTAAAATTTTAAAATTGATTTAACAAAAAAATATTTTTTTTAAACCGCCAAAAACGTCAAAAACGATTTTATAAATTAAACAATTTGTCTGATGATTAAAAAAAATCAGATTCTATAGAAGCATAGTTTAACCCTTCCTCTATACATGCGTAAAATATATCTTCTTAATTTTCGTTATTAACTTCAGAATGATGTATTTGCTGACTATAAAAAAACGATTTTCGAGGCGGCACTTAAACTCTTAACCCATTTAGAGCCGAAATATTTTCTTAGCCACGAATCTATAATTTTTGGTATATATTTATTTAAAATATGCTTACCAAAAATGATTCTATAAGATTTTCTGTAAATCAAAGAATTTTTTGAATTATTAATTTAGCTTGTCTACTGTTAGGTTAATCAGTAACATATAATCGAACTATGAAGTCTACATATTGGCATTTAAAAGGACGGTGGCGCCATCTGGGTTAACCCAGATGGCGCCACCATCCGTTTAAAGGCCTTGTGCACCGATTTTTCATACATAATTAATATTTAAATAAAATGGAAAACCGCAATGATTATTAGCTTATAAGCAACAGAATAAATTGATTGATCAATTACGTTATAAAATATGTATCAATATGTATGTATTCAAGTGCATATCAACGGTCCAGCATTTGCATTTCATAAAAGGTTGTTCAAGTTTTTCAGTACATATATTTTGAAGCACCCACAGTAAATATGTAAATTGGTTATTAAAATTATGAATTGCGTGACGAAAATGAAATAAATCAAGTAGGCATGATGAACAAGAACTGATTAATTAATTACGAATATTTATTAATATTCAAAACTTGATTTCTCCGTCCTATTAAATTATAAATTCATAATTGCGTAATTTTATTGGAAAGTATATAGTTTCTGACTAATATTAATTAATCAATAATTCTTTTAACATCTCAAGATCTGCTACCCACAATCAAAATGTATCTGTACCTAAAATAGGCTTGGTTTCGGAGCTTACAATAAAAAAATATTCGCTTGGTTTCTATCCTTATTCATCAATTCATACATAGAGAAATAAATAATTACCATGCAATATTCTTTCACGCAGATAAAACGTGCTATTATATGGTGAAAGCAAAATCATAATATGAAACAATGAATCATTTGCGGAATTAACATTTGCAAACGATTCCACGCGGTTTACCTGTAATTGCAGGTGTTTACGGCGATTGTTTCCTCGCTAATTGTTATGTAAACATGCAATTAATTTTTAGTCTTCGGCAGTTCATTTTTATTGTATTAATTCATGAATGGTTTATGTTATATTTTGATGTGTATGAATTGTTAAATAAAAGTGTCTTCAATTCTTAAAATTAATCCGGCTGTGATCAGAAGGGTCCCCGGTTCGAAACTTTGGTAATTTTTTGGTAAACGCGTTGCTGAGGCCAAGTCTTGTTTTTTTCCGAAAAAGTGACGTAGATCATTTTTTGGCGCACTGTAGGTATATAAAAAATACGCGTGTAGAATGTAGCGTTGCGTCAAAATTTCTGAGATTTAAGATTTTGAACAAACGAAAATTTACATTTTTTAAAAGATTTACAAATTGTTGGTAATATGAAGAAGCACCAGAGGGCTGCAGTAAGCCCATTACAAACGCCGAATACTACTGGATTTCCCTGACAAGAGTGTCAAAATTTCAAAGCAATCTGTGAAGAACTTTCGGAGATTTAAGATTTTGAATAAACGAAAAATTACATTTTTATAAAGATTTACAAAATCTTGGCCAATATGAAGAAGCACCAGAGGGCAGCAGTAAGCCCATTACAAGCGCCGGATACTACTGGATTTCCCTGACAAGAGTGTCAAAATTTCAAAGCAATCTGTGAAGAACTTTCGGAGATTTAAGATTTTGAACAAACGAAAATTTACGTTTTTATAAAGATTTACAAATTGCTGGCCAATATGAAGAAGCACCAGAGGGCAGCAGTAAGCCCATTACAAGCGCCGAATCCTACTGGATTTCCCTGACAAGAGTGTCAACATTTCAAAGCAATCTGTGAAGAACTTTCGGAGATTTAAGATTTTGAATAAACGAAAAATTACATTTTTATAAAGATTTGCAAATTGTTGGCCAATATGAAGAAGCACCAGAGGGCTGCAGTAATCCCATTACAAGCGCCGAATCCTACTGGATTTCCCTGACAAGAGTGTCAACATTTCAAAGCAATCTGTGAAGAACTTTCGGAGATTTAAGATTTTGAATAAACGAAAAATTACATTTTTATAAAGATTTACAAAATCTTGGGCAATATGAAGAAGCACCAGAGGGCAGCAGTAAGCCCATTACAAGCGCCGAATCCTACTGGATTTCCCTGACAAGAGTGTCAACATTTCAAAGCAATCTGTGAAGAACTTTCGGAGATTTAAAATTTTGAATAAACGAAAAATTACATTTTTATAAAGATTTGCAAATCGTTGGCGAATATGAAGAAGCACCAGAGGGCTGCAGTAAGCCCATTACAACCGCCGAATACTACTGGATTTCCCTGACAAGTGTCAACATTTCAAAGCAATCTGTGAAGAACTTTCGGAGATTTAAGATTTTGAATAAACGAAAAATTACATTTTTATAAAGATTTGCAAATTGTTGGCCAATATGAAGAAGCACCAGAGGGCTGCAGTAATCCCATTACAAGCGCCGGATACTACTGGATTTCCCTGACAGGAGTGTCAAAATTTCAAAGCAATCTGTGAAGAACTTTCGGAGATTTAAGATTTTGAATACATGAAAAATTACATTTTTATAAAGATTTACAAATTGTTGGCCAATATGAAGAAGCACCAGAGGGCAGCAGTGAGCTCATTACAAGCGCTGGACACTACTGGATTCCCTTGACAGGAGTGTCAAAATTTCAAAGTAATCTGTGAAGAACTTTCGGAGATTTAAGATTTTGAACAAACGAAAAATTACATTTTTATAAAGATTTTAAAATTGTTGGCCAATATGAAGAAGCACCAGAGGGCTGCAGTAATCCCATTACAAGCGCCGGATACTACTGTATTTCCCTGACAGGAGTGTCAAAATTTCAAAGCAATCTGTGAAGAACTTTCTGAGATTTAAGATTTTGAATAAACGAAAAATTACATTTTTATAAAGGTTTACAAATTTTTGGCCAATATGAAGAAGCACCAGAGGGCAGCACTAAGTCCATTAAAGCTCTACACACAAGCACCGGACACTACTGGATTTCCTTAACAGGAGTGTCAAAATTTCAAAGCAATCTGTGAAGAACTTTCGGAGATTAAAGATTTTGAATAAACGAAAAATTACATTTTTTTGAAGATTTACAAATTGTTGGCCAATATGAAGAAGCACCAGAGGGCAGCACTAAGTCCATTAAAGCTCTGCACACAAGCTCCGGACACTATTGGACATTCCTCACATAGTTTTATCCGTAACAAGATATAATGCCGAGAGAAAATTGATATGATTTTTTCGATTTTTCCATTTTCGAGTTTTCTTTACTTATCACAAAGGAAAGCTAGGAATAATAAAGAATGGAAACTGTTGGATAATACTTCAAGGTTGGTACGCAGGGGTAAGTTGCTTACAACAATGCATAAAGCCCAAGAGGTACTAGTTAACACTTTAATGGAAAGAAAGCTGTAGGTCAAAAATACCATCTGTAAACACCTTAAATAATATTAGTATTAGTTAAAATAAATTTGAATTTAGTAAATTGTTGCCGTATGTCCAACTAACAACTCATAAACAAAACATCTATTGCTCCAAAAGAAATTGAATAAATTATGCAAATATTTTTTAGTGGTATATCCATATTTGGTGAATTAATCAATTACGCCAGAATTTAAACATCTCAATTCTAACAAAGGTTAATCTCTTCTGCGTCCAATAAAATATACAATTGACATTGTATTTAAATTGAAAGTGACTTAAATATAAAAGTCTGGATACTAATATGGATTTTTTTTAACTTTATACATCGAGCGTCATTAGTTACCAATTATTAAAATCTCACCTTTTTTTCAAGCATTTTTCATAAAGGTCTGTTATACAGGGTTGGGCAAATGTGTCAGAACACCTGATTTCTGACTAAACGTTTGTTCCCTCATCAGAACACCTACAGACCTCTTGACAGACAGACATCTTGTCGGTGTTAAAGCCACCAGGATTTGGTTCAGTACAGCGTTCAGACAATAGATTCCGCCACTTTAGCGTTTCTACGTTTGTTTTTATATTACCAGTAATATAAATGTTTATAGTTTTATTTATTCCATTCAGTGACGTACTTTGATTTTCAACAGCCACCCTATTTTTCGAAATACGTTATCGGCAATTTTTATATGAATCACCCTGTATATTTTTACATTTTCGAATAGACATTTCCTCAATAATTACATTGGTGTAGGGTTTGATTAATATTATTTGTAATTATTATTTCTTAGTGTAAATTATAGATGGGTAAATCATGAGTGACTCGACTCGAAGAGAGTCAAGTAAAAATGCAGAGCTCAATTTGAGTCGTGTAATTTTTGCTGAAGAAAATTTTTTGGGGATAATTTTTTTTAAACTGATGACATTTTTTGTGACTCCATAAAAATCCTAAAACACCCCTTCCCCTAATTACAAGATAATCCCACTGGAACATCCTTGTGTTAATTTTTAAGTTACATTTTTTGAAATTCGCCTAAAAAAATTGAAAACAATTTGCTACCAGATTAAAACTTTTTTTTTACAATTTCGGTTAATTTCATTATTTCGTTTTCGTTAGAATAATATTTAACATATAGACCATTTTCCGCAATAAGTGTGCATACTTGTCGAAAACAGCCGCAATTATGTTAACATCGAAATTTCCATAATTAATGAGTGCGGAAATGTAGTAAAGATAACCAAATACTTTTCTAAAGACTAATTAATATACCAATTAATCAACGTTCAAATTTCTAGATAATTCTCAAGGCTCGTCATTAATAACATCAGTTTTCGATTGGAAACTAATTTGCACGTGTAATTATGTCATATGTATCATTTCTATTAATTAATGATTTGGTTGTGTTACGTGTGAAAAAATGTATCGATTGTTTTGTTTGTGCATAGTTCTTGGTGTCCCGTGTGGGCATCGATAATGCTCAGCACGTCCGGAATGATTTTGATGATCGCCGTTCTGAAAACAAAGGTTAAAATTAGTATTTAGGACCGATTAAGCGATGACTGTAATATATTCGCGCATCAAGGTCAATTCCGACTCAAATTAAATATTTTCGCACGCACGTCCGCCCAACCTTTTTTTTACAATTGACTCGACTACAAGTCATAATCTCTACGCCTTAACTTTTCTATTCGATGAAGCTATTGTTTTATTCAATAATCCTGAATTGGATTTTTGATTACCACCAACATTTGTTACCTTGTGATAATAAAAGCTTCAGCAAATAAGAAATAATATTTGTTACCTCGGCCATAAAAGCTTCTCGGCATTAATCTTACAGTCCTTGTATAGAATGTTAGATGACACCACGGCTATTATTATCATGTTGGCAGCCGTTTGGAGTATCGCGAGCAATGAATCGATTAATTTAGGGTTTAAGGTGCATCAACAGCGCTGAAAGCTCGATGATGGTACGGATTTGTGGCAGGCTTTTCGACTTTTGGGAAGTCTCCTCTTGTCATAATGAATGGAAGAACCAAGAGTGTGCGAAATATCTTAAATTCCACTATCATTTCTTCAAAGTCTAAGCTTTGGCACTAAAGAGATTATTTGGTGCATTTACACACCACTATCTGCTTTCATGATCGACTGCCGAAACACTTAAACTACTTAAAATATACTGTTCTTCATTGTTCTATAGAAACCTAGAAATATTCTTCAACAAAACTTTGCAATAATTGCATTTGATTCAAACAAAGTTTTTCTTAAAGTTGAGCATTTTTTAATAGCTGGAAAAAAATTAAAAAACAACTGCCACCAGCTCAAAAATTTCCAGATTTACTTAAAATATATGGTTCTTCAAGATTCTATAAAAACCCAGAAATTTTCTTCAAAAAAACTTTGCAACAGTTGCAGTTGATTCAAACAAAAATTTTCTTAAAGTTGACAATTTTTTAATAGCTGGAAAAAAATTGAAAAACAACTGCCAGTACCTCAAAAAGTTCCAAATTTACTTAAAATATATTGTTCTCCGAGATTCTATACAAACCCAGAAATATTCTTCAACAAAATTTTGCAATAATTGCAGTTGATTCAAACAAAAATTTTCTTAAAGTTGAGCATTTTTTAATAGCTTAAAAAAAATTGAAAAACAATTACCACTAGCTCAAAAATTTCTAAATTTACCTAAAATATATGGTTCTTCAAGATTCTATAAAAACCCTGATATATTCTTCAACTAAACTTTGCAATAATTGCAGTTGATTCAAACAATTTTTTTCTTAAAGTTGAGCATTTTTTAATAGCTGGAAAAAAATTAAAAAACAATTGCCACTAGCTCAAAAATTTACAAATTTACGTAAAATATATGGTTCTTCAAGATTCTGTAAAAACCTAGAAATATTCTTTAACAAAACATTGCAATAATTGCAGTTGATTCAAACAAAACTTTGCAATAATTGCAGTTGATTCAAACAAAAATTTTCTTAAAGTTGAGCATTTTTTAATAGCTGAAAAAAAAAATTAAAAACAATTACCACTAGCTCAAAAATTTCTAAATTTACTTAAAATATATGGTTCTTCAAGATTCTATAAAAACCCAGAAATATTCTTCAACAAAACTTTGCAATAATTGAAGTTTATTCAAACAAAAATTTTCTTAAAATTGAGCATTTTTTAATAGGTGGAAAAAAATTGAAAAACTATAGCCACTAGCTCAAAAATTTCCAAAATTAAGTAAAATATATGGTTCTTTAAGATCCTATAAAAACCCAGCAATATTCTTCAACAAAACATTACAATAATTGCACTTGATTCAAACAATTTTTTTCTTAAAGTTGAGCATTTTTTAATAGCTGGAAAAAAATTGAAAAACTATTGCCACTAGCTCAAAAATTTCCAAAATGAAGTAAAATATATGGTTCTTCAAGATTCTATTAAAACCCAGAAATATTCTTCAACAAAACATTGCAATAATTGCAGTTGATTCAAACAAAGTTTTTCTTAAAGTTGAGCATTTTTTAATAGCTGGAAAAAAATTGAAAAACAACTGCCTCTAGCTCAAAAAGTTCAAAATTTACTTAAAATATGTGCTTCTTCGAGATTCTATAAAAACACAGAAATATTCTTCAACAAAATTTTTCTTAGAGTTGAGCATTTTTTAATAGGTGGAAAAAAAAATGAAAAACAAGTACCACCAGCTCAAAAATTTCCAGATTTACTTAAAATATATGGTTCTTCAAGATTCTATAAAAGCCCAGAAATATTCTTCAACAAAACTTTGCAATAATTGCAGTTGATTGAAACAAAAAATTTTCTTAAAGTTGAGCATTTTTTAATACCTGGAAAAAAAATTGAAAAACAATTGCCACTAGCTCAAAAATTTCCAAATTTACTTAAAATATATTGGTCTTCAAGATTCTATAAAAACCCAGAAATATTCTTCAACAAAACTTTGCAATAATTGCACTTGATTCAAACAAAAATTTTCTTAAAGTTGAGAATTTTTTAATAGCTGGAAAAAAATTGAAAAGCAATTGCTACTAGCTCAAAAATTTCAAAATTTACTTAAAATATATGGTTCTTCAAGACTCTATAAAAACCCAGAAATATTCTTCAACAAAACTTTGCAATAATTGCACTCGATTCAAACAATTTTTTTTTAAAGTTAAGCATTTTTTAATAGTCGGAAAAAAATTAAAAAACAACTGCCACTAGCTCAAAAATTTCCAAATTTACTTAAAATATATGGTTCTTCAAGATTCTATAAAAACCCAGAAATATTCTTCAACAAAACATTGCAATAATTGCACTTGATTGAAACAAAAATTTTCTTAAAGTTGAGAATTTTTTAATAGCTGGAAAAAATTGAAAAACAATTGCTACTAGCTCAAAAATTTCAAAATTTACTTAAAATATATGGTTCTTCAAGATTCTATAAAAACCCAGAAATATTCTTTAACAAAACTTTGCAATAATTGCACTCGATTCAAACAATTTTTTTTTTTAAGTTAAGCATTTTTTAATAGTCGGAAAAAAATTTAAAAACAACTGCCACTAGCTCAAAAATTTCCAAATTTACTTAAAATATATGGTTCTTCAAGATTCTATAAAAACCCAGAAATATTCTTCAACAAAACATTGCAATAATTGCACTTGATTGAAACAAAAATTTTCTTAAAGTTGAGAATTTTTTAATAGCTGGAAAAAAATTGAAAAACAATTGCTACTAGCTCAAAAATTTCAAAATTTACTTAAAATATATGGTTCTTCAAGATTCTATAAAAACCCAGAAATATTCTTCAACAAAACTTTGCAATAATTGCACTCGATTCAAACAAAATTTTTTTTAAAGTTAAGCATTTTTTAATAGTCGGAAAAAAATTAAAAAACAACTGCCACTAGCTCAAAAATTTTCAAATTTACTTAAAATATATGGTTCTTCAAGATTCTATAAAAACTTAGAAATATTCTTCAACAAAACACTGCAATAATTGCACTTGATTCAAACAAAATTTTTCTAAAAGTTGAGCATTTTTTAATAGCTGGAATAAAATTGAAAAACAATTGCCACTAGCTCAAAAAGTTTCAAATTTACTTGAAATATATGGTTCTTCAAGATTCTATAAAAACTTAGAAATATTCTCCAACAAAACTTTGCAATAATTGCAGTTGATTCAAAGTTTTTCTTAAAATTGAGCATTTTTTAATAGCTAGAAAAAAAATAAAAAAACAACTGCCACCAGCTCAAAAATTTCCAGATTTACTTAAAATATATGGTTCTTCAAGATTCTATAAAAACCCAGAAATATTCTCCAACAAAACTTTGCAATAATTGCAGTTGATTCAAACAAAGTTTTTCTTAAAATTGAGCATTTTTTAAAAGCTGGAAAAAAATTAAAAGACAACTGCCACCAGCTCAAAAATTTCCAGATTTACTTAAAATATGCGTTTCTTCAAGATTCTATAAAAACCCAGAAATATTCTTCTACAAAAATTTTCTTAAAGTTGAGCATTTTTTCAATTGCTGGAAAAAAAATTAAAAACAATTGTCACTAACTCGAAGAGTTCCAAATTTACTTAAAATATATTGGTCTTCAAGATTCTATAAAAATCCAGATATATACTTTAACAAAACTTTGCAATAATTGCACTTGATGCAAACATAGTTTGAGCATTTTTTCAATTGCTAATAGCTCAAAAAATTCCAAATTTACTCTTTAAGATTTTATAAAATCTTCAACAATTTTTTTCTAATACAATGAGTCAGAGAACTTATTTTTAGAAAAAACCCATGATGCCGCGCTTCAAGTAAAATATCTGTCACGAAATGTTAATTAGATACAGCTCATTTAATGAGGGTGGTGTCGAACATGAACACCTACTCCCATCATCATCCTTTTTTTTAATTAACCATAATTTCCACTAATGACAGAGGATTCCAGTTAAGCGAACATCATGCGCTTATTTTTCTCACGAAACCAATTATTTCCCCACAATGATCTCACGAGCACAATTCGAACAATTATAAACGCATTGGTAATCGGATGCTTTCTCTTCGCTTTTTTATTCAAATGATCGATAAATAATGATCTGCATTTGACGTCAAGCGTTTGAGGCTTTAGTTACATTAATGACTCTTGACCCCGGAGTCGAGGAATAATATAATAATATTTACAAACCTAATGAATATTAATGTTCTCCGTGACTCGTAGTTTTGCGTTTACTCGAAAAGGATATAGTTCTGGTCGTCAGGTGGATAATTCGCTGGGAAACTGTGTCATCTCTATATATAAATAAATTTCCGTTGAATTTGATAATTGCGCGAAAACTCGTGTGTGACCAGGCACTTTTTGATTTCTAGTCGTAATTGCGCGTCCGTATATCATCCGCTAAATTGGCCCATAAATATCAGCGGACAAATTCATATTGTCCTGCTTTTAGTTTAGAGCTGCCTTTTTACGGATGCTTTAACTAATTTATGGGACGTTATCACGCGGCGATTTACATCGAGGACGCGTCATTTTCAATTTGTTTCTAGTTTTATTAACTCTCGGCTCTCAAGTAGGAACTTAATGAAATCATCTAACTTTTTTTTTTAAATACGTGTAGGAAAATATGATTTGCCGAAGCTAAATTCTTGTGGTAGACAAAGTAAGGGAGGACAATTATGGTTATATGCAAATTCTACGAAAATAAATTCTTCGAAAACAAATTCTTCGAAAACAATTTCTTCGAAAATAAATTCTGCGAATGATCAGTTCTTCGAAAAGAGAATTTTTCAGATGAAATTGGTTTTATTAAAATTTGTAAATACATTTTCTCAATAATAGTTTCTAATTTGAAGATTGCACATTTTTTAAGTTGCTTAAAAAAATGGAAAAACAACTGCAACAAACTTGAAACTTTTAAAATTTACTCAAAAATGGTTGTACTTTATGATTCTGTTCAAATTTGAAAATACGTCTCTAGAATATTTCTAAATAATCGCACTTGATCTCAACTTTTGTAATTTACAGGTTTCGCATTTGTTAAGTTGCGTAGAAAAAATTGAAAAACAACTGCTGCCAACTTCAAATTTTCAAAATGTACTCAAAATTAGTTCTACTTTATGATTCTATTAAAATTTGAAAATACGTCTTTAGAATATTTCGAAATAATCGCACTTGATCTCAACTTGTGTAATTTTACAGGTTCCGCATTTGTTAAGTTGCGTAAAAAAAATTGAAAAACAACTGCTGCCAACTTCAAATTTTCAAAAAGTACTCCAAATTAGTTCTACTTTATGATTCTATTAAAATTTGAAAATACGTCTTTAGAATATTTCTAAATAATCGCACTTGATCTCAACTTGTGTAATTTTACAGGTTCCGCATTTGTTAAGTTGCGTAAAAAAAAATTGAAAAACAACTGCTTCCAACTTCAAATTTTCAAAATCTACTCAAAATTGGTTGTACTTTATGATTCTATTAAAATTTGAAAACACGTCTTAAGAATATTTCTAAATAATCTCAACTTGTGTAATTTACAGGTTCCGCTTTTGTTAAGTTGCGTCAAAAAAATTGAAAAACAACTGCTGCCAACTTCAAATTTTCAAAATGTACTCCAAATTAGTTCTACTTTATGACTCTATTAAAATTTGAAAATACGTCTTTAGAATATTTCGAAATAATCGCACTTGATCTCAACTTTTGTAATTTACAGGTTTCGCATTTGTTAAGTTGCGTAAAAAAAATTGAAAAGCAACTGCTGCCAACTTCAAATTTTCAAAATGTACTCCTAATTAGTTCTTCTTTGCGATTCTATTAAAATTTGAAAATGCGTCTTTAGAATATTTCGAAATAATCGCACTTGATCTCAACTTGTGTAATTTACAGGTTCTGCTTTTGTTAAGTTGCGTCAAAAAAATTGAAAGACAACTGCTGCCAACTTAAAATTTTCAAAATGTACTCCAAATTAGTTCTACTTTATGATTCTATTAAAATTTAAAATACGTCTTTAGAATATTTTTAAATAATCGCACTTGATCTCAACTTGTGTAATTTTACAGGTTCCGCATTTGTTAAGTTGCGTAAAAAAAATTGAAAAACAACTGCTGCCAACTTCAAATTTTCAAAATGTACTCCAAATTAGTTCTACTTTATGATTCTATTAAAATTTAAAATACGTCTTTAGAATATTTCGGAATAATCGCACTTGATCTCAACTTGTGTAATTTGCAGGTTCCGCATTTGTTAAGTTGCGTAAAAAAAATTGAAAAACAACTGCTGCCAACTTCAAATTTTCAAAATGTACTCCAAATTAGTTCTACTTTATGATTCTATTAAAATTTGAAAATGCGTCTTTAGAATATTTCTAAATAATCGCACTTGATCTCAACTTGTGTAATTTACAAGTTCCGCATTTGTTAAGTTGCGTAAAATAAATTGAAAAACAACTGCTGCCAACTTCAAATTTTCAAAATGTACTCCAAATTAGTTCTACTTCACGATTCTATTAAAATTTGAAAATGCGTCTTTAGAATATTTCTAAATAATCGCGCTTGTGTAATTTACGGGTTCCGCATTTGTAACGTTGCGTAAAAAAATTGATAAACAACTGCTGCCAACTTCAAATTTTCAAAATGTACTCCAAATTAGTTCTACTTTATGATTCTATTAAAATTTGAAAATACGTCTTTAGAATATTTCTAAATAATCGCACTTGATCTGAACTAGTGTAATTTACAGGTTCCGCATTTGTTAAGTTGCGTAAAAAAATTGAAGAACAACTGCTGCCAACTTAAAATTTTCAAAATCTTCTCCAAATTAGTCCTACTTTATGAATCTATTAAAATTTGAAATACGTCTTTAGAATATTTAGAAATAATCGCACTTGATCTCAACTTGTGTAATTTACAGGTTCCGCATTTTTTAAGTTGCGTAAAAAAAAATTGAAAAACAACTGCTGCCAACTTCAAATTTTCAAAATGTACTCCAAATTAGTTCTACTTTATGTTTCTATTAAAATTTGAAAATACGTCTTTAGAATATTTTGAGATAATCGCACTTGATCTCAACTTATCTAATTTGCAGGTTGCACCTGAAAAAATATAAAAACAACTGCTGCAATTTGAAACGTTTAAAATTAACATCTTACATCTTAAAGAAAGATATAAGTTCATTAACTTTTTCACTGTGGCATATGATTTTAAAAATCTTAACTAGTATGCTGCAGTATTGGAACGGTTGCTTGCGTATATATCCGAGTCCCGCATATAAGATTGCGATGTTTTCTGCGAAAGGGTTAATAATAATAATTGATATCGTATTTTCACCAAGATATCGTATTATCTTCGACGAGAAATTTAGTAGAATTGATGAATACACCATTTCCAACTTTTCACACTATCAACAAAGTGCCATAAATCACAATCACCAAGCCCATACTTTGTAAATATATAGCTGACTTCACTTGCATTTAGAAAGTCGTAAATAATTCCAATCCTTACAACTCGCCATAAAAGACCAACAGGTGTAATCCGCCTCCGAGATTGCTCATTTGCATAAACAAATGCACCAAGAGTAATAAACGCGGATGTGATTCCAACATTACGGCATAATAGAATGATGCATATATTATAAAATAAAAAAAGCTGAATAGCTAAAGTCTAAGTCAAAAAAGGAAAAAAGCTGGACAATGGTAAAATTATTAGACTTTAGAATTAGTGTTTGATTATTCGAAAATAATTTCATAATTATTACCAACTTTACAACTTTCTTCTATCTGCATATTTTCTCTAATAAATTACACGATCGTTTCCTTAGTGTCAATTTATTGAAATCACTTACAGTAGTTTGAATTAGCGGCATGCATACCCTTCAACATAAATATCCCAGATTACGTAACATCAAAATTAATTTACAAGACCGTGTATAAACACAGCTCCTAAATGGTAATTTATGGCCACCAGTTCTCATTAAAGCCATTAAAGGCAACGTAATTGAGGCCCGAACGTGAATCATGTACTCTTTTTTTTATTTCTGGCACATTCGCCGATTAATTTGCTAATATCGTCCTTTGGATTCGACGGTCGTCGGCCAAACTGCGTCCATGGCATTAATACCGATTAACGATTGGAAAAATAAACTTTACCTCAGAGCTCCCATTTAAGGCACCCGCTGGGATTGTGTCGCATCGAAAGTTTAAAAAAATAGCCATGATGTCACGTTGTTTTTAATTTATGCTAAACACGTCGGTATCAGTTTTACGTAAACAATGTTAATTATTTCAATTCTCTGGTATGCCTGCGTATTATTTACATCTTGTGTTTTGGGTCGTCGTTCAGTCAATATCCTTAATTTCCTCGAACCAAAATGAAGTAATTAATTATGGCCGATAACAATTGGTATTATGGGCGTTTCAACTGTTTAATCGTATATGTAGTCTATAAATAAGTAATTACGCATCCATTGCATGTTGAAGTATGCTTGAGCGATTTATTAACAATTTGTTTCATAAATAAATGGTTTGGGTTTAAAATTATTGCTTGGTATGGACGATTACCATTCTTTCTTTAGTATGTACGATCTACCATTCTTTCTTTAGTTTTTACTAAAATAAACAGCCAAAAATTACATAGGAGAAGGGTATGAAGTAAATTTTAAAATTAATATTTTTTGCCAAATTTTTGTAAAATTCTCAAAGCCTTCTACAACCAGCGTTTACTACTAAAGAATACATATGAACCACCCCCTTCCAAAATTTCAACCCCCGAATCATTTTTGATACAGCAAAAATAAAAACTTCGATGTCCCCCCAAAAAAAAACCTACCATCACAAAAAATAAAAATAAAAAGTTCCGGCGTCTGGATCACTTTGAAAAAAAAATATCCGCCCCATGCACACCTCTTCGCGGTACATGGGGCGGACAACTTTTTATTTATTAACGTTCCGGCGTTTGGATCACCTTGAAAAAAAAAGTTGTCCGCCCCAGACACACATCTTCGCGGTGCATGGGGCGGACAATTTTATTTTTGCGCGGAAATTGAAGCTTACTTTATATATTATTAATTGCAAAAAGGCATGATGTAAATTATGAGCATGAGACTCTGTCCTTATCCATCTCGAATAAACAACGTTTGCAATGTCAACAGAGTAGAAAAATCCGCAAGGCTGTAAGACGCACAAGGCCCACCCACTTATGACCAAAACGACGATCCGTATATAAAAGCAAATTGCATTGAAAAGGACACTCATTAAAAACACTCAATAAATCATTCTTTGAAAATGCTAGACTGCATGGTTTTATATTCAAATAATGATTTATGTTAATGAACTTTAATTCATTATTCCTTTATTGGAATAGGCAAACATTAAAAAGCTTTCTATTAATTTATTTCACAAAATAATTTTGGTTTTTGAATATGCAATAATTTTCAGTCGACTTGGGAATTTTTTTTTTTTTTTAATCAAAAATCAATTTGAAACGCATGGATAAAATCCTACAAAAATTCAAATCACTTCACAAGACGTCGATCTTTCAAAATAATTTTGGTTTTTGAATGTACAGCAATTTTCAGTTGAGTTATGAATTTTTGAGAATGTATTTTTTCAATAACAAACAATGGAGCGTAAGAAATTAAAAATTAATATGAAACACAGGGATAAAATTCTACAAAAATTCAGATTACTTCACAAGACGTCGATCTTTCAAAATAATTTTGGTTTTTAAATATACAATAATTTTCAGTCAAGTTAGGAATTTTTTTTTTTTTCAAGAAAATCAAAAATCAATTTGAAACGCAGGGATAAAATCCTTCAAAAATTCAAATCACTTCACAAGACGTCGATCTTTTAAAATAATTTTGGTTTTTACTTGTGCAGCAATTTTCAGTGGAGTTATGATTTTTTGAAAATGTATTTTTTGTCAGTGACGAACACTCGAGTGCAAAAAATTAAAAATTAATATGAAACGCAAAGATAAAATCCTACAAAAATTCAGTTCACTTCACAAGACGTCGATCTTTTAAAATAATTTCGGTTTTTAATTGTGCAGCAATTTTCAGTGGAGTTATGAATTTTTGAAAATATATTTTTTTTCAATAACAAGCACTGGAGCGCAAGAAATTAAAAATTCATATGAAACGCAAGGATAAAATTCTATAAAAATTCAGATTACTTCACAAGACGTCGATCTTTCAAAATAATTTTGGTTTTTGAATATACAATAGTTTTCAGTCAAATTACTAATTTTTGAATTTTTTTTTCAAAAAAATCAAAAATCAATTTGAAACGCGGGGATAAAATCCTACAAAAATTCAGTTCACTTCACAAGACGTCGATCTTTTAAAATAATTTTGGTTTTTAATTGTGCAGCAACTTTCAGTGGAGTTATGATTTTTTGAAAATGTATTTTTTGTCAATGAGGAACACTCGAGTGCAAAAAATTAAAAATCAATATGAAACGCAAGGATAAAATCAAGACGTCGATCTTTCAAAATAATTTTAGTTTTTGAATGTGCAGCAATTTTCAGTGGAGTTATGAATTTTTGAAAATGTATTTTTTTTTCAATAACAAACACTCGAGTGCAAAAAAATAAAAATTTATATGAAACGCAAAGATAAAATTTTACAAAAAATCAGTTCACTTCACAAGACAACGATTTTTTTAAATAATTTTGGTTTTTAATTGTACAGCAATTTTCAGTGGAGTTTTGAATTTTTGAAAATATTTTTTTTTTCAATAATAAACACTGGAGCGCAAGAAATTAAAAATTAATATGAAACGCAAGGATAAAATTCTACAAAAATTCAGATTACTTCAAAAGACGTCGATCTTTCAAAATAATTTTGATTTTTGAATATACAATAATTTTCAGTCAAGTTAGGAATTTTTGAATTTAAAAAAAAAATCAAAAATCAATTTGAAACGCAGGGATAAAATCCTACAAAAATTCAGTTCACTTCACAAGACGTCGATCTTTCAAAATAATTTTGGTTTTTAATTGTGCAGCAATTTTCAGTGGAGTTATGAATTTTTGAAAATATAGTTTTTTTCAATAACAAGCACTAGAGCGCAAGAAATTAAAAATTAATATGAAACGCAAGGATAAAATTCTACAAAAATTCAGATTACTTCACAAGACGTTGATCTTTCAAAATAATTTTGGTTTTTTAATATACAATAATTTTCAGTCAAGTTAGGAATTTTTGAATTTTTTTTTTCAAAAAAATCAAAAATCGATTTTAAACGCGGGGATAAAATCCTACAAAAATTAAGTTCACTTCACAAGACGTCGATCTTTCAAAATAATTTTGGCTTTTAATTATGCAGCAATTTTCAGTGGAGTTATGAATTTTTGAAAATGTATTTTTTTTCAATAACGAACACTCGAGTGCAAGAAATTAAAAATTAATATGAAACGCAAGGATAAAATTCTACAAAAATTCAGATTACTTCATAAGACGTCGATCTTTCAAAATAATTTTGGTTTTTAATCGTGCAGCAATTTTCAGTTAAGTTATTAATTTTTGAAAACGTATTTTTTAAATAACGAACTCTCGAGTGCAAAAAATTAAAAATTAATATGAAACGCTAGGATAAAATCCTACAAAAATTCAGTTCACTTCACAAGACTTCGGTCTTTTAAAATAATTTTGGTTTTTGAATGTGCAGCAATTTTCAGTTGAGTTATGAATTTTTGAAAATGTATTTTTTCAATAACGAACACTCGAGTGCAAAAAATAAAAAATAAATATGAAACGCAGGGATAAAATCATACAAAAATTCAAATCACTTCACAAGACGTCGATCTTTCAAAATAATTTTGGTTTTTGAATGTCCACCAAAACCACGTCGTGCGATGCATTTTTTCCGCCAAGGAATCGGTTGTTAATATTCTCAAGGTATGTCAGAAAAATAATAATAAATTTACATAGTGTAAACAGACTTTTGCGAAAAACATTTGGCGATTGTAGGCGTTTTTACAACTCCATATGTAGATGAATATACTATAGATACCTGATTGGCTGTAGACAAGCTTCTTATGCCAGCCTCACATGGGCCAAAAAGAAAAAAAATAAGAGATAAACCTACCTTTAAATTTGAGCGGCGTGCGTGGTGTAGTGGGAAACGCGCGAGCGTCTGTCCGCTGCATCACGAGTCGTGTGCGTTCTATTTCCCGCCAGGGCGCTACATTTTTCTGACCGAGAAATATCCGTTCGGTTGTATTTGTCTTTCATTATTCATTTAATTTCTAATATTATATATAATTACAAACCAGTAACGGTAGTCTAAATTTAATATACTAATCGTTCGTCAGTCTTCATTATTATTGACAAATTTGTTAAGTGTTCGCGTGGTATTCATATTGGAAAAAGGCCATCAATCATCTCTCGAGCTATTTATATGATATTGATGACGTATTCGGAGTGACAGCATTCACGGGCCGTAAAAGGAGACTGCCGGAGTTTTATTATGTCCACAAATGCTCCGTGCGACCGCTTGCATGAAGGCGGCAGCATTTTGATGTAGGCAGAAAATAGGTTCGTAATTTATGATGTTTAATCACACGGCGTTTTGTCGTAGAGTAGTTGGAAAGGTGCGTCTCCCTCTTGGAAAGAATCGTGTCGAGGAGTAATGACTGCAAAAAAAAAAGTTGCTAGGTGTTGACAAACAATAATACAACTTAATTAATTAACATAGTACTAATAGCAACAAGCTTTGCATCGTTCAAACAATGCATAATCATTGAATTAATGCATAATTGATTCAACTCTATCAGAAATAAGATTTTTATTAAATCTGCGTAACTATGACAATGGTTAATTTCTGCTGAAAAATTACTTTGACATTTGTCATACTGTAAATATAAAAATGTTGCCACCTTACATAAGACATTTTTCGCGGAAATGACAATCGAAGGTGAGAACCCGATATTTTGAGTTTTTGCAAAATGACCTTGTTCCAGCGCTTGTAGCAATTTTTCCAAACAACGATGACCTTCCATATAATACAATATGGTTTCAGCAAGACGGCGCATCCTCGCACTAGGCGCGTTTTTTTTTCAAACGTGCAGAAATTCTTCTTGAACATTTCGAATATATTCCAGACTAATTCTGCGCATTCGTCTCTCTCGCGGGTTATTCTATCGGTCCTCGCCTGCCAATCGTGGTGCGGGGCTGCGCCATCTTACTGAAATACAGAAGGTCAGGATCATAAAATCATTTTTATTTGGAAAAAAGCGGTGAAGAATTTTCATTAAAAAAAAAACACGTGAGAGAAATGCATTAACAATGATGTTCACACGAACACAAAAGCACGTACAGCGATATAATTAACGGTAAAAGCACCCACGACCGACGATGGCAAGATTCTCAGCCACGAAACGGTCATGAAAAACAGCAGAGCCGTGCTGTCTGGCGGTCACGCATAAAACCAGCTGAATCATATCTAATTGTGGCAATTATCCGGCACTGACTTCATTCCTCCGTGCCACACTAACCAAATCGCGTTTAGATTTTTTTTTACGGCCATTTTACGGTTGGAACAAGTGATAAAAGACGCCGTAAATCTCTGGGTCCCCGCGCCGAATGTTAAATCATTTCAGGAAACACCGAAAGTTTTGGCCCCGTGAGAGTCTTCCTTCTCTCACACCTATTTAAAATCCATTACAATCATGTCCATGAGCGTGCACGAACGACGACGTGTCAGTAATTTATTATCGGATGTAATTGCGACACATTTTAGTGCCGGAACGGCTTTCATTCATGTTGTATATTCCCACGCGAGACGAAGTTTAACTGTACAGTTTTAAAGTTTGATGTGAAAAATTGGCCTTTTGCCGATTTTTTTTTTTGCTTTGTTTTTTTCATTGCGCTGAGGTGACGGGCACAGAAGTGTCCCTCAGTTTGTTAGCTTGTCGTAAGAGGCGACTAAAGAGCTTTCTGTCTGTTCGGAGTCCCACCTAACCATCTCCTTTCTACTCCAACCTCAGAGCTCGTCCGGTCAATCCAGACAGACTTCTAGAATTGGTTCAAGGCCAGGAATGGGTTTTAGGCCGACCCAGTCGGACATCTAGAGTTGGTTCAAGGCTAGGAATGGGTTTTAGCTTAAGTCGGCTCCGACCGATTTCTCAGGAGGTGTCTTTAGAAGGTTTCTCGTTATGTCAACAAAACAATCATTAGATTGGATTAGAACTAGTTTTTCCGAGCTAAAGTAAAAGTAGGTAAAATTATGTTCTTTTTATTTTTAATTAAAAAAAAAAAAAATTAATTTTTAATTTTTATTAGTTTTAAATTTTTAATGTTTTTTATTTTTAATTTTTATTAATTTTTAATTTTGTTAAAAACATTTTTTAAATTTTCAAATTTTTTTAAATTTTTTTAATTGGTGACGAACGAACGGGGGCCCCCAGAGTTAAAATAATTGTCACTTTTAAACCCTTCCGGTAAGAGGTATCTTAGGTGAAAATTTCAGCCGAAACCATGTCATGCGATTTTCACCCAAATTTATGGTTTTTTTTTTACTCATGAAAAATGAAAAATTTGGTGCCTTGGAACATAAAAAAATCATAACTCGCAAACGATTAAAAAAAACGAAAATATACAAGGAGTAAATGTTTTAGAGGGGCCTTTTGTTAAGAGGATGGAATAGTTTTAAATTGTCCAGGATATACAGGGAAGGCTGTGCGAATTTTTTTCTTCTAATTTCTAAAAGTTTCTAAAGAAGGCCCTAAAGACCACAGGAAAGATCTTTGGTACGATCAAATTTACTCAAACTGTGCCCCGTCATAGCTGCCATATTGCCTGAACAGGACATCTCCATCGGCAGTGCAGAAGAGGGTACAAAAAAATAAAATATGTTTTTAAATCGTTTTAGGCTGTTTAAAATTGGGGAAAATCAGTATTTTAAAAAGTATGCAATTTTGTATATGTTTTCGATTCAGTTTTAATATTTATTGAAATATCTGACATTTGAGTTCAATTCAATTGTTTCCCTTCCACACCCCTGCTGAGGTATTTCGAGAATGTCGAATTAAAAAATTACGGAAGGGTACCGGGTGTTTCAAAAATTAAAAAAAAAATACGGAGGAAGGCTAGTTGTACCCCGAACCTACCCTAAAAGTTTCAACTCTCCAATTTAAATAGAAAAAAATACATCCATGAAAGAAATTAAAAGCAAATTCTGAAGTAGGCCAAATAACGCGCTCTGGAAAGGTGGGAAGTACTTAAATTTTTTTGAAAAAATTAGGTATCATGGCTCACCCCACCTCCTACCCACCCTGAAAGTTTCAACTCTTAAATTTCCATAGAAAAAAATACGTCCTCATAAGAAAAAGAAAACGAACTCGGTGGGTGAATATGAAGCGTAAGGGGGGGCCCGGAGATAAATTACTTGTCACGCGGTGCCCCTTCAGGGGAAAGGTATCTTTGGTGAAAATTTCAGCCAAATCCGTGTCATGAGATTTTCACTCAAATTTCCGATGGTTTACTCATGAAAAATGAAAAATTTTGTGCATTGAAACATAAAAAAATTCATAACTCACAAACGATTAGAAAAATCGAAAATATTCAAAGAATAAATGTTGTAGAGGGGTCTTTTGTGAAGAAGATGGGGTAGGTTTAATTGCCATGAAAAATGATAAATATGGTGCCTTGACACATAAAAAAATTCATAACTCGCAAACGATTAGAAAAATCAAAAAAATTCAAAGAATAAATGTTATAGAGCTGTCTTCAATTAAGGCGAAAAAGTTTCAAATTATCCAGGATGTGCAGGGAAGGCTTTACGAATTTTTATCTATAATTTTGAATGAAGGCCCTGAAGTCCTCAGGGAGGATTATTGGGACAATCAAATTTGCTCAAT
This sequence comes from Ocypus olens, assembly GCA_910593695.2. NCBI lineage: Eukaryota > Metazoa > Arthropoda > Insecta > Coleoptera > Staphylinidae > Ocypus > Ocypus olens. The sequence continues at coordinate 10,870,153 of OU343059.1, read as the reverse complement.
ACATACTTCTTAATAGCTGCCATGTATTGTCTAAACAGGTCATCTCCATCGGCAGTACAGAAGAGGGTAAAAAAAAAAAACATGATTTTGAATCGTTTTGGGAAGTTTGAAATTGGAGAAAATCAATATTTTAAAAAGTATGCACTATGTAAAAATTTTGTATATATTTTCGATTTAGTTATCGAAAAATCTGACATTTGAGTTGAATTCAATTTTTTCCCTGCTGGTGGAGTATTTCGAGAATGTCGAATTAAAAAATTACGGATCACCGTAAATCACCGTAGAGAAAACGGTCCTGCATATTATTTCTTTTGCAAAATACGATGAAATGTTTTTTTTTTTGTTTTATTCGTAATTAAAGGATAATTTGTTGCAAATTTCAAAAATCATACCTCGAAAAACATGGTCTGGAAGGATAGGGGGGTGTTTTAAAATAAAAAAAAAATACAGATTAAGGCTCGTCCTACCCCCTAACAACTCTAAAAGTTTTAACTCTTCAGCTTTTAAAGAAAAAAAAACGTCTGTCATAGAAGCAAAATTCGTACTTGAAAAAAGTAGAACGAACCCAGTGACCAGGCCAAATAACGCGTTTTGGAAGGGTAGCGGGTGTTTCAAAAATTAAAAAAAAATTACGGAGCAAGGCTATTTGTACCCCGAACGTACCCTAAAAGTTTCAACTCTTCAATTTAAATAGAGAAAAATACGTCCTTGAAAGAAATAAAACAAATTCTGCGGTAGGCCAAATAACGCGCTCTGGAGGGGTGGGGGGTGTATGAATTTTTTTTTTAAAAATTACGGATCATGGCCCGTTCGACCCCCTACGCACCCTAAAAGTTTCAACTCTTAGATTTCCATAGAAAAAATACGTTCCTAAAAAAGGAAAAACGAACTCGGGGGGTGCAAATGAAACGTAAGGGTAGTTTCAAATATTTTGAAAAAATTCCCAATGAAAGCCTGTTATATCTACTGGCATTCCTGAAAGTTTCATCTTTTCAATTTAAAAAGAAAAAAAAAAACGAACTCGGAGGGGTGAAAATGAAGCGTAATTTGAAAAATTTAAAAAAAAATCCTAATTAAAGCCAGTTATATCCTCTGGCATCCCTGAAAGTTTCAGCTTTTCGAATTAAAAAGAAAAAAAAAATACGTCCTTAAAAGAAGAAACGAACGAACTCGGGGGTGCAAATGAAGTATAAGGGTAGTTTCAAAAATTTTGAAAAAATTCCCAATGCAAGCCGGTTATATCCTCTGGCATCCCTGATGGTTTCAGCTTTTCAATTTGAAAAGAAAAAAATACGTCTTCAAAAGAAAAAAGGAACGAACTCGGAGGGGTGAAAATGAAGCGTAAGGGTAATTTGAAATTTTTTAAAAAAATCCTAATTAAAGCCAGTTATATCCTCTGGCATCCCTGAAAGTTTCAGCTTTTCGAATTGAAAAGAAAAAAAAATACGTCCTTAAAAGAAGAAACGAACGAACTCGGGGGTGCAAATGAAGTATAAGGGTAGTTTCAAAAATTTTGAAAAAATTCCCAATGCAATCCGGTTATATCCTCTGGCATCCCTGATGGTTTCAGCTTTTCAATTTGAAAAGAAAAAAATACGTCCTCAAAAGAAAAAAGGAACGAACTCGGAGGGGTGAAAATGAAGCGTAAGGGTAATTTGAAAATTTTTGAAAAAAATCCTAATTAAAGCCAGCTATATCCTCTGGCATCCCTGAAAATTTCAGCTTTTCAATTTAAAAATAAAAAAATACGTCCTCAAAAGAAAAAAAGGAACGAACTCGGAGGGGTGAAAATGAAGCGTAAGGGTAAAAAAAAATCCCAATGCAAGCCGGTTATATCCTCTGGCATCCCTGATGGCTTTTCAGCTTTTCAATTTGAAAAGAAAAAAATACGTCCTCAAAAGAAAAAAGGAACGAACTCGGAGGGGTGAAAATGAAGCGTAAGGGTAATTTGAAAATTTTTGAAAAAAATCCTAATTAAAGCCAGTTATATCCTCTGGCATCCCTGAAAGTTTCAGCTTTTCGAATTGAAAAGAAAAAAAAAATACGTCTTTAAAAGAAGAAACGAACGAACTCGGGGGTGCAAATGAAGTATAAGGGCAGTTTCAAAATTTTTGAAAAAATTCCCAATGCAAGCCGGTTATATCCTCTGGCATCCCTGAAAGTTTCAGCTTTTTAATTTGAAAAGAAAAAAATAAATCACTAAAAGAAGAAAAACGAAAAACTGGGTGACGCGCTCCGGAAGGGTAGGGGGTGTTTTAAAAATTTTGAAAAAAAATACAGATGAAGGCTCGTCTTACCCCGAAGCCTCCCTAAAAGTTTCAACTCTTTGATATAAATAGAAAAAAATACGTCCTCGAAAGAAATAAAAAGGAAAGAAAAATGGTCCGGCGTGGGCCAAATAACGCGCTCTGGAGGGGCGGGGGGTGTTTGGAGGTTTTTAAAAAAATTACGGATCATGGCTCGTCTCACCCACCGCCTACCCTGAAAGTTTCATCTCTTCGATTTCCATATAAAAAAATACGTCCCCGAAAGTACGCCCGAAAGTAAAAAAGGGGGCGTGGCCCGATTGGGGCAAAAATTTCAAAATCGGGCACCGAGCGTCGCTTTGAAATCGTTTTTAATTCCTAAAAGATACGGCCGCCACCCTCCCGCTCGGTCGCCAACCGACTTCTGATCCGGCGCGTTTTGATGGTTTTTTTTTCGATTTTCAAAAATTCGCCCCGGGGGTTGTGCTGGTTCTAGAGGGGTGGAATCGATCGATAATTTTATACAAACTGAAAAAAGAAAATTTCGAGCGCCCTCTGGGGGTGGAGTGGGGGTTGATGTTCAAAATCTAATAGTTTTTTTACCTTTTGGCGCCCTCTATACGTCTGAAAAATTTCAACTCTCTACGACTTTTTTCACTATTCAAGTTTTCAAAACTCAATTATTAGATTAGATTAGAACAACTGTACTAAAATACATCACAAATAAACAAGACCACAACGCAACCCACTCCAAATCCAAAACACGCGTGCGTAGCCAATCAAACATCCGCATGTTAATCATTCCTCCTGCTTAATCCAGTCCAGTAATGGACCTCATTAAATCTTGTTACGTACGAATTTGTTATTCAAATGGGCACCGTCGAAGACTAAATTAATCAATTATGAAGAGATATCGATCTACCGAATGACACTCGCGCCAAAAACAACGCTTACACTAATCTGCATAATCACCTCTTACAAATGTACTGCCAACATAATAACAATGAGTTAGAGAGTAACCTTCCGGATACTTTTCAAATGATGTCACTTAATTAATTCCTTCTAATACATTTATATTCGTGGTATTTAAGGAAATGAGACATCTGCTACTGCGCGCTTATTCTTCGCCTAATCATTCCGAGCGCGGAGAATGGAAAGGTGAAGGCTGCAGTTGATTGCCTCTAGGTTATGGTTAATTTGGTGAAAAATGTGAAATCACGAGTGGTAATATTTTAGATGTTGACGCATCCTTAACGGTTTGCAAAGTTCATTGGATTATTTATGAATGCAATAATATTTTATATTGGCTGTAATTAATTCAAAACTTCTTCCAAAGTTGCCCAATAGTGCCACGTAGGTTCTACAAAATATCTAGATTAAATCTACCAACAGATTTTTAAAACAATGTTTCAATTCTAGAGCAGAAGTTGCCCAAATAATGGAAAATCAATCGACACGCACTTCAAAATTTCCAAATTAATTTAAAACTAATTCTGCTTGAAAGTTCTTTTAAAATCTATAAAATATTACATCCTTTAATTTTTAACTAATCACATTTGAATAAATTATCTTTCAATTCTTAGATCGCTGATTTGCGAAATTTCTCAAACAATATAGAAAAACAATCGCCACACACTTCAAAATTTCCAAATTAACTTAAAATTGATTCTGCTTGAAAGATCTATTAAAATTTTACTAATCATTTCCGTTTCTCTTTAATTTTATCAGATTCCAACTGTGCGCGGAATCTATTGCCTAATTGCTGCACTAATCCCAAGTACAACAATTGCGCAATAGATTCCGCCACTTTGGCGTTTCTTCCTTTAACGGTATTTCGAATATTTATATTCCGATAGTAATTTCCGTTTTTTCATAAGATTTCAGACTTGAGAGGTCAAAACTCATCCGTAGGTGAACTGATAGGGAAACAATATTTGAAGATTGAATTTAAAGTTTTCAAAATTGTACTAAAATTGGTTCATTTCTTCAGATGGTTAATGAAGCTTAATGTTGCGCACAATTGTATTTTTTCTTAAACTGATAACTCTACAAAGAGTTTATTGATTTTGATCATATAATGTCAAAATGTGCAATATTTTAAGGTGTTTAAATATATCTTCAAAAATATTTGCCGAAATGGCTTAACACTAACACTAATTAAATTGTACTAAAATTGGTTCATTTCTTCAGATGGTTAATGAAGCTTAATGTTTATTTTAAGGTGTTTAAATATACCTTCAAAAATATTTGCCGAAATGGCTTAACACGCTTTGTCAGTCACCAGTGACTGACACTGAAGTATTCCTATGGGGCCACGTCAATCACCGATGACCGACAGTGAGTACATAAAAACCCCTAATTTCGTCTAAAAAATGTATCAAAATGAATTAAATGGGCATATTCTTACTCATTTTATAAAATAAAACTTAAAAACGAAGAAAAATATTTTTGACATTTTACAAAAAAACTTGTCGGCAGCCAATGTGTTAAGAACAAAAAAAAAACAACGCATGCGATTTCAAGTTTTGACAGTGGATAACTCCACAACGCTTTGACAGGTAATGCCAAAATGTGCAAAATCTTAAGTCGTTTAAATATCCCTTCAAAAAAAATTTGCAAAACTGGCTGAAGAACGAAAAAAAACATTCTCGTCTTCTAAGTAAATATAAAACGCGTACAAATTACATTTTTGACATCACAACACTTTGACGGATATTGATCATCTAGACGTCAAAATATGTGCAATGTTAGGGTCTTTTAATAACCCTTCGAAATGGTTTATTAAATTTACTGGAAAATATTAAAACTATGCATTTTCTAAGTAATTAATGCAAACGCTCACAGTTTTGCTTTTGACAGCTGATAACTTCAGAATAAGCTCAAGGATTTTGATTATTTAGACATCAAAGTGTACAAAATCTTAAGATTTTTAAATAATCCTCAAAAAAAGATGGCTGAATGGCTTAAAAGTAAAAAAAGAAATACATTTTATGAGCCAATTAATGCAAACGTATACAACTTCATTTTTGACAGCTGATAACTCTACAACCTGTGAATAGATTTTAATCATCTGGGCGTCAAAATGTGCATAATCTTAGGGAATAATTTTTTTAAAGAATTTGTCAAAATGGTTTCAAATTGCAAAAAAATTACGTTTACTAAGTTATTAGCTTTAACGACAACGCTCATTGTTTTGCTTTTTGACAGATGATCACTCCACAACGAGCACATGAATTTTGATCATCTAGATGTTAAAGTATACAAAATCTTAGGGATTTCAAATAATGTGCGAAAAAATTTGCTATAGTTTAAAAATATAAAAAATGGTGATGTTGCCATCATGTTACTTTCTCCGACTTGATCATTTATATTTACGCTTCCGTGGTTTATTTTCAATTTAAATAATATTTTAAATGTATATCGAATGTTTGTAGACCCGGATGAATCTGACGTTTAAAACGTCAAAATTATGAAAGATGGAAAAATTATACTGCAAATTTAAAAGCTGAGTTTACTCAAAAACCTAAGAGATTTCGGAAAAAACTTATTCCTTATAAGTTGTTCATTTTGGAATTCTCTACAATTATTATTAACATAAATTTGCTGTAACTATTATCGTTTCATAATTATAAACCAGGAATGAAAAAAAAAATGGTGATGTGGCCATCATGTTACTTTCTCCGACTTGATGGTATCATTTATATTTATGCTTTCATGGTTTGTTTTCAATTTAAATCATATTTTAAATGTACATCGACCGTTGTGTAAACTCGGGTGAAACTGACGTTTTAAACGTCAAAATTATAAAAGATGGAAAAATTATACTTACAAATTCAAAAACTCAGTTTACTCAAAAACTAAAGGGATTTCGAAAAAAACTTATTCTTTATAAGTTGTTCACTTTAGCATTCTCTATAATTATTATTAATATAAATTTGCTGTAACTATTATGGTTTTATAATTATAAACCAAAAATGAAAAAAATAATAATAAATTTTTTTCTCGAATAAAAATGATTTTATGAAAAATGTTTTCAAGCAAAAGATGTTCATTTCTTTGTTGTCTTTAAAGTTTGTTTAAATGTTTTTGTGATATTTTTCATATCTAAGAAAATATTGGCAAAAAACAAAAAACAGTTAAGGTAAACGCCCACTTCCGGTGTACGAAATTTTACCAAAAGCTTTTCAGTTCTTCGGATTATCAAATAAGACGTATGTTCAAAGTTTCATATCAATTGCTCTATTAGTTTTTGAGATACAGCGCGCACAGACACACACACACACACACACACACACACAGACACACACACACACACAGACACAAAAAAAAAAAATCCAGAAATTGTTGAAATGGCATCTAGGGACCCCAAAACGGATATTTCCGTAAAAAAAATTTTTGAAAAAAAAATCACGATCACAATACTTTCTCGTACTTCGTAACGGAGAAAGTAAAAATCTCGAATAACAATGATTTTATGAAAAATATTTTCAAACCAAAGATGTTCATTTATTTGTTGTCTTCTATACTTATTTAAATGGTTTTTTGATATTTTCCATATTTACAAAAATATTGGCAAAAAACAAAAAACAGTTAAGGTAAACACCCACTTCTGGTGTACGAAATTTTGCCAAAAGCTTTTCAGTTCTTCGGATTATCAAATAAGACTTATGTTCAAAGTTTCATATCAATTGCTCCATTAATTTTTGAGATACAGCGCGCACAGCCAGACACACACACAGACACAATTTTTTTTTTCCAGAAATTGTTGAAATGGCATCTAGGGACCCCAAAACGGATACTTCCGTAAAAAAAAAATTTGAAAAAAAAAATTACGATCACAATACTTTCTCGTACTTCGTAACGGAGAAAGTAAAAAATGCATTTTAGAAGCCATTGATGCAAACGCACATAATTTTATTTTTGACAGCTGGTAACTCTACAACGAGTAGATAGATTTTAATCATCTATGCGTCAAAATGTGCACAATCTTAGGAATCTTAAAGTAGTCCTTAAAAATATTTGCTAAAACGCCAAAGAATTTGGAAAATTGTGCGTTTTCTAAGTTATTGCAGGTAACACGCACAATTTTGTTTTTTGGCATCTGATAACTCCACAGCGAGTTAATGGATTTTGATCATTTTGACGTTAAATTTTACATAATCTTAGGGTCTTTGGATAATTCTTTAAAAGAGTTTGCCAAAATGACTAAAAATTGAAAAAATGTGGGTTTTTTAAGTTATTACTGTTAACTTGCACAATTTTGGTTTTGACATCTGATAACTCCACAAAATGTCGATGGATTCCTAAAATGTAGACTTTGAAAATTGAAAAATTTTAGGGTCTGTAAATAAACCTTCACGAAATTTGCCAAAATGACCGAAAAATAACAAAAAAAATGGATTATGAACGCAAACGCTCATTGTTTTATTTTTTACTATACCAAAGATCAGTTTTGGATTCCTTACTTCTACCTTTCGATTTATTGTTTAATTTAGAAATATTCAGTAAATTCAGTAAATACAATGATTTGCATTATTATAATGAGATTGAAGCCTGAATGTACCTTCATCAACACTAACGTTCGACAAAGTGGTGCCACGATTCTTCGAATTTGACTCCCGCAACCTTCACCTTTCTGTTGGTAAAACCACAGGAGTTATGAGTGGCTTGAGTATAATTGATGTGTCTTTTAAAATTATTGCTTTCTGCCAAACGTGATGTTTTAATTATTCAATCAATTCTAGCAATAAATTCAAAAATCAAGTCATCCGTCATCTGTCAAAACCAACAAATAAAAGTGGAAAATTTGGCATCTGAAAGGCAAACAAAAATAAGTTCTAGTAAACTATTCTACCTATTCCATATTCCATGGATAGATTTATACTCAAATTAGCTCAATGAAATACCTTTTAAGCGAACATTAAATATTGAAAGTACAGCATTCAGGCAATAGATTCCGCCACTTTGGCGTTTCTACCTTTAAGGCGCTAAAATTTTGCAAAAAAAAAATTTTTCACAAACAAGAGAATTTCGAGTTATCAGCTGCCGAAATCATGAGAGAAATAACATTCCTCGCCCAAGGGAGGGAAATAATCACTTCCTTCCCTAGGGAGAGAAGAAGTCATTTCTCTCCCTTGATTCAAAAAAGAGGTACAATCTCTATTAATAAGTATGGAACCCTATACAATGGAAGAATATTTTTCTTATTTTTAAGTTACTATGTACACAATTTCTTTCTTTCATTTGACAATTTTCTTAATTATATACATTGTATCATTATTTTTATTTTATATTATGTATATCCTAAAGAAATAAATATATTATTATTATTATTATTATTATATATAATCTACTGTTTAAGACTTTTTTAAGCAGCGATTTAATTGTTAACCTAAGAACTTTAAATAAAACTGTTTCTTTGTTGATATCACATTTATAAAGTGTGATAACAAATAAAAAGTTCCAAAATATATCACGAAGTTAACGCCTCAACCATCAATCAATGAATTAACCTAAGACACCTTAAACCTTCAAAACTTTATAATAAAATCCAAAATAGGTCGAATGTTGCTTTTCATAGACGAATTCATCACTACATCTAAGTTCTCAGCTGTCGAAATCATAAAAGAAATAATATTTCTCGCCCAAGGGAGAGAAATAATTACTTCCCATCCTAGAGAGAGAAATTATTACTTCCCTCCCTAGGGAGAGAAGTAATCATTTCTCTTCCTTGATATATAATCTACTATTTAAGACTTTCTTAAGCACCTTAAACCATCAAAACTCTGTTTATAATAAAATCTTGCTTTTTATAGACGAATCTACAAGCCAATAACCATCAAAACATTCAGTAAACAAAATATACATTTATTCAAAGTGCAGACAGGTCAAAACACCAATTTGCGATTGAACCTTGACACTCTCCGGGTTCAAGAATGAAAACCGAAAGTGCACCTCGCGAAATAATCTTGAAATCACTGATATTTTTAGCTTTAGATCTTCAACAACGGTTTCCAAGAAGCAAACGCAATTTATTATATTGTTGTTTGCGGAACGTGATTTATTCGCTTGTATTTCGCGCCTGCTACGTTTCCGCAATCATAAATAATAAATCAGTAATTGTTCAGATTGTGATGATAATAAAAAACGAAGCCGGATCAAGGGCGTGCACGCTTTTTAATTACACGGTATTATTAGGTGTGTACCTTGCGTTTGTTTTTTTAAATGATTTATGCGTTGTTTTTAGTATTAAGATGGTAAATGTGATAAAAACAATTTTAAATGATACAAACAGCATCAATAACATCAATCAAGGAGATAAACTGATCTGTTAAGTTCATAATAAGGTCTATTATCGGATAAAGGATGTTTCCTTCTTTGGACTTTAATTTGATTAGCGTCAAAAAAAAAATCGTGAAAAAACTCGATTTTTCAAACCGTCGTAACTTGGTTCAATTTGGTCGAAAATCGATGAATTTTTCAGTTTGGGAAAGATTCAAGTTTTATCTTTAAGAATGTGTAGTTGATTTTGACCCCAAGTCCAACCCACACCCCGTAACAACGCGATGGAAAAAAATGTTTTTTATGTAAAAAATTGTCCAACTTTGACAAGCAGTACCGTGCGCAAAAAAAAAATCGGCGGGAAATTTCACTACAATGGCAGAAAAATTTAATAAATTTCCTTCAAATGCCTTAAAAATTCGAGTCGTTTCGATAATTTGGAGCAAAGTTATGAATTTTTGAAAAAAAATGACATTTTTCACTTTTTTGGCCATAACTTGAGAAATTTTGCACCAAAATCGATGAACTTTTGCAGTCTGAACAGTTTCAAATTTTCTCTTCAACGTCATGTGAATTGTTTTGTTGCTAAAACTATTTCATCCCCTGCCACCCCCTAAAGGAAAAAACATGTTTTTGAAGTTTAAATGTGCAAATTTGGTTTCTTGTACCGTGTGCAAAAAAAAATCGTGGACTCAATCGGTCAGCATGGCAATAAAGTTCAATCATTTTCCTCCAATTTCCTCCAAAATTCAATTCGATGCGATGTTTTGGCGCGAAGTTATGCAGTTTTGAAAAAAAATTAAATTTTTCGCCTTTTTGGCCATAATTAGGCGAATTTCGCACGAAACTCGATGGAATTTTGCGATCTGAGAAGTTTTCGACTTTCATGACCCCCTGAAAATCCCTACAAACAAAAGTGTTTGGATCGACAAAAAATGTTAAATTTTTACAACTTGTCATTTTTTTTTTCAAAAATTCATAACTTTGCTCCAAATCATCGAAACCACTCGAATCTTTAAGGCATTTGAAGGAAATTGATAATTTTTTTCTGCCATTGTGGTGAAATTTCCCGCCGATTTTTTTTGCGCACGGTACAGCTTGTCAAAGTTGGACAATTTTTTACATAAAAAACATTTTTTTTCATCGCGTTATTACGACGGGTGGGTTGTACTTGGGGTCAAAATCAACTACACATTCTTAAAGATAAAACTTGAATCTTTCCCAATCTGAAAGATTCATCGATTTTCGACCAAATTAAACCAAGTTACGACGGTTTGAAAAATCGAGTTTTTTCGCGATTTTTCGAGTGGCGCTTTTTTTGACGCCGAGTGTATAAAAAAATATCTCAAGAACTGAATAATTTTGGTTCTTTTATGCAATATTTATCTTTGAAACGCACGAAAGACTCGCGAACACGATAACATATATACAGGGTGCCGGCAATAAACTAGTTACGCACACGCAAGCACATTAAACAATATTTTTTTTACGAAAAACTCGCGAACACGATAACATATATACAGGGTGCCGGCAATAAACTAGTTACGCACACACAATCACATTAAACAATATTTTAGTTTAACTCTAAGACATTTTGTATGCAAATATAATAAAGATAACTATCAATAACATAAGTATACAGAAGCTTGGATAATAAATTCACGATTTATTATAAATATAAATTTCCGTAAACAAGTTAAAGAATACACCGCACGAATCGAATAAATCAAATAAAATTGATTTTCAAGGAACGGACACCTACATTTGCATTTCAATATCGCCTTTACAGTCGATTAACATTCATTTTGAAATTTCGTAACGCCACCGTCCGTGACCATTGAAAAATGCGATTTGATATCTTAATCGTGTCCAATATTAATCTGAAACAAAAAAAAAGCAATGGCACCGGTAATTATCTTGTAAACGATTAATTTAGACAATGGACGACGGCGGCGTGGAATTTGTTTTGGCGGTAAATGCCCGGTAAATTGCTAATTGATTAAGTTTGAGTATTTTTTTTTATTATCTTACGAAAACGATTATTCATAAGTGGATTCATTAGATATTCATATTTGAGATAATTTATATGCAAATTATGTTAAATCATTGAAAGGTTTAGTGTGTAGACTTTCACAGTTTTTAATGGATTGTTATTATCGAATTTGACCTGTATTTTATTTATTTATATCACAAAATTAATCGATGCCATGATTTTAACAGAAAACGCAAAAGATCTCCAATACACAGAAGCTGGGACTAAATATAAACCTAGAAAAAACCAAATTCATGATCTGTAGGAACCAGTGGCGGCACGTGGAACATGTTGATGGTAGAGCCACTTATACAATCTACCCCCCCCCCCCCCCCCTATTTTTTTTGATTGTTTGTGAAGTGATTTAAAGATTGATTAAAAATTCTTTCTGAGCTTAAAACTACAGGTAGTGCAATGGCTCTTAGGCTCTATATAACGAGCCGCTCCTGGCAGGATGACTCAGCATTGAGACCAAAATCTTCAAAGTGAAATTGTTTTGATCCTTGGATTGACTTGCCGCTCCATCCGAGAAATAAATTACAACTTGCAACGCTTTAAAAAGATTCTAGAAAGTATAGACTGTATCAGCTGTCAGGACTTGTCAAAGTTGGACAATTTTTGCGATTTTTCGAGTGGCGCTTTTTTTACGACGAGTCGAATTACAAAGGAACATGTCTCTATCTCTATAAGTACTTCGAAAACAACACCAAATTTTTAAATTCTGGACATACTCACATATATGAAGTATCTGCAAAAAAATTACTAATCCTACCTGCTCCCCCTTATTAGTTACAGGGGTGTGAAAAAGCTGTTCTTTCTATTTTTTTTAAGCTTTTGCATCTTTGAAAGAGGAGACTGTTAATTAACAACATGCTTATTTTTAGGGCAAAATAACTCACTTAAATTAAATTAACATGTTATCTGCTCCCCTTTCTTAATAAAAAAACAAAAACTCAATTTGTTTTGATATTTCAAAGGCTTGCTTTTTATGACAAAACTTAACAACGTATTTTTTTTAGTACTGCAAGATTTGCAGATTCCAATAAAATTGGAATTGTTTGAATATCTTCATTCGTTATGAAGACTTTAAATATTTTGCATAAGCTGATTCCTCCTAAAATTGCGCAAATTTTCGATTGTCGACACTTGTAATTTAAAAACACAAAAAACATTTAAAATCTTCTCTTTTCTAAGGAGTTCACTTAGAAAATATGAAGAAAATCACCTTGTGATTGAAATTTTATAGCTGGATGTTCTGCAAATGTTTCGGCCTTTTCTTTTTCAGTCTTTTTCCAGCTTCCGTTTCTCTTTCGTACTCTTTATTGAGTTCCTGTTGCTTTCCATAATGAGCAGTCGGTTATTTCGGTTGCAGTTAGGTTTTAGTATTAGTTAGTAGTTCTGTTTTGTTTGTTTATTGAGATTTTGTAATGTTTCTTTCAAGTTCGAAAATTTCTACAAACCAATCGAATATTTTGGTCAAAATAAAGAAGAAAATACAGAAATCTAAAATATGGACCAAAGAATCAAGAATCCTGATCTAAAAATTAAAAAAAACGCAGACAAAAATGGAAAACTTAGGTAGAAGCAAAATAATTTACTTCTTTTCAGCCGCCAAAAATTAGTTTCCGACCAGAAATTCGAAAATAACAGCAAAAAATTAAAAAACAATAATCCAAGTTAAAAAATCTAAAATATAGGATAAAAAATAGACTAAAAATCTAAAATATACGATAAAAAATTGAGACCAAAAATCTAAAATTTTGGCCTAAAAATAAAAAAATAAAATAAAATAAATAAATAAAAATAGTGGACCTAGGAAAGAAAAATTTTAGCAGACAAATAAAGAAAAATTTAGGGCAAAATATTCAAAAAAAAATCCACAAAAGTCGAAAATTTAGACAAAACATCAAAAACTCGGCCCTAAAGATAATAAATGCAGACTAAACGAAAAATCAAAAATGGGGACAAAAAAAAAATTATGAAAATCTGTAATGTTGGCCAGAAAGTCGAAAATTTAGACATCGAAAACTCCGCCCTAAAGATAATAAATGCAGACTAAACGAAAAATCAAAAATGTGGGCCAAAAAAAAATTATGAAAATCTGTAATGTTGGCCAGAAAGTCGAAAATTTAGACATCGAAAACTCGGCCCTAAAGATAATAAATGCAGACTAAACGAAAAATCAAAAATGGGGGCCAAAAAAAAATAATGAAAATCTGTAATGTTGGCCAGAAAGTCGAAAATTTAGACATCGAAAACTCGGCCCTAAAGATAATAAATGCAGACTAAACGCAAAATCAAAAATGGGGGCAAAAAAAAAATAATGAAAATCTGTAATGTTGGCCAGAAAGTCGAAAATTTAGACATCGAAAACTCGGCCCTAAAGATAATAAATGCAGACTAACCGCAAAATCAAAAATGGGGGCCAAAAAAAATTATGAAAATCTGTAATGTTGGCCAGAAAGTCGAAAATTTAGACATCGAAAACTCGGCCCTAAAGATAATAAATGCAGACTAAACGAAAAATCAAAAATGGGGGCCAAAAAAAAATAATGAAAATCTCTAATGTTGGCCAGAAAGTCGAAAATTTAGACATCGAAAACTCGGCCCTAAAGATAATAAATGCAGACTAAACGAAAAATCAAAAATGGGGGCAAAAAAAAAAAATGAAAATCTGTAATGTTGGCCAGAAAGTCGAAAATTTAGACATCGAAAACTCGGCCCTAAAGATAATAAATGCAGACTAACCGCAAAATCAAAAATGGGGGCCAAAAAAAATAATGAAAATCTGTAATGTTGGCCAGAAAGTCGAAAATTTAGACATCGAAAACTCGGCCCTAAAGATAATAAATGCAGACTAAACGCAAAATCAAAAATGGGGGCCAAAAAAAATAATGAAAATCTCTAATGTTGGCCAGAAAGTCGAAAATTTAGACATCGAAAACTCGGCCCTAAAGATAATAAATGCAGACTAAACGAAAAATCAAAAATGGGGGCCAAAAAAAAATAATGAAAATCTGTAATGTTGGCCAGAAAGTCGAAAATTTAGACATCGAAAACTCGGCCCTAAAGATAATAAATGCAGACTAAACGCAAAATCAAAAATGGGGGCCAAAAAAAATAATGAAAATCTGTAATGTTGGCCAGAAAGTCGAAAATTTAGACATCGAAAACTCGGCCCTAAAGATAATAAATGCAGACTAAACGAAAAATCAAAAATGGGGGCCAAAAAAAAATAATGAAAATCTCTAATGGTGGCCAGAAAGTCGAAAATTTAGACATCGAAAACTCGGCCCTAAAGATAATAAATGCAGACTAAACGCAAAATCAAAAATGGGGGCCAAAAAAAATAATGAAAATCTGTAATGTTGGCCAGAAAGTCGAAAATTTAGACATCGAAAACTCGGCCCTAAAGATAATAAATGCAGACTAAACGAAAAATCAAAAATGGGGGCCAAAAAAAAATAATGAAAATCTCTAATGTTGGCCAGAAAGTCGAAAATTTAGACATCGAAAACTCGGCCCTAAAGATAATAAATGCAGACTAAACGCAAAATCAAAAATGGGGGCCAAAAAAAATAATGAAAATCTGTAATGTTGGCCAGAAAGTCGAAAATTTAGACATCGAAAACTCGGCCCTAAAGATAATAAATGCAGACTAAACGAAAAATCAAAAATGGGGGCAAAAAAAAAAAATGAAAATCTGTAATGTTGGCCAGAAAGTCGAAAATTTAGACATCGAAAACTCGGCCCTAAAGATAATAAATGCAGACTAAACGCAAAATCAAAAATGGGGGCCAAAAAAAATTATGAAAATCTGTAATGTTGGCCCGAAAGTCGAAAATTTAGACATCGAAAACTCGGCCCTAAAGATAATAAATGCAGACTAACCGCAAAATCAAAAATGGGGGCCAAAAAAAAAAAAAATTTCTAATCTTGGCCAGAAAGTAAAAATTTAGACAGTACATCGAAAACTCGGGCCTAAAGATAATGAATTTATTATTTTAAATTTTTTAGTCTGCATTTAGACTAAAAAATTGAAAATTTCACACAAACAAAATTCAAAAATACCGGAAAAAATAAAATAAATCTCGCATATAAATGAATAATTCAGATTATAGATATTTTAAGCAAAATCAAATCAAAAATTTGGAACTGGAATTAAAAATTCAGCCTGAAAAATCAAAAATGCGGACCGAAAAATGCAAAATTAAATCGAAAATTTAGGTCAAAATAAAGAATAAAAAAAACAAAAAAAAAACGAAAATACATTTCAAAAATCTAATAATTTAAAATTCGGCTCGAAAAATCAAAAATGCGGACCATATAAAAAACGAACATTTTAACAATTAAATCGAAAATTTATGTTAAAATAAAGAATATGTAGGTCAACAGATCGAAAATTTAGTCCCAAAAGAATCGAAAATTAAAGAATCTAAAATTCGGGCCAAACAATCGAAAATTTAAACAATTAAATCGCGAAAGGTCAAAATAAAGGATGTTTAAAATATTTTGACCAAAAAAATCAGGTTAAAAATAAAAAAAAATAAAAAATCCGTCGGGAGAAATAAAAAATGCGGACCAAATAGTCGAGTTTCAACAATGAGATCGAAAATTTAGATCAAAATAATGAAAAAAAAAAAAAATGAAAATACAGTCTTAATAATAAAAAATGCAGAATATTCTAGTAAGAAAATGGTTTAAATTAGTCTCAAAAGTCACTGTATTATTCAAAATAATTTTCCAATTTTTTTTTTAATAGGAAAATATTTTTTTTTACTTTCTCCGTTACGAAGTACGAGAAAGTATTGTGATCGTGATTTTTTTTTCAAAAATGTTTTTTTACGGAAATATCCGTTTTGGGGTCTCTAGATGCCATTTCAACAATCTCTGGAAAAAAAAATAGTGTCTGTGTGTGTGTGTGTGTGTGTGTGTGTGTGTGCGTGTGTGTGTGTCTGTGTGTCTGGCTGTACGCGCTGTATCTCAAAAACCAATAGAGAAATTGATATGAAACTTTGAACATCCGTCTTATTTGATAATCTGAAGAACTGAAAAGCTTTTGGTAAAATTTCGTACGCCGGAAGTGGGCGTTTACCTCAACTGTTTTTTGTTTTTTGCCAATATTTTCTTAAATATGGAAAATATCACAAAAATATTTAAACAAACTTTGAATACAATAAAGAAATGAACATCGTTTGCTTGAAAACATTTTTCATAAAATCATTTTTATTCGAGAAAAAAATGTATTATTATTTTTATAATTTTTGGTTTATAATTATAAAACGATAATAGTTACAGCAAAGTTATGTCAATAATAATTGTAGAAAATGCTAAAATGAACAACTTACAAAGAATAAGTTTTTTTCGAAATCACTTTAGTTTTTGAGTAAATTGAGTTTTTATATTTCAAGTATAATTTTTCCATGTTTCATAATTTTGACGTTTTAAACGTCAGTTTAATCCGCTCGATGTATATTTAAAATATGATTCAAATTGAAAATAAACAATAAAAGCGTAAATATAAATGATACCATCAAGTCGGAGAAAGTAACATGATGGCCACATCACCATTTTTTATTTTGGCTTTAATTATCCAAAAAAGTGAAACTAATTTGAAGAAGAATTCGAATAAAACCATTAACTTTGTTGTTTCACCTTTTGTGTCGGCAAACTTTAGATTTAGTGGATACATTTTTAATAATTCAAATAAAACAATTCACTTGGTTAGTATGACTCCCAGTAGCGGCTCGTGGAACATGTTGATGGTACTTTTACAATATTGGGAGGCCCCCGCCTCATTTTTTGAAGAAAGAACGGTTAATCTTTATAGTCCAAGATAATTTTGAGTTGTAAAGTAAAGGTTCATAATTTCAAATAGCCGAATTCAAACAAGCTGAAAATATGATTTATGTATACTTTCGATTTATATTTTGTCCCAGACATACACTAAATCTGTAACACCACCATCAAACAAAAATAATTTTAAGAATGAATTAAAAATTCTTGCTGAGCTCAAAAATAGAGGTAGTGCCGTGGCTCCTTGGCTCTATATAACGAGCCGCCACTGCTCACACGTACGCGCAATCACACACGATTGGACTGGCCCTTTCCAATCCCGAGCGAAGGAACGTACGTGTAAATGCAAAAACATCGAACAAATAAAAACGCACACTTTTTGTCTCCGCCCGTCTCGCACGGGATTAGATGCTTGAAATTTTTTAGTCTGCTTAAAATTCTACGCGTCTCTCCAATCGCGACGGGTATAACACAATTTTGGCATTTGTCCTTAACGGCCTGTGAGAGGAACGCACGGTTAGAACGATATTCAATAACCCGCGAAAGAGGGTATATGTGAACGTACCTAAAACACTAATCTGTTGAGCACTCCACTGGAGAAATTTTGACGTTTATGAATGCGTGTTTATGCAAACAAATGGCAACTATGACAACAACTAAACTGTTGGGCAATGAAACAGCTATCATTTCATTGGCTGAAATCTGTTGGGCAATGAAACTGCTATCATTTCATTGGCTGAAATCTGTTGAGCAATGAAACTGCTATCATTTCATTGGCTGAAATCTGTTGGGTAATGAAAATGCTATCTTTTGATTGGACGTCACCTGTGGGGAAAATGATTCGGCCGAGTAATGGACAACTTTCTCAATCATAAATGATTCAGCAACGTTTATATTATTTAATAGGACGCGAAAAAGGTATTTTTAAGTTCATCATAAATAATGAGAACGTTAGGAAATTCTTCCTGCCATAGATGCGTCGAATGAATACACCCAATTTCCGTTCACTTTATTCCCATTTCGGAAATAACTTTCAACTAGAAACGTTTTTGCTGGTTGCTGTAAACCATTGTATAACCACGGAATAATTGTGACTTTTAAAACGATCTGACGTTTTGTTTGTCAATTCCGAACATGTGTGCCAACTTAAATTTTATTAACATTGTTGCGTCCAGTAATTAAATGCAGAACTTGATTCTTCTGAAGTTCCTCAACTGCTTCCTTCCTTGCATCATCGATAGCGTATTTAGAGTTTACTTTTGTAATTTCTCCAACATTGATTTCTTCATATGAGCCGAATTTCCTACAAATAAGCAGGTTGGAAGGTTGAATAATTTAATATTCTCGGTCACAAAAAAAAATAGCAACATTTTCAGCAGTACTGAATGCAAACGAATTTTAAAAAAAATCTGCAAAACAATAATCATAATTAATTAAAACAGATAACTTATCTCCCCAGTAATTCCGAAGCACAATAATACGTCCCACCTATAAATACGAATATCTGTTCACGGATAAAAATAGATAGGGAGCGACCGGCGATAAGGGAGAGACGATGGTTTTTTTGCTGAAAAAAAAACTTCGGAATGAAATACGGAACGTACACAAACTCGTGTATGTACAAGATTAGAAATAAAACGATGAGCGGTGGGGTCGATCAGGTTTGCTACGTGCAACGTTCGAGTAAACTCGTGCCGTTGCTTTTATTAGTATACGCCGAGGAACTGTGAAGTGTCGTTCGTGTGAGCCTGCTCCGTTCGCCGAAATTTCTGTTTACCAGGCTACCGGAAGCCCGCAAGAGTAGCATGGAACCGGAACTTCCAGCTCCGATGTTACGCGGAAGGACTTGAGCACGATCGAGATGCACCAGCAGCAGGAGCAGCAGCATCTTGGCATCCCGTCCGTGTATTATTTTTAAACGCGCGTCGGTGTACCCGTTTATTTATTTATCGAACGTCAATAATGTGGACGGCGATCATCATAACCGCCACCCACTTCATCACCACACCAAGCATGATCAAATAATTTCGGAAGGAACGCGATAATGGAGGGTGTGATCGTGCCTTCGTCGCCCGGCAACGGTACGCGCCTCAGGACGCGCCTGAGGTCCTCCAGTTCCGACTTCCTGGTGCGGAAGAAGGCGCAATCCAGCAGGAACTGTGCACTCAATCACAAGAACTACCGCAACGCGGCCGCCGGTAGGCCGTTTCGAAACGCCGGACTACGGCCGAAGCACCACAAGCATCACCATGTCCTCAGACACGACTCCAACGGTAACGCTTCGAAGAGTGACGGCTTCTGCTTCAATGGAAAATACACAAGGTAATCTACGGTGTGTTGGTTATGCAATTTTTATGTATTCATTATTCAGAAAAAAACTGTTTAAAGATAAGGCTTCCCATTGGTTCTCAGGTCTGAGTTTTACAGAGCATCAAACATTTTTAACACCTGCGATGGATCATCATAGAAATTTACTACTAAGTTTTGCTTTATCATTCTTAACCAAAACGTTCAAATGGTTACATTATAATACTGAAAAATAAAGTACATAAAAAACATAATTTATTTAATGTCCTACTTCCACCAAAATATTCTTGGATCGGGTAGAAAGATTATCTGTTTAAAGCACCAACTGATTATCAATTTAAGGTTACGCTCATCTTTAACATCTTCATAGAAATGTACGCCTAGCTGTACCTACCACGTTACGTTACGTTAGATGAATAAACATCTGTCCAACTATTCAAAATAAACATCTATATATTTTTTAGGAGGATCAAAAACTTCCTAACATCTACCTCACTCCTCCGATTCGTTCAACAATTTATTGTTTTACTTGATTTTTGAATCGATCAACAGTGTTATCGCTAGTATAACTAAAGATGGTTAATTCTTGAGTGAGCCGACTCGATGAGTAGGTTGAAAATATGAAAGTCTTTTTGAGTCATTTTGACAGATGAATTTTGAATAATAATTCTTGAGTGAGCCTACTCGATGAGTCAGTAAAGTTGAGAAGGTCTTTAGAGTAATTTTGACAGATGAATTTTGAATAATAATTCTTGAGTGAGCCGACTCGATGAGTCAGTAAAGTTGAGAAGGTCTTTTAGAGTCATTTTGACAGATGAATTTTGAATAATATGTCTTTACAATTGCCGAAAGAAAACAATCCGAACTTTGCGGTAGAAGGCAAATGCCGATGATCAAAAATGATCTTTCTCTAGAAATGTCGCTAAAAAATCCACATTTTCTACGACAGATACTTAAAATTTTGACAATCTTCACAATTGCCCAAAGAAAATAATCCGAACTTTTCTGATGCAAAAATGGTTGCGGTAGAAGATAAATCTCGCCAATCAAAAATGATCTTCCTCCAGAAGTGTAGCTAAAAATTCTACATTTTTTACGACAAACACTTAAAATTTTGACAGAGGAATATAGAAGAATAAGTCTTTACAATTGACAAAAAAAAATAATCCGAACTTTTCTAATACAAAAATGGTTGCGGTAGAAGACAAATCTCGCCGATCAAAAATGATCTTCCTCCAGAAATGTAGCTAAAAATTCTACATTTTTTACGATAAACACTTAAAATTTTGACAGAGGAATATAGAAGAATAAGTCTTTACAATTGACAAAAAAAAATAATCCGAACTTTTCTAATACAAAAATGGTTGCGGTAGAAGACAAATCTCGCCGATCAAAAATGATCTTCCTCCAGAAATGTAGCTAAAAATTCTACATTTTTTACGATAAACACTTAAAATTTTGACAGAGGAATATAGAAGAATAAGTCTTTACAATTGACAAAAAAAAATAATCCGAACTTTTCTAATACAAAAATGGTTGCGGTAGAAGACAAATCTCGCCAATCAAAAATGATCTTCCTCCAGAAATGTCGCTAGAAATTCTACATTTTTTACGACAAACACTTAAAATTTTGACAGAGGAATATAGAAAAATAAGGCTTTACAATTTACCAAAAAAAAATAATCCGAACTTTGCCGTTACAAAAATTGTTGCGGTAGCAGGCAAATGTCGCTGATCAAAAATGATCTTCCTCGAGAAGTGTCGCTAAAAATTCTACATTTTTTACGACAAACACTTAAAATTTTGACAGAGGTATATAGAAAAATAAGTCTTTACAATTAACCAAAAAAAATAATCCGAACTTTGTCGTTACAAAAATTGTTGCAGTAGCAAGCAAATGTCGCCGATCAAAAATGATCTTCCTCGAGAAGTGTCGCTAAAAATTATACAATTTTTACATCAAACACTTGAAATTTTTACAGAGAAATCTAGAAAAATAAGTCTTTACAATTGACCAAAAAAAAAAATAATCCTAACTTTGTCGTTACAAAAATTGTTGCGGTAGCAGGCAAATGTCGCTGTTTAAAAATGAGCTTCCTCGAGAAGTGTCCCTAAAAATTCTACAATTTTTACATCAAACACTTAATTTTTTTACAGAGAAATCTAGAAAAATAAGTCTTTACAATTGCAAAAAAAAAAATCCTAACTCTCCCGTTACAAAAATTATTGCGAAAGAAGGCAAATGTCGATGATAAAAAAGGTCTTCCTCCAGAAGTGTCTCTAAAAATTCTACATTTTTTACGACAGATACTTGAAATTTTGAGAATATTCAAAATAATCCGAACTTTTCTGATGCAAAAATGGTTGCGGTAGAAGACAAATGTCGCCGATCAAAAATAATCTTCCTCCAGAAGTGTCGCTAAAAATTCTACATTTTTTACGTCAAACACTTAAAATTTTTACAGAGAAATCTAGAAAAATAAGTCTTTACAATTGCCCAAAAAAATAATCCGAACTTTGCCGTTACAAAAATTATTGCGGAAGAAGGCAAATGTCGATGATAAAAAAGGTCTTCCTCCAGAAGTGTCTCTAAACATTCTACATTTTTTACGACAAACACTTAAAATTTTGACAGAGGAATATAGAAAAATAAGTCTTTACAATTGACAAAAAAAAAATAATCCGAACTTTGTCGTTACAAATTTTTTTGCTTTAGCAGGCAAATGTCGCTGTTTAGAAATGACCTTCCCCGAGAAGTGTCGTTAAAAATTCTACAATTTTTACGTCAAACACTTAAAATTTTTACAGAGAAATCTAGAAAAATAAGTCTTTACAATCGCCCAAAAAAATAATCCTAACTTTCCCGTTACAAAAATTATTGCGGAAGAAGGCAAATGTCGATGATAAAAAAGGTCTTCCTCCAGAAGTGTCTCTAAAAATTCTACATTTTTTACGACAAACATTTTAAAATAAAGTTGTATTTTTTTAATACTTCTAGAAGTTGTATACAGACATCTCTAATTTTCTTGATGTGTTACCACGAAAATGTATTATTTCTCAAAAAAAAAATGGTTATGCGGCCATCATGTTACTTTCTCCGACTTGATGGTATCATTTTTATTTACGCTTTCGTGGTTTATTTTCAATTGAAATCATATTTTAAATGTACATCGAGCGTTGTGTAAACTCGGATGAAACTGACGTTTAAAACGTCAAATTCATGAAAGATTGATAAATTATACTTCAAATTCAAAAACTCAGTTTACTCAAAAACTAAAGGGATTTCGAAAAAAACTTATTTTTTATAAGTTGTTCATTTTAGTATTCTCTATAATTGTTATTAATATAAATTTGCTGTAAATATTATCGTTTTATAATTATAAACCAAAAATTTAAAAAAATAATTAATTTTTTTCTCGAATAAAAATGATTTTATGAAAATTTTTTTCAAGCAAAAGATTTTCATTTCTTTGTTGTCTTCAAAGTTTGTTTAAATGTGTTTTGTGATATTTTTCATATTTAAGAAAATATTGACAAAAAAAAATCACGATCACAACACTTTCTCGTACTTCGTAACGGAAAAAGTAAAAATCATTAGTAGCAATTTATTTAGAACTACTGTGTAAATATCGATATATTAGATACAAACAAAAATTAAAAAATTGCAGGTCCTTGGACAATTTATGTTACCTTGGGAATAATTTACAAATGGCATAGTTATAATTAAGATAACAGAAATGAGTTTCAAACAGGTTATTAATAGAACAATATAAACATTTTTCGTCCCATTGACGTTTCAAATGTTTGACCCTTATTTATACAAATTTAATAAAAATTTAATTTTTTTTAAACACTCGAGCGTAAAAATTGAAAATAAATACAAAACGTAGTTGGAAAATTTGACAAAAATTAAATTTAACTCACAATACGTCGGTCTTTTGAAAAAAAATTGGTTTTTGAAGATACAATAATTTTCTCGCGAATTGTGGATTTTTGAAAATTTAGTTTTTAAATTGAGGCAGACTCGATCGTAAAAATTGAAAATAAATACAAAACGTAGTTCCAAAATTTGACAAAAATTAATTTCAACTCGCAATACGTCCGTCTTTTGCAATTAATTTGGTTTTTGAAAATACAATAATTTTCTCGCGAATTGCGAATTTTTGAAAATATAGTTTTTAAATTGCGGAGACTCGAGCGTAAAAATTAAAAATAAATACAAAACGTAGTTGCAAAATTTAACAAAAATGAAATTCAACTTACAATACGTCGGTGTTTTGAAATAAATTTGGTTTTTGAAAATACAATAATTTTCTCGCGAATTGCGAATTTTTGAAAATATAGTTTTTAAATTGAGGGAGACTCGGGCGTAAAAATTGAAAATAAATACAAAACGTAGTTCCAAAATTTAACAAAAATTAAATTTAACTCACAATACGTCGGTCTTTTGAAATAAATTTGGTTTTTGAAAATACAATAATTTTCTCCCGAACAGCGAATTTTTGAAAATATAGTTTTTATATTTCGGGAGACTCGAGCGTAAAAATTAAAAATAAATACAAAACGTAGTCCCAAAATTTGACTAAAATGAAATTTAACTCACAATACGTTGGTCTTTTGAAATAAATTTGGTTTTTGAAAATACAATAATTTTCTCGCTAATTGTGAATTTTTGAAAATATAGTTTTTAAATTGCGGGAGACTTGGGCGTAAAAATTGAAAATAATTACAAAACGTAGTTCCAAAATTTAACTCACAATACGTCGGTCTTTTGAAATAAATTTGGTTTTTGAAAATACAATAATTTTCTCGCGAATTGCGAATTTTTGAAAATATAGTTTTTAAATTGAGGGAGACTGGAGCGTAAAAATTGAAAATAAATACAAAACGTAATTCCAAAATTTGCCAAAAATTAAATTTAACTCACAATACGTCGGTCTTCGAAATAAATTTGGTTTTTGAAAATACAATAATTTTTTCGCGAATTACGAATTTTTTAAAATATATTTTTTAAATTGCGGGAGACTCTGGCGTAAAAGTTGAAAATAAATACAAAACGTAGTTCCAAAATTTGCCAAAAATTAAATTTAACTCACAATACGTCGGTCTTTTGAAATAAATTTGGTTTTTGAAAATACAATAATTTTCTCGCCAATTGCGAATTTTTGAAAATATAGTTTTTAAATTGCGGTATGCACAAAATAACATCGATGTGTGGGATTTTATGGATCGATGAAATTTCTGTGTATCTAATTTAAACTTATATTTCGTCGTCAAATCATTGCAAAATTAACCAGACATTAAATTTGAGGCTTATTTCAAAATTATCCAGACATTATAAATCTTAATTTGAAACTGTTTCTTCATTGAGCAATTCTTAAACGGCGATGGATGCAACTTAATGATTTAGAAAATTATATATCAAAGGAGGCTATTTAAAGCCCGTGATGCGCTCCAGGTATTTTCGGATCAATTATTATGATTTATGCAGTTTACGGTTGTGGCAATAAGATCCGAACACCAAAACAATGTTTTATAAAATCGTTCTATATCCACTCTGTACTTGACACACATATTTCTACACGTGCAGTCTATAAAAGTAAAAATAAAACGTTGGGGTTGAGGGATAATAAGTAATGCAGTATTGCAAACATTTATTACTTATTGTGGTGTTATTATTTATTTACAAATTAATTTATTTGTGGAATAGATCTGATTGTTTACTTTGCCTATTTTTTTATTTTAATTAATAAAATATATATTTTTACCTTTTCGCATCCTTTACGTAGATTTTGTCATTTAGAATTGATTTAGAGATAAGGAAGATATGAACAACATTTTTTAAATTTTTATCAAAGTTTATCAAATGTACATTTACAATTGTAGCAAATGCAAAAATGAATAAGAATTGCAGCAATAATTTTGGAGTGATTTAACTTCATCGCCCTTCAAATTCATACTCTGTACATCAAACTTGGTTAAATTTCGTAACTTAAAATTAAATCAAATCTTTTTGTACGTTTTTGTTTATGTATTTTAGCATGTTTTGCGGGCATTCAACCAAATTTATGTGTTCGTCACATTTTCTCAAAATAATAATCAAGGTTTACTTGCCTGTTTTATGCCAGGAAGAGGAAAATGTAATGAACTTCGAGGCTTGCATTAGATCATCAGTTCGTGTCGAAGAAATTATATCGGGTTTTTACGAGTTTTACATTTTGCAATGTTGATGTTACCAATTAGCCCGAGTATTATTTATGGTCGACGGTTTTATTGCAACTTAAACTCATAGATGAATGTTTATTGAAGTATAATTCGAATTAATTATATAGGTATAATCAAAATTTTAGAAGCCGATTTTTTATTTAATAGGTGGTGAATGATTCCTGCATCCATCCAAAGGTTTACCTCTTTGTTCAGGGTATTATTTTACATGTTTAAACAGAAGTCTCCTAAGTGGATTTTACGCAGTAATGCTTTGCAGCGGTACGATCCTTGAGGAACACCAGAAGTTACGTTAATTAATTTTAATTTTTAATGTAACTTTTAATTGACAAACACATCCGCAACAAATTTTTTGCATCTTATGTATGATTTGTATACTGTGGCCGACGTGAAATAAATGAAATGAAATGAAAATGAAATGAAATGATCTTTTATAATTTCCCATCGAACGCGCTCTCCTTTCATTTAGCAACATTTAGCTTAAGTGTAAGAATGTGATTTTCTTAATTTTAAGGTTTCTATAAATATGATCCTGAATCCATTTTCAGGTACGTTTTGTACCACTATTTATAAATAATCGAATCGATGTTTGTTCAAGAGCACATAAAATACTTCCTGGTGCACCAAAATTGGAAATCCAGACATTTTCCACTAAGAATAATACGCAACATTTTATGATTTGAAACGTCTGATAAAATTTCAAAAATTGAAATTCGTGAAATTTCGACCATTTTCAAACCGCCATAACTCGGCGTATTTTCAATCGATTTTGATGAATCTTTGAGGGCGTAAAACTTTGAAGTGTCTTCTTTAAATTCATTCATGCGAACTTAAGCGTAACCCCTTCCGCCCCCCTCTAGCACCCCTGTGAAAAAAAAAAGTTTTTTTCAGAAAACCATGTCCAACTTTGACGATGTCTATGGAGTTGGAAAAATTTTGTCGACTCGATCCACCACAAAGGCATTAAAATTTGATCAATTATCTATGCAGGACTCGAAGAACGAAGTGGCACCAAGTTATGGGTGTTTGAAAAAAAAGTGCATTTTTTATTTGCGTTCAAAATTGACCATTTTCTAAAATAAATAAAAAATAGTAGAAACTATTTAAAAATTCTGAAATAATTCCATACAACTCCTAAATTATTATGTTTTGAGAATATAATCAACTTCTTAAATTTCAATAATTTTTTAATGGGTTATAACTGTTCGTAGTTAAACATGCATTTTTTAATTGCGTTCAAAATTGAGCATTTTCTAAAATAAATAAAAAATAGTAGAAATTGTTTAAAAATTCTAAAATAATTCCATACAACTCCTAAATTATTATATTTTGAGAATATAATCAACTCCTTAAATTTAAATAATTTTTTAATGGGTTATAACTGTTCTTGGTTAAACGTGCATTTTTAATTACGTTCAAAATTGACCATTTTCTAAAATAGATAAAAAATTGTAGAAATTGTTTAAAAATTCTGAAATAATTCCATACAACTCCTAAATTATTATATTTTAAGAATATAATCAACTTCCTAAATTCCAATAATTTTTTAATGGGTTATAACTGTTCGTAGTTAAACATGCATTTTTTATTTGCGTTCAAAATTGAGCATTTTCTAAAATAAATAAAAAATAGTAGAAATTGTTTAAAAATTCTGAAAAAATTCCATATAACTCCTAAATTATTATATTTTGAGAATATAATCAACTTCCCAAATTCCAATAATTTTTTAATGGGGTATCACTGTTCGTAGTTAAACGTGCATTTTTTAATTGCGATAAAAATTGACCATTTTCTAAAATAAATAAAAAATAGTAGAAATTGTTTAAAAATTCTGAAATAATTCCATACAACTTCTAAATTATTATATTTTGAGAATATAATCAACTTCCCAAATTCCAATAATTTTTTAATGGGTTATAACTGTTCGTAGTTAAACATGCATTTTTTAATTGCGTTCAAAATTGACCATTTTCTAAAATAAATAAAAAATAGTAGAGATTGTTTAAAAATTCTGAAATAATTCCATACAACTCCTAAATTATTATATTTTGAGAATATAATCAACTTCTTAAATTTCAATAATTTTTTAATGGGTTATAACCAGGGACGGTTCGTTATATAAATCCAAGCAGCCTGTAGAGTCAAACTCAGCAAGAATTTTTAATTAAATCTTAAAACACTTTTTCGCCAGTTACTTTGATCTAGTAGATAAATCGTTATTTCTTTCTTCAAAAAAAGGAGGGAGGAGGGGTATATTGTATAAGTGGCTTTACCATCAACATCTTCCACGAGCCGCCACTGTATGTAGCTAAAGCCGCAATCATCAACTTTATTATACTTTCACGGTATTACACTTTATAACGTAGAATTTTGTTTCTGAGTTGGCCATGCCTGAGAGAGAACTAATTCAATTGAACTAATCTAGTCTCGTGACATACCTCATTTAACTCACAGCCAACTCTGAAACAAAATTTTGCGGCTCACAATGTACAATTTTTGTGTGGTTTTAGAACACCCTGTATATTCCGTACATTAATCAAGAAAACATTCGGCTCGCCTTTTTTCACCTGAGTCACCTGGAGAGGCTCTAGAAATATTTGATTTAGATAAGAGCCCACCGGTAGGGTTTTAAGTATAAACATTGACGTCACGTCCGGTTCAAAGTTGGACGGTATAACGGGCGAACGTTTCGAAAAGATACAGAAAATATGGGGTGACTCACCGTTACGAATCCCCCCCGTGATGAGTTCTTTATTTATATTTTTGGACGCGTTGTCTTGAAACCGCCAACAAATGTGACAAAGCGGACGCATCTTTATAAATATGTATATATAAACAAATAATATCTTATCATGCGTTATACTGGGTGACTAATTTTTATGAAGTTGAAAGAAAAAAAAAACTGGCGGTACTGTGGTGGAAGATGTAGTTTTCATAGTTTCATCTTCACGGTTACATCATATAATAATTAACAATTGATTTGATTTTTTTTTTCTTCAAAATATTAGAGATATTAATAGCAGGTTCAAACTAAAGACCAAAATACTCCCAACCTTATTTTTTAAGTTGAAAAAAAGTCGGGTGCTCGATATATCTTGTTACAAGTTCGCCAACTCTCTTAAAAAAAGTTAGCTACGGAAATCGATTTGTAGTGCTCTATAATAACAACTAGATCCTGCAGATTAGATTCCCTTAATGACTGAAAAAGAAATATTGTGATGGTTTTTATATAGGGTTCTTTAGTATTGCCTGGGAACCGTGGGTTACTCCGCGATGCTGCCAGAGAGGGGTTACTTCTTCTGTTATTGTTAGTCGAAATTACTAAATCGGATTCTTTACGTTGGTTTTTATTTCTCGTTTATAACAATTTACAGACTTAACCGAAAAACTATCGTTGTTCTTCGACCGGAGCTTAGAAGAGAAGTGTTGTTAATGTAATGTGTTCGGTCGAAGTACAAAAATCGAGGCGGGCGCACGTGATCAGAGACTCGTTTAGCTGTGGTCAAAGTATTATTTATTGATGGTCAAAGTATTATTTATTGATTGATAATTGAATGGTCTTCATGATCGGTGCGTCCGTCTCGGGTACATATAGATAATACATTTTACACTATTAGAACCTTTATAACGGTAATAAATAATGCGGATTATTACATAGCAGTAGTAAGAGTAAATATAATCATGACTAACATAATTGGCATCCGCATGACTTCCTAAATTAAACATAGATATTAAAAATAGATTGGTGATTACAATTACTATGTAAATAATATTAATGATTTATCTAAAACAGAAAGACATGAAAACATATAATAATAATGATAGAATAATTAAATGCATATTAAATGTATAGAACACTAATAGTAGAATAATTAAATATATATAAGAATAATAATAATGAATAAAGTGAGTGGAGTACGTTACACTCCCCCCCTTAGAGAGAAAAAAAAATTATTTTATATAACTTTTTTTTTCAAAAATAAATGAAAAATCTTACTATAAAGGAACCATTAAAAATGTTATTAATCATTACGAAATCTGGCTATAATTCTTTGACTACGTCTAAGTTCTGGAGCGGCTTCGCCATTAAAAGCATTAGGTTCATTGTTTGCAATTTG